>CAXAMN010015558.1:426776-585553 GCA_963970005.1 Durusdinium trenchii | reverse complement strand
ATGATGATGATGATGATGATGATGATGATGATGATGATGATGATGATATGATGTTAAATAAGTCATAATAAGTCTATTGTCTCACACCACCACTGAAAACCCAGTGCCAGCACTTTTCTGCGTTTCGATTCATCGTTTGTCGTTTGGACTGACATACCATCCTCAGATCGATGGTGCCAATCCCTAAAGCTGTTTCACATGCAACATGTGTGGGAGATGGTGCCAGGGCCGTCGTCGCACGGCGTTCACGATCGACCTTCGCCACACGACCACGGTCGATTGACCACGGTCGACTCAGAACCGACCCGACCTCGTTTGGTCGCGACCGGTCATCCTGGATCCGGTCGTGATTGTCACTGACCACCAGCGTCAGCGACGAGTTGTTTGCCAAAACGAGGTTGGAAGTGCGTGGCTGCGTGGGGTTTGGTTCCCTTGGACTGAAGCATCCACTCCTCGAGTCAAGAGTGAGCACAGATCAAGCAATACTCACTCATAGCCCATAGCGGATCTTCAGGCGTTTGCCTGACTTGGCTTTAGGGACCATGGGTTTTTCTCAGGGGACGGCTAGCAGAACCATCGCGACGCTCCGACCCGGGGCGACGGCTCCGCAACGAAAGGCGTGGTTCGTTCATTACAGGGTCACCCTCCACCGAGCAGGCAACAACATATACCCCGTAATGGATCCACATACCTCTTGAGAAGATCATTGGACCCTCCAAGCCTATACATAAATAGTCTCCGTCCTCACCTTCTCAGGTTCGGCATGTGGATCCATAGGGACCAAGTGTTTCTGTAACATCTCCCCGCCAGCAGTGACAGAGCTCGGGGTGCGGACTCCATGGAGGGTGCCGTCGGGGTGCCCCAGTCACACTTGAGGACTGAAGAGTGTTACCCCGAGCTCTGTGACTCTGGATGATGGCCAGTGCTTGATATGTTCTGCTTCGGAGCTCAGAGGTGGACTTTCTGGAGTCCATATGTCTCTTTGGACCAGGACTCCCTTCACAATTGACCTTTCCTTTCTAAGGTGATATACTTGTGAAGATAGGGGAAGAGAGAGCGAGAGAGAGGGAGACCAGACCAAATTCGATAAACAGTGTAGTATTTGTTATATAGTTAGATGCCAGTTCAAGTCTGTCAGAATGTCAGATCTATATAACTTCATTGGAGGTCTCAAATTGAGGACTTTGGAGTTACTTGACACAACAATACGCAACATATGATATATCACAATAACATACACTAACGGCTTAGAAACACCAGTCGAAGAAGATTTATCCTCAGCTTTGGCAGGCCATCCACATTTTGTGCAGCAGGGACATGTCATATGCCCTGGGACCTTGTTCCCGGTGTCCTTGTCAAGACTCTTAGCTGCTCGCTCAAATTCCCCCTTGTAGGTACCTAAAACCATTTTGGCAAATGTTTTATCCTGGTTTTGCATGGCTTATTAAATGCATTATTTTTCCTCCCTGGCCTTGGGTGACTTCCCTGTGCATCGATTTATCCAGTGCCACTCGTGTACGCCGTTTAGTACGCCGTGTACTGAGCGGTTGATTTGGGTGATGTCCCCGGAAACCTGTTACAGTCGGCAAGATGTGATCTCTGTTTTAGAGATTAAGGCCTGCAACCTAACCATCATCATCCACTCTTTGATCAAGCTCCTCCTCTTCCCCTTTGAAACCACGACGGTCCACCGTAGGGTGCCGCCTTCCTCCCGTCGGTGCCGCCGGCAGGATTCGCGGCCTTACACCGCCCAAGACCTCGTGGCGGTCGTCGAGCGGAACCTGTCGGAGCCGGGCGTACTCGGACGACCCCGAAGCCAAGGCGGGCGATCGAGCGCAGTCAGTCCGAGCTTTCACGCACTGGAAGAGGTACATCCTCTTGCATCCGGATAGGTCCGGAGAGGACCCATGCAAGTGGTTTTGTTCCAGGAGCTATTTCAGACATGGAGTTTCTGGGATCAAAAGAGTTCGCCTTGGTTGCAGTCTAAAATCCATTGGAATCACTGGTGCGCGCGCATTCCTTGGAATCGTCTTCCCAGGTTCTTTTGTCCCAAACCCTTGGTACAACCGGATTCCTTGGTCAAAGACCGGACATTCAGGGCCGGTCCGTTGGAAAACCAACCACGGAAGGGTCGCGAAGCGTTTTCGAGCGAGACCGAACCGTGTCGACGGTCGGAGAGAACTGAGAACAGATTGGAGACTCAACGGTCTCGGGGACTGTCTCAACAAATGGTCTCTTCCAAGAGACTATCCAAGCGCAAGTGATGTATGGAAGATCACCGGCTTTCTACTCTCGACTCTTGCGCTTGCCGTCGACTGTTGTCTGTAGCCGCTCACCTAATTATGAATTAATGCAAGGCGTCACGGTCGATTGCCGTAGTCTGCCCCCATGGTCGCAGATGTGCCAAACTCTGCGATTAATCCGGTCCACCTATTAAAAAACACGGGCCCCCCCCCCCCCCCCCCCCAAATAAGGAAACCTCGGTCGCATTTTTTCTAATAGGGGGTCCCTGAAATCGGGGGGGGTCCAAAATAGGGTCACCTGGGAAGAGCTTCAAAACAAAAAAGTAAATCCGTAAAATTTTATATAAAATCCTTTATTGAATTCATATCAAAAGTGCAAAAAAGCTCCAGATCGAAGGGTCTTCCTTTTCCCCTACAAAAACCTTCATTAGAATAGTGATTCTTCAGTAGACTAACAGCTAAAGCTTTCGAAAGGTGATGTCGCTGTGCCATGCGGTGTTGCATGACCTCGGTGGCAAGTGCGTTTGCGTGAGTCCGTGCCATTGGGGGAAGGAAAGCCTGCTGGTGTAAGCGCGGCGTGTCATGGTGGATAGACAGGGCGGACAGAGGTTGGCAGTTACGGTTGTTTTTGGAACCTAATAAACAAAACTCCTCCAAAGTCGGCAATGTTGGTAGTTTAGTAGCGGCTTGAAAGGGCGGTAATTTAAAAACAAATATAAACCGTATTTAGGGGTTTCTGACATGACTTTTTTCTAATAGGGGTCCGTTTTTTAATAGGTACTCGGGATTAGTGGGCCAATCTCCTGTAAAAATTAGTCTGGTAAAGGAGACAGCCCATCCACGGGGATCTGGCTTTGGCTCAAAATCTTGGCAATGACGGCGCAAAACTGGGCCGGATATTCTTTCTACGCTGAAACAAACAGGAAATAAAGGAGGCAATACGATATACGAGGTGAATGTACCTGGACCTTCCAGGGGTGCCCTGGCTGGAGGTTCCTTAGTAGGTTTGACTGATTAGTTTGGAGGTGAAGAACTTAGGCCGTGATATGCCAGTCCCATATATGGAGTGTTTAGGGTGACATGTTCCATCCAAGATCATCACTGGGCCATGGGTTGGTGACACAGCGATTTGTCTAACCTGTGACCCAGCTGATTTCTCGGAATGAAGTCATGGGATCGAAGTGGACCACGGATGAAGTCGCCTACGTCGTGACCGGCGCTTGTTCTCGAGATGTCACCTCATTGGATAGAGTGACCGACTGCAGTGGATAGTTGGACGCCGAATCATGGTCCAAAGGTTCCATCATGGAAGTGGACAATGGCCCCTGCCCTTTGACCATTGTTCTGCAATGGAATGGACATGTAATGGTCATTAGTTGCATGCAATTAAGCCAATCTGAAAAGGACCCTCATGTGTGTGTGTGTGGTTGGTATAACTATTTCAAAGTGGAATGTCATGGCTCGACCCTGTACCATCCTCTACCCGCACCGTGATGCCAGGTGACCATGAGGCCGGGATTCTGGGTCCGTCGGATGTAGATCTGCCATTGTAGACCGGGGAAATCCAGGCGTATACCAAGAAACGATGAAGATCAAGAGGTCCATAGCTTTCATAGCTTGAAAAGGGATCAACGCCATGCTATTCCAGTTTGATCGCTTGGGATCGCTCAGTCCAGAGACTGCGCCTCAGGAGTTGCGGCTCTCGGCCCGGAGCCAGTCGCACAGCCACGGAGTTCGGAAGTTGCGGAGTTGCTGGGACGAAGGAGGGAGCCTGCGGCCTTGGAGCCAAGGGAGTCTCGGGTGCCTGGGGCTTTTGTTCCTCTCTCTTCAGAAAAAGCAGAGCCTCAGAAGCCGCAAGAGAGGAACCAGCATAAGGATTTTGCTAGCGCGTGGTTCTGGACTTCCGAACCGATATTTCGGGAACCCCCTTATTTGAGACGCATCGTTCAAAAGCAGTGGTTCGAGGATTTCTTTTATTTTCAGGTTCTATGTGACGGAGTTGGTCAGGTTGAGACATCCTCCTCACATCCTTTTCGGGATTTCCTACTCGTATAGTTGTAAAAAGTATCCCCACCTATATAGTAGAGGAATATAATATATATATAATATATATTAATGTTCATTTTTTGGGACGTACTATGTTTTTCTGGAGCTGTCCATTTCGCTGGAGCTGAGCAATATAACCTGCATCCTTTTGGACTTTTCAAGACATATGGTACGTAGACAAGACCCGTCTAAATTCTGAAATCACGGACCACACCCTGAGGGCCCGCATCGACATGAAGCGCACATACGCGCGTTAGGTTGCTTTGACTACATGCTGGCAAACCGCACGTACGCACATTAGGCAGAGTGATGCAAAATCATGCAAAATCAAACATGTTGTTCAAATAGACCGCAAAGAGGAGGCGTTTTCTTTGGCAGTTGCAAGCGGCTGCAGCTTTTGGTGGCTCATGTCTTTTTCAAAAGGATTTTCAATGGAAGGACTACGGGGCGGCGACGGGAAGCAGGGCCCAAGGCCTGACATGTTTGTAAGAGGAGCATTCATACTTCCATAGATCGACCAGCTTCAATCTCTCATGTCGGAGTTTGGGGATTTGTTTCTTGGATCAAGGCCACCCAACTCCAGAGCTTCTTGGAGCTCGAAGACAAAAGAGACAGTGCAAATCCTGTTGCTCCTGGTGATCCCAACGTCTCCACCGGTCTTCTCCACCGGTCTCCTCCTCGCAGAGCGAGGCCCTGGGCCCGGCAGCCGGGCCTCCTCCAAGGGCCATTCGCCCTCGCCGCGGCCCGGGAGCCGTTCCTCCTCGAAGTTGAGCGCCCGAAATGGTTCGCGCAGCCACTGGACTGGGCGATTGGTGGGTTTTGCGTTCTTTTATACTTCGGGAGCGGGAGAGAAGTCACGGTCACGCGGTTGGGGGGAGAACAACACGCGGTGAATTGTGCGGGGCGGGGTGGGGTGTGTGGGGAGTGGTTAGTTCTTGGTAGAACTTAGTAGGTGTTTGTTTACTCAAAAGGTCCAAGGAGTTGCAATGGGTTGTTTTTGAGACCTGAGGTGAGGTGACCGGGTTGTAAACTGATGGAACAAACATGAAGGAACCAATCTTGTTTTGAACTAGTGACCTTTCACAAGTTCCATCGATGTTCTGAACCAAACCAATTTGGGCAAAACCGCCCCGTTCGAACCCCATGTTCATGTTTGCTTGTGACTCTCCTTGTTGAGCATCACCTCTGGATTACCGGGGACCTTTGGTCACCCGTTCGGGGCGATCATCCACACTGGCGGCTTTCCGCGAGCCTTCCCATTGCGGCGTGGGAACTCTGTTGCGAGTGATGAACTCGCCCGGTGGTGTGGATGGTGTTTGTTCCGGTTGGTTCTGAATCGAGCGGCGATCTCCTGGGATGTTTGTTGCTTCAAATGGAATGGTCGGTTTGTTCCGGTGTGGTTGGCACTTCGTTCAACGGTCGAACCTCGAGGTTCATGGAACATCTTTGGTTTTTCACACCGTTCACCCTCTCGTGCATTTGCAGACCATCGGCCCACCCCACTGAAGAATCATGTTAGCAATTCCCATGGGGCCTGGGGATGTCCCAGGAACTCTGGAACGAGCCGTCAGGTTTCACAAGAACATCACTAATGTTGGACTGGACTCCAAGTACCTTCTCAGGTGATTGGAGACACTGTGATGTAGGTCTTGGAGGGTCCAGTCGCACCGTCTCAAGTAGGCACGACTGGATCCCTATATATGGGGCCCAAACGGAAGAGATGGATGTCGGCCTGGTAGAGATGGGGCTTCATCCAAACCGGGCCCACGGTGTTTGTGGTGTAGAGCTCAAAGGATCGAAGATGGATGTGCACCGAGCATCGCATCCCCCAGCAGACGCCCAACCGAACACCTGGTGAGCGCAGTAGAACCCCCAGCTGACCATCCAAGATATATGGAAGAGTGACTTGCAGGCACGGTAGGTATGGTCATACATGGGGAAAATGCCTCGTACTATTCCATGCAGGTCTGAACTGAAAGGCTCTTTTTAAACACTCTCCCTTCTTTGAGAAGCCCGCTAGCCCCGCAGGCCCACATCAGCGCCTCAAACACAGCGAACGAACCGACGTGACCCGGACCCTGTAGCCGCTAGCCAGCCCGCCCGGACCCGACCCCACCTCTGAGGCCCGGGGCCCAGTGGTCCAAACAGCCGTTCCTCTTCGAAGCTGGTGTTAAGCGCTCGGAAGATGAGCCGGGGTAGCTCAGGCGGTAGATGAGCCGTTCCCCTTCGCGTGACATGGGGCGGCGCAAGTGGTCTTGGAACAGGTTTCAGCAGTTGGTCAAAAGAGTGCATCCAGAACCAACATCGATGCTCCATGTATGGCATACGATGGACATATTTATACGTTGGTGTGGTTTCAGGACTGTCGGCAAACCATGGAGTGTCTATATACCCATGGAGTGTCTAGACGGGTATAGCCTTTTTTCGCATCTCAAAAAGCTGACAGTGTTTTGATCCACCTCTCGAGGCTGTGGGGTTGCAATTCGTTTGCACTGGATTCCATGCGTGTCTTTTTCTGCGGCCAATGGATCTATAGCAAAGCTCTCAAAACGGAGGGGTACGTAAACAAGGGGCAGGTTTGAGATATAATATATATATATATATTATATATAACATAGTTAACATGATATAGCTATACTATAGCGGCTATAGCTGCCATAGCTGCTGGTTCCATCCATCAAGGCCCCAGTCTCCTGCCTCTTCGTCAGACTGTTTGGGAGAGTCGGACATGTTTCATTCGCTTCTCGGTGACCGAACATTCCGGTCACCGAAGCCCTGCATGGCAGAGTCATTCAGAAGGGCACAGACGTCGACTAGGTCCCAGTGCGGTACCGGGGTCATCCAGGGTCCCAGACTTGTGAAGAGGGTCAGATGAGATGCTTCTTCTCCAAGTCAGTCTTACGCAGATCGAAAAACATGGAACTTCTCGTTTTCTCAGGTGTTCTCAGGTGGTTTGGAGATGTTTGGATCACTGGCATCCATCCTCGGGGTGACTGGGATGAGTGTCCTTCCATGACCGATCATGACCGGTCGCTGAAGAAGGTCGAGTGGTGGGACTGGTGTAGTTGCGCCAGACACCCCATGCGTGGCTAGTGGAGTTCCCAGGGTCCCAGACACCCCATGTAGATAGATTGTACTAGTGTGGACATGTATGGAATCATGTACTGTAGGTAAATATGCCACACATTCATCCATGAAGTGTTTGGCTCTTTATTTCCGTGTATGGATTCCAAAGAAGGACCGACAACCATCGACTCCAGACGTCATTCCGTGTTTTTGGGTCCAGTCTGTCCTGTAAAAGTCGGTGCAACCTAACTATCGGCCTGCGTTCCATTGCAGTCCAGAAGGCTTTGTCAAATCATGCATGTTCCGAAGCCGTATCTAGTTATCATCAACCACTGTGTGTTTGGGTGTGAGATGCACATGTCGGACCCGATCAGGACAGGTAGATGTCCTTGGGATCAGTGGTGAACCCGCCGTTCGTGGGTGCAGGGGGTCACCGAAGGGCTCACCGAAGGGGACACTCCATGGATCTCCATGGAATCGTTATACCAGGACCTTCCTTCTGAGGTGTTTGTATAGCCGAGAGGTGATTCGGGGCATCAAAAAAACGCACCGAACTTGGAAGGTCCTGCGGGTCCTGGTGCCTAGATCTGGCGGGGTCCTAAACGGCTGGCGGACATGGGCGAATTCTTCCATGGAGTGTGAGAAGGCGCGGTTCACCTGCTTCACCTACGGTAACCGTATATATATATATATATACCTTCTCAGTTGCCCAGACCTGGGTCAGCTCGCCCAGACCTCGCTGGGCACAGCTTAGAAAAACGCGCCGTGCCGCGGGGCCCAGGTTCAACTTCTTCAGCCTTGGCCTTGAATGAGAAGCCTGGCAGGAGCACGGAGTGAGTGGTACGGTGGACAGAACTCATTCGAAGTTGATTGGGACCGAATGGGGTGTGACTGTGATTTGGAATCCTTTGGACCAATGCAATAGATCCTACAACAGATCTCCTCTATCATTACCGTTATTGGGCCATAACTCTGACAGATCTCAGTTTGTTACATCACATCCCAGAGCCTCACTGCGTCATCAATCCTCAAGTGCAAATCGGATGTGAAGACTTCCTGGGAATTGCACCCTCCCTGCAACAATCATGGAAGTGGACCATGTCCCCCGGCAAAAATGCTTCCTCTATACAAACAGGAGGCGCCATGCACTTCCATGTTTGTTGCAGTGGGTAATTGAAATATCAATGAGTTACATGTGTCCACTGCAGATCATGCAACTACAGGCCCACTGCAGGTCATAACCGTAACCTGGATCAGTCTCTCTTCACTTAGGGGAGTCATGTCTTTTTCGACACTGAGCCCCTCTTCCTGAACAAACTGCAGCTCTATAGGAGTTTTCGTTTACGAAAATACATTTCGTCAAACTCCCAAGCTGGGCCAAGCTTGTGCCTACCTGGACCCTTAGTTCGTAACTCAGAAAACATGGGTCAAAGGACATGCGGTAGTCCGATGGTTCGATACAAGCTCGTCGGGCCCGATGGGTTCGGGACAAGCTTCTCCACATAGAGCCATCCAGTTCTGCAGGGCGCCGGGCGCCCTCCACGCGCGCCAGGCGGTCCTCGAAGCCCAGCCGGCGCACCTCTCGCGCCTCGCGCCGCTCCTCGCGCGCCGACTCGCATGCCAGCGGCATCAGCGGGGTGAGCGAGGCGACGCCGCGGTCGTGGGGGTCGTGGAGGAGTCACCCATGGGTCGTAGAAAAGGCATTGCACTGTGGGTTTATAGAATTCGACTTGGGTGACACGAAATGGCACAAGGCCAGTTTCAATATGTTTCAAAGAAGGACCCCTCCTCTACGTGAACCCCTCCGTTAAAAGGTCACCTGGGGTGTTAAGATCCGCTATAGTGCACATATTTGCATCATTTGTATATATTTTTTTGGTGGTAAAGATGTGATGAGAGTGATGAGTTTACAACTGGTGCGCTCCAGGCCATTCATGGGACTGGAATAGTTCTGACATGTTATGACCACATGGGACGGGTCATTAATGGATCAGAAACTACGTATGTCCAGTCCCATGGATGGGTTGGGACGTACAAACCACAAAGATGTGAGGCATGTTTTACCAACCTGACCGTACAACCCACCTGGGTTCCAAAGACATCCTTCAGGGTCTCCTGGTCAGTCGTGACCCGCACCCTCGACTTTGTAAAGTCCCCAGACACTCTAAGGGACTGGAAGACTTCCATTGGCCCCCCAGTTCAACCAACTGATCGGTCAATGATGCCACATGCCAGCCCTACAAGTCAAGTCGACCTCATTACCTCATTTTACTGACTGGAGATGGTCATACAAAACCATTCGTTTTTCATCACGGAGGTCTCCACGGACCCGGGCGACCGGGCTTGGGCGGTACCGGTCGACCGGTACCCCAAAAAGCGGCACGGTCACCGGCACCTGGTGTCTCCAAACTAAGACCATATATGAAAAATGAAAAATCGGACGTGTGACCTAACTCTTACCAAACCACATGTACTGATGTTACATGCAAATTGGAGCTAGATTCCGGGTAGTTGAACCTGAGATGTTGGTAATGGTACTTGTTCTAACCCATGACCCACCCAGCTGCCTGTTTCGTTTGGAGCGGCATTCGTTCGGCCACCGCGCCCGGGGACCTTGGACACCGCACCGCCGGCAGGAAACCAATGCGTTGAACCCAAAGGATCGACACATGTCGGCGGGCGTTTGTGGGAGACTCAGCTCGGTGGGAGAGGAGGGCGAACCATTTCATGTCGACTCTTGATGGGTTTGTTTTCTGCCCCCCAAAAAATGAATTGGAACATCCTCTTCATCTCTGGGGGGTTGAAAAAGAATCACAGAGTCTACCGTTCCGGACCCGTAGGAAGACACGTCGACACGGTGAGACAGGAAGATGCGAGGTCCTGCGAGTGGTGGGGTTGGAGGTGTGGTTTTGGTGTTGTGGGCACTGGTTGGTGGTCCGAGCTTCCGAGCTTTTTGGGGTCCTATTGGGTCCCTGTTTTTTTTCCACGAGTGCGGACGCCGTGTGGGCGGAGTGCCCAGGTCATCAGGGGTCCTATTGAGTCCCTGGAGTCGGGTTGAACGAAAGGGGTTCAGCATGCGATGCGAGTTTCAGCGAGTTGTCAGCCTTGGCTTTGAAACCCGTTTTCATCATCTTTCTAAACCAGCCGGCTTGGGCTGGGTTCTCGGTGCTAAAACATTTGTTGGCCAATTTGCGGACAAAAGGCTGGATGACTGGACCTTCACTGTTACTCTTCAGCACCTTTTTTGGGATCTTTTTAAAGTGTACCAATACCAATTGATGGTACTCTCCCAACGTTCCAGGATGCCAACCTGGGTCCGAACGATGGTCAATGGTCGAGTTTCCTTGATGGTCCACGTGTCGGACCAGGAGGACCAACATCAAATAATCCTATCATGCAAGAGACCTTGTAGAAGCAGGAGGACCAACAGAGGACCAAATTGGTTTCTTCTAGTCCGACCATTGGGCAACCACCTCCTCAGAAGGTAGGTAGGCCCTCCTGGCACTCGCCCCAAACAACTTTTGTTCTTGGAGGTTGTTGGAGCCCAAGAGAGGCTTCGACCCCCCTCCACCAGATGAAGAGACGACACGCTTCAACCGCTCCAGGTGCCGGCTTGGACCTCTCAATCTTCGAACAACGCAAGAGCCGTCCGGAGACGCCTTTGCCGCCCCAGACGCCTTTATCACCCTTGTCACAGCTGATGGCGGTGGAGCAACTTGGCAGAAAGATTGATTTTTTCTATTTTTCAGTTGTTCAAGAGGTGGCTTCCTTGACCGGACCCTCCAAGTCCACAAATACACGGTACTTAGATGATCTTAGATGCACTTAGCACTATCGACTATCTATACTATGATATATACTATTTAGGTATGCGCCTTGTTCTTGTCACACCAGAGCTATCAGATATCAGCAAATCCTGGGAGCTGAAAAGCGCTTAGGACGCGGCCCTTGGTGGACGAGCGGCGGCCGTCGGAGGCCAAGTCCGTGAAGTCCTCCAAGTCCAACAAGTCACGACGCCCCAGCGACGCCAAGAGCGATGCCAAGTCCGTCCATAGCAGCGGCGAGGCGGTGTCGGGAAGGGTGTGTGAGCGGAGCCCAAGCGCCCAAGTTAATGGGATTGGGAGCTCCGATTGAGATGCACAATTGCACCTATGAGCTCAGAATTCGTTTTTTGGGGGCGTCTCCTTTGACACGCCGTTTTGCGGTGAAGTCACAATAATGGTAGTCACCTAAGGATATCGATGTTTGCATATAATTTCCCTGGTGTGTGGGTGGCGGTTTCAGTGACTTTTTATGTACAACCTTTTATACTTGTATTATCATATTATCCTGTAATGCTATTCAATTGAGTCAGAAACAACCATCCAGATATTTATGTAGTTAGTATATTAATATGATCCGTGTGTATCCTCATCTTCAAGCCCCCTGACTACTTTCTTCACTTGCTCCTTGACTCGAAAAGCACCATCAGCTGGATCAGACCCATCTCTTTGCACCAGGACACGCCACGGTCGACGACCTCCACAAAGTCCAAGCCCACAAAGCAGCTGCCTGCGGAGCCTGCGCAGCCGCCGAGCACCAAGAGCCAAGCACCAAGAGCCGTTGGATGCCGTCGCGGAGGTGTTTTTTTGGTTTGAATCGGCCCTGCAGAGGCACATGGATCCAGAAAACCACTGGGTTGTAGAAGGATGTAGAAGGAACAAGGGCGAAACGATGGGTTTTTCTTCTCAGGGTCCATACGCTCCGCAAAGGCGGGGGTATGTCGTGTGGTGACATTGGGAGATTCAGTGGCATGATGGAAGGATTTCTCAGCATATCCCTTTGTGGTTAAGATGTAGTATGACTCCAAAAGAGGAGACAAAAAAATGAAGGAGGGATTTGAGGGGTGAATGGGTGAATGAGGGATGGAGGTCAGTCTTCTTCCGTGGCGTAGCGACTCCGGAAATGGCTGGCGTCTCCCAGACTCCCAGGAGTCTCGGCCGAGACTCCGGGGGTGGTTGATGTCCAGATATTTCAAGGGTCAATGTACGCATTATAGATAATTCAATGGTAAACAACCCAATGATGATCTAATTGTGTTATAGTCAATTGAAATCATCATTGGGGTGTTCATAATGTTGTATGCCATACATGGAGTGTTTGAGCAAGCGCGATGCAGCTGCTTCAGCTGGTGGGCGATGGGTTCAGTATTTCTTCGGGTGGTCTGGGTGACACCGGTGCAGGACGAGACCTCACCGGGTCTCATCAGCAAAGACTTTTTGCTTGCCTGGGTGATCTGGGAAAGCCTGATTTACAGATCCTGTAGGACAAGCAGCTGGTTTCAATAGGTCATGATTTCTGTAGGACTTGGCCGGAGTTGGTCAGTTCCGGAACGCAAATGGGGGGTCTGGAGGTCATGAGGGTCTGGGGAAGAAGCACCATTCACCTGAAGGTCTAAGTGGCTGGAGCATGGAGTTCCGACCCTGTTGGTGTGACATCCAGACCAAAACATACAACACATGCAGCTTGGTATGCTTGCGCCTTTTGGGCACCCCAGACCATTCCATGTTGGAAGAGTTTGCATGGATGGGGTCACAAAGGGGTGGTTGTTTCAGATGCTTTGGGCACCCCCAACCTCCATGGATAGAACCCTCCATGGATAGAACCCTTTGAAACTCCTGGTGTGAAAGCTCGCAGCTTCGTCAGTCCTCACTCGGTCGCCCAGGCATTTTCAAGGCCCACATGGAAGCCAAGGCCAAAGAGGCCTTCCAGAAGCGCAACAAAGGAGAGGGCCCCGCCGTTTCACGGGCTTGGCAGGCGATGTGATATGGTTTAAGCTGACTGTTTTTTGAGGCGTCCGTGTTTGGAAATTCGGCGAGCCCCCCCAAAAGAAGGAGACACTTCGCAGTCGTGGTTGTTGGGAGAAGAAATCCTGCTTTTCCAGCGGAAGTAAGACTCAGCAGATCCCAGTTGCCACCACAAACCAGGGTTTTTACCTCTACGGTCCGGTCATTGTGTTTGGCACCACTGGGACTCCCAGCGAACGTTCGTGGTTTGCCTGGATGTTTTGGGAAATGTCTATCGAATAGCATCAGGAGTTCTTTTGGTGAACCTGTCCGGCTCTGATTTGTTTCCATATGTGTTCCTAGTATATACCTTGAACACCTCGAAAAAACACCCAAAGAAACCCTCATGTTGCAACAAATCCGCGCCCCATGCCTTTGCGCGCTCCGGACCTCGTCCATGGGGTGTTCCGACGGGATGAAGCACCCGAACAGAGCTGACCATCAAGAGCTGTTGCCCGATGCGGTGCGCCCATAGCGGCACAAGAAAAGAATCTCAACCACTTTCATTCATAGCACTCACTTTGGATCCTTTTGGACATCTCGTGTCTTTTGCACCTTTTGGACCATGTTCTTTTGGTGGCACTTGGAGCACTCTCACAGGCCTTCAACACAAACTCACTGATTTGGATACTTATTAGTTTTGATATGTTTTGAGGAACATCATTTGTCATAGGGCCCATGGACAGTGTCCAATGCATGCCCATGATATTTTTCCAGGGCAGGCGGATGCAGGCGGCAGTTCTGTGTGTTCAAAAATGTGTGACAAGAAAGAACGCCTTATTATTACTCCTAGGGCATCTGGAGGTTTATGATTGTTTCTCCTTCCGCAGGTGGGTTTGGATGGTACTAGTACATGATGGTACACTCCGACTCACTAGCATGGACGTAGTTGACCTCCTGTTTGAAAAGGAAAGTAGTCTTCCAAGGGGTCATTTTCCACTTCCAGGTTAGTGAGTCAGAGAGTACCCGTTCTTTTTCTCGCCCTAGCCACGTGTCATTCAGCTTTCAAGACATACACTTGAGCATGTGTTGGCAGCGGATCCTTGGGTGTCACTGTGTCACTTGTTGAAGGACCTTGGATTGTTTTACTCCCCCTGGAACTAACATGGAAGTGGAGTTCACCACCTGTTTGTAGTGGAATTAATGGTCTTCCTTTCGGGGCCATTCTTTGCTTCCATGTTAGTTTTCGGGAGTGTAATTCACATGGCTTTGCACCACGCAACTGTTTGGGGGCTTCAAATGATGGAGAATGAGGTTAATGAGACCACGCCCTCACAAGGCTAGGAGGTTTCACTTGCACACCAACAAATCTTGGGAGATGTCCTAAAAGACGTCGACTCAAAATGTGTATCGGGTATTTCACGGCGGATATCATCAAACGAAGTTCAGAGGGGTGTGGAAGAGGGTGTTCCCTTGGGTTTGTCCTATTATCTGTAACAGTCAGTAAACAAGAACATCACTATTTGTCAACAAGGCCTGCAACCTAACCATCATCATCCATTGTTACTGTTGATGCAATAGACCGAATACATACTATGTTGAGGTGGGTTGCCACCCTGAAAGTCTTGAGGGCTGGAGACGGCTTGAAAGTCGCATGACATGTGGGCCACTTTTGTAGCTTCTTGCTGCTAGTAGCGTCTTTGCTCCTAGTAGTAAGGCCAGGAGTCGCTAGTAGCGTCTTTGCTCCTAGTAGTAAGGCCAGGAGCCCCTAGTAGCGTCCGATCGCTCCTAGTAGCGATGCCCTTTGCTAGTATGCTTCCTGTAGCTGGTGTTTCAAGAAACAGATGCTCGCACAGGGCCTTGGCTTGGTGGGTTGCTGGGTTGGACATCCTCAACGTCCGGTCGAGACAGACCTGCATGACAGAGTCGGGTTGCTCCGACTGGGCGTTTCGGCTCGAGCCTTGTGGGTGGAAGCAACAGACACCAGGTTAGGCCCTTGCGCATGCTGCCAGTTGCTGCAGGATGTCTAGGTGTCTGGGATTGCCACAGAATTGATTCTTGTTTGGAATCTTGAAGCTTGCGGACCTGTTGGGAAAACAGAGAATTTCTAGTGGAAGCTAGCTGATGTTTGACCAGCCAGTATAGTGTTGAAGATTGATTGTCGAACGCTGCGTGCATGCCTTGCTTGAAATTGTTTGACATGTTTGAGTTTGAAAACGTTGTTTTGTGCAATTCCCGACATCTTTTGCTCTTTCTTTTTGCACTTGTGTTTGGGGAATGTGTAGGGCTTTCCAGTTTTCCTCCACCCCGTAAGATCCACAAAAGCCATAATATAACTTCACATGTTCGTGTGCAATCCTGGATAGGTAGACAATGTCCACGTATCATGATGCTTTCGGGAGCGGTTTTTATGCACGGGGGTTGTCTTAGACTTGAGGACGAACGTCGTGTTTTATACCATTCGATCTTTCAAACATGCCAAATTTTGTTGTTTTGGCGGGTTTGGCATAGTTGGAATTTGGCATAGTTGGAAGATCTGGGTATATGTTTTATACGTTCGATGTTCGGTGGGCTCACCACACCGGCGGTTGGATCGCGGCAAGCTCCGTGGCGCTCTGCAGGTTGGATTTGGGCGGCGACAAGGAGGAAGACGCGCAGCTCCGCGACGACGAGTTTAGCGAGTTGAGGACACTCCGCACGCGGTTTCGACCTCCGCTGGGGTGCGAGCAAGAATGTCCGGTGCGTACTGGATTCGTGCACGCTTTTTTGGCAATTATATGTGCCTACCTTCACCCCTGCCCCATGATCACATCATCACATCCAACTCTTTCTACACTTCAATTTTGCTGGCTCCTGATTTTCCTGTTCTCCACAGCCTGCCCTGCGGCGCAGTCTTCCCAAATGGTTCTTTGGTTGATTACAGCCCCTCCAGAACCGGCGAATCAATGCCAAAGACCAGTTTGGGCACCCTCAGTTCGTACCTCAGAGAACGGGTATACCATTTACCATGGTATACCTGTTCTTTTTGGGTGGCCATATCCCATTTTCCCAGGTACTGTGTCAGTATAGGGTCCAGGTACAACATCACCTGTACCCGGGAAGACGCGTTCGAGTCTGCTTCGGGGACCGAACGTTGATCAGGTCGGTCGAGCGGTCACCCCGCACGAAGCTTGGGATCTGTCGAGCCAATCCATGTCGCCGACCTGTTTTGGAATTCTTTGGGAGCTTAGACACAGAAGCGCGCAGTGCTTAACTAGCCGCTAGCCGTGAATCGAGAAACCCTACTTCAGTATGATAGCTATTTGCAGTGTCACTGTGAGCAATAATAGAAAACACTACTGGAAATCTTTGGCAGGCAAAATGGCTGTGACGGTCCACACAGACAGAAATTCAAGTTGACATAATTGGACATCCTTCTCGTAGAGGATTTTGTCGTCTTTCAAGGGGCATGCCATCCACTACTATTTTTGAGAGTGGCGGACAAAGCAGGATCAATGTTGCTTCGTTACGATGGTCTTGGGTCTCCACCACGCTATGCACCACTGTCGGAGTCTCCCCTGTGGTTCGCAGTGTATAGACACGAACACGGTTTTTGCATGTTTTTGCCCTTTGGGGGGGAGTGCTGAATGAATCATCCCTTCTGAAATCTCTTTCGATCGGCCAGGAGATACTTGGACGTGCAGTTCGAGAGGCAGATAGCTCACTTGGGCAGCGAAAAAACCTGGGAATCCAAGCAAAACATCCGGGGATCTGGAATATTTGCCTACATTGATCCTTCAGACCATCCACTAATCAGTAGGTGGTTGGTTTCAGGGGTCCTACTGTCGGCGGCAGAAACCCTTATACTCCATCCTGGTGCTCCGGGTTCGTTCTGGTGAGTTCTCCAGACATCTGTGCCAGGCAAGCTCGTTTGTTCGAGAACTTGGAGCACGAAGTGAAGCTTCAGCGGATGTATCAGGCGCCTCAACCTCGTGTCGTCCTCGAGAGAAAGGGCACGGGTTCTACACGCCACGCCATGGCCAGTCAGTGTCTTCTCTTTCACACGACTGCAACAGGTGGAGTTCGGAGCGTCCAAGCTTAGAGGTTGGGACACCAACTTGGCCCATTTGTGCCGGGCCGGCCTCACCCAGCCGATGGGGAAGGTTCGAATTTCTTCATCTGCCCTCCACGGAGGCAACTGGACTGGACAGTGAAAACCACTGTTGTCCCAGGGGGCGGGGGGGTAGCGCCTTTATGCGCCTTTCCCGTGCGGCCAAGCACCAGTGGTTCGATGTGGCGATGTGGCTCGTCTTGTTTGTCCAATCCACAGCGGTTGAGCTTGTACTCTCCCTGAGGACTCTGCCTAGCAAGTGGCTTTGCGTGTCCTGTTCCCGCGACAGGTTGGGACACTCACAGCGCTACCCCCGCTCTAAAGGACATCTTGAGGGTTGTGCAATCTAATTACTTTGAAACGACAATCACATTGGATGACATATTCATATACTACCCTTTTCCGTATATGCAATTTTTCCAGCCATGTTGGAGGGTAGTTGCCCCTATCCAACCGTGGGACTCATAACAAAACATAGATACCTGGATGGAACTGCTGGCCTATCAGGATGGAACTGCTAGCCTATGAACCACCATAACCAGACCATAGTCCAGACCATCCATGGGACTGGAAAAGCTACATACACTTATATATTTCACTTATAAGTCACCTACACTATCTATGACCCATCCATTCGGACTCTTCCAGTCCGCAGGGCCACGGCGGCGGCGACGTGCCCCGCTCGCCCCGCATGGGCCATGCCGTCTCGGACGGCTTCTTCGGACAGCACTCCCAGGACGGGTCACGGGAGGCCGGTCGAGGGACCGGTCGGTCCGGGACGGTCGCACGACCGCGGTCTGACCGAGCACCGAAACGCCGTTAGACCTTCCGGCACTGAAAGCGGTCGAGACGAAATGGAGGCGACCGCCTGTAGACTGTCAGGGCTTCTTCAGGGCTTGTAGACCTGTTTGGAAGGTCGTGGTAGAGGGGAATTCGGGATCCTGGTTTTGAGAGGAACAGATCCTATTCAGTGGGTTGGTAAACATATCGGCCGCAAGGCGGTTCGAGACCTGACGGGGCGTGGCGGCAGTTTCAAACTGAAAAAAACAGACAGCCAGGAGTCACAAAGGGGTGGTTTTCAGTCCCTAAGTGAGTGGATAATGGGCACCCCTATCCTTTAATAGGCTCCCCTTTGTGACTGCTGGAGGATTTGATTGCATGGCTAGCTATGATTGGATCATACTTGGTCCCCTCCTTTCTGGCTTGTTTTGGATCTGCCTCACTCACACCGAAGGCTATGAATTGATTCCAAACTGTTTTGTCAGGACAGTTCTGTCTTACGTGTTCTTACATTGGGGGATGTGAGACTTACATTGACTCCATTTTATGAACCCTATAAGTAGAACCGTTCCATACATGGATGGCTGATGGCGGAGAGCACTGGTTGCAAACAGACACCCAGTGCTACGCAGGAACAGGGATCCGCTCATCAGTGAGGTAGAATGTGGTACTGTCACCGGTGTGATTTTTTGGGGGAACATCCAGTCACCAGCAGCGCTGTGCACAGAGCGCAGTCGCCCGTTTCAGTCGCCCGCAGAAGAAGCACCAGCAGGAGATCGAGAGAATGACGAGTCCAGATGATCAGATGCTTGAGTCAACGGTCCCGGACTTTTGGGGGGGAATTGCTTGGTGCCGGACTTTGCTAGGGGGTTGGAGCACGAGACACCATGGCTTCTGAAGGCCACTGTGACCATTGCGGAGTCCCATTTGAATGTGGCCTCCTGACCAGGAGATCAATTTCGGTCAGCTGAGATTGTTTTTGAGATACAAGGGTTTATACTTTATACAAACCTGCTTCACACCACCACCTCTGAAAAAGAATCTCGGCTCACTTGGAAGAACCATGCTAAAGCATCCCCTCCAATTTCCTTGGGACTGGCTGACTGGGACTCTGACTGACTCCTTTCTTGGCACGCAAGCGGTCTCCCGGTGCCCCGAAACAACACCGCTCCGTAGCACGGCCAGGTCGCGAGTGGTGTCCTTATATACTATAGGCGACCGAGCCCGAAGGATTGGCACGTGAGGTCTCCGTGCTTCGAGGGTTTCTCCGTCAGGTCCCAGGGAGTCAAGTCCGCCGGAACGCCGAGGAATGCCGATCCCTATGCGGGTGGGGCCAAAAGTGACTTCGTGGAACGCCACTCGGGGCGAAGAACGGTCGACGCTTTTCGGTGGGACTGGGAAGGATCAACCACCAACAGACCAACAGAGGTCGAAGAACCCTATAATAGGCTATCCCACAGGTACCCTGCTAGGGTCTTATAAGGTCACTTAACCTCTGTTGGGAGGTCAAAAGGCCTTGTAACATAATATGTCCTCCCAAATTGTGTTGGAGGACGTGTCCTATAAGGCCTTTTGGCCACTCTTGCCACCCCAAGGGTGGGTAAATCGGCCAGTGTCGTGGATGGTTTGGGCGTGTCGTGTGTGGAAGAGATAAGTGGATGGTCCGGGCGGTGTGGAAGAGATATAAACTATGTTATCGTATGTTGCTTGCATGGACGGGTCATTGGAAAATGGGGTCATACACAACTCGTCCAGTTTCGATGGTCGAGGAATGTTCGCCCACCCCTTGAAACTGGGCAAGACATGTCCCTGGCATTCCCTGGCGGAATTATTCCAAAGTTTGGCAGGAATCTCAGGTTCAGCTATCCCCACCACGAATGCCCAGACACTCCATGTATACGTCGGTATATTGCTGGGTGGAACATCAGCCTACATTCATCAAGAAAACCATCCCAATATACCTAGACGCTTCATGTATGCCTATATATTATTGACCCCAGGTCAACCACCCCTGGCCTGATCCGCATATTATATGGCAGTCCACAGCTCGTGTTTGGGATAGGTTGCCGCTGCATCGAGTCGTTGGGTGCTTCCCCGCTCCCCCGCTCACGCCGGAACACACCTCGACTTGCTCGGATCGAACCACCGATCACATGGGTTGAGTCGACGTTGAGTTTGCCATCGTTTGGACCAAAATACGAGACTCAACAGACTGAACCCTTCTACCAACAGTTTCCGGATCTCGTGCTCGAGTTCTATCATGCTTGCTCAGTTTGTTTTGTGCCTTCTCTTTCGGTGCTGGCATCATGGTTGAACCCCGACAATGCATGGGACTGCGCGGTCCGTTGAACAAAGCCCGTCTGGACGGAACACATGGACGAGTAAAGCCGAATCAACTGATCGATCACTATATGCCTGTCCCAACTAGGTCGTGTTTGAGGAGGACGATTATCGGTGTGGGGATGTCAGCCAAGGGCCCACTGGGCAAAAAACAAACTGTTGAACCTGACAACGATCCCAGACCATCCATGGGACTGGAATACCTATGTCATCGGGGTCATAAACAGAGTTAATGTAAGTATTCCATACGGGCATGGTTTGGGAGATACACATAAATCGCCCGATTGTGAGGTCGCCCTTTCGTCACACCAACGCAAGCCAGCCGGAGACGGCCTAGGCATCATCTCTCGGCGCAAGCTGAAAGCCAGCCGCACGGCCTCAAAAGCACCTTGGGAGCATTGAAGTCAATTGGTTGGATCGAGGTCTTCAAGGGCTGGCTTTCAATGGCTTTCAGGACTGTCTCCTGAAGTTTTACATTATTGTTCTATATATAAATTTGGTTTGGAGGTGTCGGGGTGCATCAATATTGTATATAATAATTATAAGATATTACAATATTGCAAGTTGTTTTTTAGCACTGGGTCACTTGATTCACTTCCCACAAAAGGGGTTGCGGATGAGGGTAATATGGGGCAACACGCACACTCTCTCATGATCGTATTTGGAAAGGATCATTTCTCAAATATCATGAGATTCTCAAACATTGGTAGATCTTGATCCACTGTGAGCTTAACTGTAAGGAAGACAAGGAAGAAAGACGCAACGCCCCCTAGGAGCCTTCTTAAACAAGAAACAACAGAAACAACGACAACCTGCCGTCGACCAATCCATGAGTCGACACCTGTCAATACACACCAGACGACGAATGATACGAAGGCGCCGTTGAATAGGGGTATAGTTACTTAAACATCTTAAACATGCCAATCGGAGTCTCCGGGGGGGTGGTTGACTCCTCCTCAACGTCCTAAACGTCGCGTCAGGCACGGACGGGCTCCCTGCGCTCGAGCGAGCCCGAGAGCTACAAAGGGCGGCTCAAGTGCATCGTCAACTCGCCGTATTTCACCTACGTCATCATGGCCACCTGGAAGAAACTCTCGGACGATATGGGAGGCTGAGAGAAGGAGAGAAGGAGAAGTAGGCAGCCCTTCGAGAGAAGTGGGATGGAGGGCGAAAAACCGAAGTTGGGGAGAGAGGGAAAGAACATGGAGGGAATGGAAGGAGAAGAAGAAGTTTAGTATGTATCAAATAATAGCATAAATGCTTGGATTTGTGGATGGATTGATCCTTCCAGCCTTTCGATACGAAGAGATCGACTTGTCGGCGCCAGACTTCTGCCCATTCGGCGCTCAGCTCCATGCTCGACTTGTCAACATGGAGTTTTATGATGTCCTCTCATGATGATTCTTGACATTGGTCTTGGCATTTTGCTTTTACAGTTTTTCCGTGAGTGCCTGTAGAGCGGCAGTATCTCACGCCAATAGAAGCGCATCCTCGTCAAGGCCCTCATCCTCGTCAATGGCATCCTGCTGGGTGTGGAGATCGATGTTGCAGCCACCTTGGGCCAGGCACCACGCCTTGCACTCTCACACTCGGTCAGTCGGTCGGTGAGGGTGATTCTCTCCAAAAGAAACTGCTTGGGAGCTACGGGTTGGGATGCTTTCCATGAGCACCGACCATTGGCAAGCGCTTCATCTTTGAATTCGGAGGAGCAGAGCAGATAGAGCAGCACCAAAATGATTGAAGGGCGTCAGGGAGTCAGGGATTGTATGAAATCTTGTTTTGTAACTTCTGGGGGCTGGGGTAGGGTTGGGTTTTGTATGGTTTTGTTGACCTCCAGCCCCTATGCTCTATAATACGGATCATTATATGACCAACGAAGTACCATGTTTGGTGTTTGCATGGTTTTTGTTGCTTCGAAACGACCGGCTTCAGCTGTTTCGTTCACAGCACTCGATCACCGTCCGTGAGCTGAGCGCCGGTGAAATCACCGCCGTCTTCGCGGTGGCCGTCGCGTCGGCCCTGCCAGACCCCTCCGATACGGGGGCCCCGTAAGCCTCGGAGGGGTGCCCCTTGACTTCCTGGTTTTGGAGTGTCACGGCCAGGCCTCGTTTGTTCGTGTTTGGGCTTCAGAGACCATCAGTGACCTGCGATTGCACCTGCGATGCAGGAAATCCGCATGACGAGACAGACCGCAGCGCATGACGAAAGCAACCCCATGGAGATCCCATACAACTGGGTGTGTTGACCGCGGCCCGCGGGCTGCGCGGAACTGTTTTTTGGGAGCGCGGACGTCGTGTTTGGAACGTTGAACGCTATCCAAAGATATCCAAAGCATACCCCGAAGGTGGGAAGTTTTTGGAGCGCACGATCCGACCGTCAGGCTGATATTCCTGGATGGTATGCTGTCGTGAATGCTTTGATGCCTGACATGATTTGATGGCTGTGCGGAAGTGTTGGAACACAGCTCAGTGCACCATGACCTTGTTTTGATTTCAAGAGACCTCCTGACCTCCTTCCATGTTACGATTCTCAGGGGTGAAGGTTTCAAAGACTTGCCTCCCGCGGGATTTGTTCAATTCCAGGCCATAACACCTGAAGCTCTTTTTGTTCACTGAATATGGGTTGGTGGAAACCTTTGAACCCACTCCCGGTACTGGCATCACACCGGCACCACCCCGGCCACCCCGGTCGCCACACTGGAAGCCGGTTGCTAAAGTGGACGGTGCTTTTGCATCTGTGTTTTTAAGGGTGAACAGCGGTGAACATGTCCCCAACAATCCATGCCTGGTTCTTCAAAAATGACCGAACTTCATATCCTAGCTTGAGGTCGCAAAAGGTCAAAGGTCACAAACAGGCACTCCAGTTAGAGGTCACGAACTGAAGAAGTTGGTGCACATCCCCATTAAGACTCTTCGGTCAAATCCCAAGTGGCCAAGTCTTGGGGAGAACCAAGAGTATCCAAGAGTTCTAAGGGGGGTATACAGTATATGCACAGTGGTTTGAGAGTAGATGGCACAATCCCCAAAAGATGATTTACTGTATATGGGCCTCCATCTAAAGGACGTCTTGGGGTGCCAGTGCCATCGAACCTTTGAAACCACTGTAGAATGAACAGAACAAACTACTAGGGAGGTCGAGCTCCGAGTCTTGACCCAAAGCCATATGGCCGATATTGACCCCAAAAGAGCATTTCAACAGCCACCCCAAAGCTCCCAATGTAGGCAACTATTCCATTCCCATGGATTGTTTGGTAAGATGATTGCCTGTCACGTGAACATGCGTGAGGGTATGCATTTTTAATCCAGGACCTTTATCATGTCTCAGTTCCTATCAGCACTGTCAATCCCTAACTTCAGCAATTACAGTGTTTCCAATAAAGAAGACCCACTCAAGTTGCAGCGACAGATGGGTCTTTGCCTTTGCATGTGTTTTGGAGATGTTGTCCGTTTAGGTGGATCTAGCCCAAGCCGTCCATGTACGGACCATTCACACAACCTTATATATACATATTACATACATAGACCCCTGAAATCACCCCACCCCCAATGTCCAATGTGAGTCGCCTGTCCTAGGGGGTGGTCCGGATAGAGCCAGATGTCCCAGGGGGTCACTTCATAAAACGTGTTTATTAAAGGATAGCCGCATTTAGCCGCCCAATGTGTGAGGATGGTGTTCATTTTTTTCATGGAGATCGTGATTAAGCTCTATGCGCTTGGTTGTGAGACCTTTTGGAGAGGGTCTGAGTCTTCCTGGAA
Source organism: Durusdinium trenchii (assembly GCA_963970005.1). Lineage (NCBI taxonomy): Eukaryota > Dinophyceae > Suessiales > Symbiodiniaceae > Durusdinium > Durusdinium trenchii. The sequence continues at coordinate 561,468 of CAXAMN010015558.1, read as the reverse complement.
CCTCGGCTGCGGACAGTCAGGCGGACTTGGCTTGGTGCACCAAGTGGGATGCAGCAGACCCCAGAGAACGGGATGTGGACAGGATGTCACACTGACAGGCTCAGAGTGGTTGGGGGGGTGGGTCCTAAAAGGTTGCGAGATCAGAAGGGTGTTAAGTGGTGTGTTTTTGTTAGAACGTGCGTTTGGGCCCCAGTTTCAGCCACACCCCTAGTCATCCCGAGAACGCATAAGGGTTTATAGCTCCCAAGTAAAGAGCGCCTGCAAGACACCGACGACATGATTCATACGTATCAACCTCCAACAAAAGACAAAGAATTGTTTTTGTGACATGATGTTCGCTTGGTCACCCAGATCTTTGACCTTTTTTTGGACATCCAACCTCTAAGAGGCAAATCACTAGACACCTGAAAATCGGTCACCCAGATCGTCGTTTCAAATCGGTCACAAAAAAAATCCCAGGAACATCTTTGATTTCGTCATTGTGGTGATCTCTTTGGCCGAGACAGCCGTGGACCTGTGGGTGCCCCTGAGACCGGTTGGAGGGTTACGTATCCCGTCCCTACCCGGTAACCGGAGGGTTACGGCGCCTCGGAGGGTTGATTGCTGTGATTCAAGTTTCTCATCGTTTTTTGTTACCCCAAAGGGAAACATTTCTTGACTTGGTGGGGCAACATATGAGCCGCGCTAAGAACCTCCCTGTTCATGTTTAGTAGTGGGCTTGTCATATGAATCCTTCGCGTAAGCAAAACTCTGATGTGCGTAAGGTTGCGTAAGCGTTTTTTGTGAGATGAAACTTGCGTAAGCCGCGTAAGCAAGTCGAAATTTAACATACATGTCACATGTATTCTTGAAATGTTTGGAAATTATAGGAGACCTTTGTTGATGAAGCCTTGCATTGGATCTTTTCTTGGCAATTGGTATGGTCGAAGGTGATTGGCTCCACAGAAAGAAGGGTTCTTGGGGTTCCTGTAGTCATTTATATACAGGACATAGGCATCAGGACAGAGATTTTATGGGTCGACACATGCAAACATTACTCCTATAGCCATACAAACAACTCCCGTAGCCATAAAGTCTACCAGCAGTTGTCAGACACACTATGTCACCATGCAGTTATCGGTTTTGGTGTCGGTAATACGCGTAAGGCGCGCGTAAGCTTCGCGTAAGCTGCGCGTAAGCCCCCCTCTCTTTTGTAGATTGTGGCCCACGATGCCTCCTAAAGAGCAGGCTTTTTCTGACTCGCAATGGCGCCAAAGGCAACGCATTGTCCAGACCATCTACGAAATCCTGGCTTCTCACTGCCCTACACCCGCGGACGTAACAAACCTGTTGTGTGCTGTGCTTTGCTTGGAAAACAGATGGCGCGTAAGCTGGCGCTGTGGACGGGTGCAAGATTGTGTTCGCGTAAGTGTTGCGTAAGCCCCTTTGTGTGCAAAGTGTGGGCGTAAGCTGCCATTGTGGTGGCGTAAGCCAGGCGTAAGCTGCTGCGTAAGGAAAGTCTTACGACATAGGCAGATGCCACACGTTTTGAGCACAGCTCATATAGTCTTTTGGACTTTTAAGGGTATGGTTGTTTCGCCAAACAAGTGCTTGTGCATTGAGCCCCCAATAGGACTCCAGGTATACCTCCTGAGAAGGTATTTAGACCCTCCCGGCACCCTGTTCTCAGAGGGTAGTTGGAGCATGTTGGAGCCCTTTGATTAGGAAACATTACATAGTTGATCATAATTGAAACCTTATTATTGGAAGAATCATGCGCAAGCATGTCTGCTCGGTCCAAGGGTGGTTGTTGATGGAGGAACGGCACCAGTCTTACCACCAGTCTTACCACTATTGTTTGGGTTTCTCGGTGCGTACCTGTAGAGCAGTCAGGTTTCACAAGAACATCACTCTTTTAGAACTGTCGGCCAACCAGGCCCCATCCACGGAGGACCGACCCAAAGGGAGCGACCCACCGGGAGCGTCCACGCCAGGCGAAAGCCGCGGCCACGGACGGGTCCTCGTCCATTCGCTTGGTGCGTGCCTTGCGCCTCGCGAGGAGAAGCCCCGTCGCCGGTTCCGGACGAAACGCGGACTCTTCAGTCGTTGGCGCGCGGGGTGTGGAGGACGTGAGGCGGGGACGTTGTCCATGTGAATGCATATGGAATGACTGAAATCATTGGAAGTCAACCACCCCACATTGTCCAGGCCCTCCGGCGCCTAGGGAACGAGAACGACTTAATATTTAGACTTGTTTTATATGTACAAGCAGGGGAGGGAGTGCAACAGATGAGTGATAATCAGTCCGCAATATTTATATCACCGCCCTCTAGTGCCGTCCATATGGTTTGTTTTTTGGGGGGGAATGTTCAAGAAAACCTTTTGAACAACAGGTTCATGTGTTGTTTTCTTGGATGTGTTTGGCATCTTTGTCAGCGCCACATTGATAATGGTTGATGATCCGCCTTGATAGTTTAGCCTTTTGCCAACTGAAGGACAAATCATCCACAAAAACAGGGCATTGGGGCTTATGCTACTAGTAGCTTGCAGAGGAGGACTTAGGTTGCAAAGCATCTAACAGCCTATAAAGTGAACCAGACTTGGCCACCAAAGACGGCTGGGCAAAGAACAACAAGCAATGTTCAAACTTGGCATCTCTCCAACTGATACTCCCGATTCTTTTTTTTGGCTTGGAGCCTATAGATCTATATATGATATGTACTGTATGTTGATGTTGTTCTTTTGCATTCGTTTGAATGGAAGGGATGTCCTGAGTGGTTCGTGGTTCAGCAACAGCGAGAAGTAATCGCTTCGAAAAGGAGCTGTTTCTCAAACTGCAGAGTCACAACACAGGACACTTTGATCCCTAGGGATCCAGTCGTACCTTCTCAGGTACGGTGAGGACGGAGACTATTTAAGTAGGCTTGGAGGGTCCAATTACCTTCTGAGAAGGTATGTGGATCCCTAGGGGATGGCATCCGCGCTCCAAACATATTCTCCGGTCAGGTCTTAGTGGTCGTCTCCAGCAATCTGTGCCGGCGGGATGCCACCAAAGTGTGATTCCCTACAGCTCCAGCAACAATGTGCACCCACCCATGTTTAACCCAGACCATCCATAGATATGCAACAGTTACTTACACTATAGAGGCTGAACATGGGGAGAACGTATATAACTTACTCCAATTCCCTTGATCTGATCTCCGGGCCATAACATGTCCGAAACCGCCTTCTTCCACCCCCATCCTTGGCTCCCAAGACCTACACCAGTCCACCGCCCGGACCCACCGGCACCGGACTCCGACGCGGGTTCCGAGCAGCCCCGAGCCCGGACGGGCGGGCGATGCGAGAGCGTCGGAGGACCTTGCGCTCCGTGCGCGTGATCCGGCTCTTCCGATTCTTTAGTCCCTTGCGAGGGCCCCTTGGGACGGAAAGCTCCGGTCGGTCGGGATCTGGATCGGTCTGGAGTCGGGACGAGCGGAACATCCCGAAGATCGGGAGGGGGTTCTGCAAAAACGTTTGGGGAGAGGGTGAGGACAGAAAGTGGGGAGTTTGGAGGAGGTTTTCATGAGGTTGGAGGTAGGAGTTCAGGCTTCCAACGTTTCTTTCATCAAAGGGCATCAGAACAGGGTCACAAATACAGCATGCCTTTGCTGTGGCATACTTACCTACATGAGGTGTGGTTGAAAAAGGGTCAGTGATATGTATAATAGTATAGTATAATAACTATGCCCTGGGAGTCAAAGACTATAAAAATATGGTCTTTAGGGGACCTGAGAGGGAGCTTCCTTTACTTCAGTTGGTCAAAATGTAGTCTTTCGACTTCTAGGGTATGTCTAACTACGCTCCACTATTCCATACATCGATGCTTGAAACATGGGCCCAAGAACCTCTGTGTCTTCGGGCTTTGTGTCTTCCGACAGGTTGCTGCTGTCCATCATGTCCACCATGGGGTCACTTCTCTGGACCCTTCTGCTGCTGCAGATCCTGTTTTACATGTTTGCACCTCGGCGCTGGCGGTCCACCGAGCTTCAAACGGCGGCTTCAAACGGCGGCTTTTCGTGCCCGAGCCGAAACCAACGGGTCCTGGGAGTCTCCCCGGACCGGGGAGAGAGGTCCGGGAGACTTGTGCATGGGTAGGAGGGAGAGAACTTCTTGTTCCTTTTGGTGAATTGCCAAGGTGTGAATGGCCAAGACCCGTTGGAGATCGATTCAGTGAGAGTAGGAAGGCCACATAGGATATAACTTCGCAGGGATATAGAAGCGCTTGGACATGTTTGGAGCATCCTGGCCCCAACCTTGACGTCAATTGTGCAAAATGGGTCCGAAGCCACTGAGGCAGTGATTTTCTCACAGATGGTGACGGACTACTGTCGATTTCTGGAAGTGGAACGCACCGGTGATAGTAATGCAGTGCCCGTTTGTCCGGGCAAGCTGAACGAGCCTTTGGGTCGCAATGGACGGCCGCATGGACGACCCTCTGGACAGGGTGCGCGATTTCTGCGTAAAAAACACAATAAGATCAGGCATGTGGAATGCAGCAGATCAGGAGATGGCGGCCAAAACATGCCAAAACGCAGGTGTTCCAGGTCCTGGACTTACGAATTCAGTTTGGGGCGTCCTGGAATGTTTTCCTGTTGCTGAGGTAACGTGTTGGAAGGAAGGGGTCAACACGTTCATCATGTTTTGAGTGTCTTACCCACAAGAGTCGTAGGGTCCTACACCCAAACACTGAATGCATCTGAATGCATTGTATGTTGGAAAAACACACAAATATACAAAAAAAAACATATATACATATCAACATTGGGGTTGTTGAACAGCGGCCGATGTGATGTCAATGCAAGTATATACTGTATATTCCAGTCATTTCCAGTCCCATGGTGTGTATGTGTGGCATATTTATACGCGGAGGTTCTCCTTCAACCTCTGTTGATGTCGCAACTGGTCCGCTGGTCACCACTGCGGTCTCTGTTTGCTGCGTCGGTGCCTGTGAAGCCAGTGAGGTATTGGTCCAATGTGATGGATTCCATGCATACCTTGTTCTTGCCGCTTGCCATGCAATGACTTCAAGAGGACGGGGAGACCAAGAAATGCAAGGCTGCACGGGCGCACGGGCGGTTCTACCTATCATATCCTATCATGGTGCATCATGGACGCCATTGCGTTAGCAAGTCACCTGAGGAGGGCCATGTACTATATAGATGTATGTGGGGGATGACCGATCCACTGTTTGGTGGGCTCCGATCGATGATCAACAGGTATCGAAACATGTATGACAAAAAGGAGCTCGAACAGCGGATATCGATCCGAGCTCTCATGTTCCGGAGCTCCATTCCCGGGCGACCTGATCAGGATGTCCTTGGAGTCCCGAGCCCATGGCCGACAGTGTTGTTCTTTTTCAGAGCCAGTGGGTTGGACGAGTGTGCCGATCGGCCGATCGCGTAGCCCCGAGAACTCCCCCACGGGGTGGATCCCTGGCCGACCGTATTGGTAGGGGTTTTGAAAAGGACACGACTCTGTAGCACATAGCCTTGGGGCTCCAACTAGAACTCCTCAGACGCGGGCTCGTACGTTTGATCATGAGTGTGTCACCGAGAGAGCGAGCTAGACGGCCAAGAGACACCGCAAAAAATGACTCCTTTACAGTATACAGAAAAAGAAGGCTTTTGTGCTCGGCCGGGCCCAACCAAAATACCGAGCCTGATCTTGTTTGATCATTTGGACCTCTTCCCATCTCTCCCCAGACACTCCATCAAACGGCCAAAACTGTTGCCCCATGCACCTCCTTTTCAACCACCTGTGGCCTTTTCTGGGCCGCTGTGAGGCTCCCAGACCAGTGGAACGGGAACGGGCGGACGTCTCTCGCGCCCGCGAACTGAGGTCGATCACTGGCGGGATCGACTGGTATGACGCCTATGAACCCTTGAGGGACGTCTCAGCGCTGGCGATTGCCCTCATGAGCCTCGGGGCGTTTGGTGGAATGAAGAGTGAGGGTGAGCCAAACAATGTGAACATATACCTTAAAAGAAGTGGGTGTTTGGATCCCAATGGTTTATAGGCACCTGTTGTCTCCGTGGAACACTTGTTGGAGGATCGGATATAATTAGCCTGTTTGACAGGTGAAGTATGCAGGCCTTTCACATCCACCCTTCGACCGGGCCACGGAAGCATTCGAATGCTTTTCGTGCATGCCGCATGCCTTGACACATATTAGGGAGGGGCCAGGGGCGAGGAACATAACATTCCCGCATGTGTCATCAACTTTGCTTGGCTCATGAAGTGCGCATTACAAGCACGCTGTCCGAGCTAAGTTGTCCTTTCGGCAGGCTATGTGCTGACCTAGGCAGTGCAGTCAATCTAGCCCAGACCATCCATGTATGGAATAGTTACTTGCATGGACATGTCATTTTCATGGGGTCAAGATATGATAATGTATGTAACTATTCCGTTCCCACTGATGGTTTGGGTGAGGGATGCACATCCATTTCACGCTCTGCGTGATTGGAACCGATTGGAGCCTTGCTCGAGAATGCACAGGACACTCAGCTCCTGGAGTCATATAAATATATATATATGACACCGTATCGCGAGTAAGAAAAGTCACCAGTTACATTCCCTGAAACAATTATGGAGGTGGATGGCACCACTAGGAACTCATACTTGACAACTGCAAGATTTTTGCAGCTCGCAGGCTGCAACATCAATGCCTCCTTTGGCTTACTGCAAGAAGCCTGACACCTCATCACAGTTCACAGCAGGAAGATCCACCAATCTCATCCAATCTCCCTGGCTTCGGGGGTTCAATGGGTGGTAAGGATGTTCCTTAACCTTAACACCACACACCGCCCCTTAGGGGTCCAATAGGATCAATAGATATCAATCGGGTGCCCTTCGGTCCAGGGTGCCAGGAGTTCGGACCGAGGGGATCCCATTCCCCAACAACTTCTCATTTGCGAGAGAAGGGCAGCATGGCGCATGGAGAAACCCAAGGAACCTGTACATTGTCATCGGCTTTTTCACGATTCTCAATGTGGTGACAGGCCGACGGGCGATCCGCCAGGAAGGGAAGGCAGCAACCCCCTTCCTCATCAAAGACCTCATTTAACATTGATCATATACCAACTACTGAGGCTACTGCCCACTTAAGAGAAAAGGATATCTGATACTTGATATCCCTGTAAGATCACAAGGTGTTTATGTTGCTGTAGAGTGCTTTGTTTGGTTTCCCTCTTTCTGCCGAAAACTCGCTTTCCGCGGACGACGAGGCACCTTCGTGAACACCGCCATTGAAAGTGCGGCCGCCGACAAGGACGGCGATGTGGAGGCGGTTCGCTTTCGTGCGACATTCACGTGGCTTCACTGGGCATACGTCCATGGTCTTTGAATGTTTTTGAATTAGGGCTCCAGGCGTGCATTCGTTTCGAAGGTGGGACTGGGGTGGGTGCCAAGAGGGTCCAGGAACCTTTTTAGGAGGCACTCGGAGCATCTAGGGATTTGAAGTGGGGGACCCCCTGCCCCTGGCTGGCCCTGGCTGGGTGCTTTTGGCCTTTGCAGATGAGGAACCTGCGCCCATGTGTGGGAAACGGTGACGTGCACTCGAGAGTATTCCCAAAAATGGCTACTCGTGGGAAACGCACCAGTTCAGCTAAGTGAGGGGGGAATGAGCCGGAGAGTGCATCCCAATAGACCATGATGGTTGGTGAAGTTAAGAAACAGCCATCAATAAGATTCAATAAGAAGAGGTCGAAAAACTCCGAAAGACTGAGTCCAGAGTTGTGGATATAGATGGTTGAGAAGTTGAGAAGTGCTTATGGTTGTTGTGTATGTTCTTTGGGTTTGTCGTTTTGTTTGCTTTGTAGTTGTGGTGAGTTCTTCGGGCCGCAGTTCGGGCCTCCCCAAACGTTGGTCAACTACTCTTATCAACACATGACTTTAACTTTATTAACCTCTAGTGACTTGCTTAGAGCGGCTGATGACCTCTTGAGCCACTTGGACCACTTACGAATCGTCTTCGACCGTCGGGAAAACGAAGAACGGCGAGGACCTGGCCGCACAGAAGCAATCACAGCGGAGGAAGTCACAAATGTCATCACTGAGGCGTGGCCGCCGAACTCCGAAGACCGAACTCCGAACGTCGGTGCGCCTCGGTCCGCCGGTGCGGACCGTGGTGTCCGGTCCGAGTCGGATCATGTTTCGGAACGCGGGTTTTGCGGTCCGAGAAACATGGAAAGCCAAATCCAATCATGTTGCCATCTATCCATCCAGCTAAGGGATAGATTTATCTTTATAGCCCAGCGATATCATGAGTTGAGGAGCAGGAAAAACATGGATTTCATGAGTTGGATTCGATGAATTCAGCTCTTCCAGAGGGACTGTTATTCATTTTTATCCAATTGTAGACGGCCAGTCCAAAGACAAGAAGCCTTCCCTTTCCGGGTGTTTGAGAAGCCCCAGCCCCATTGAATCACGTAATTACGGAATGACCACCTGCCAAAAGAATCTGGACATCCGGAATTGTTGCCTTTCAAAAGGCACCCTTAAAGCATTTCAAGACCACCAAATGGTAGAACGACCATGAACCACCCTACCTGATTCATTAAGCTCCATCTATGACCCGGTCATACCCCAAATAGTGCCCTGGTCGTCATCAGAATCGGGACGGCCCAAATAAAAAACCAGAGCCAGAGCGTCGTTGTTCTTCGTCGATCGCTCGAGGCACATCTTCTCGGATATCACCATTGACATGGACGAACAGGTGCTGCGATTGCCGCAGCGACAACGCGACCGACCGGGCGCTCCGTTTCTTCGGAACGTCAGCGCAGCCCGCGGAGCGAGCATTGCGGTTGCGCTGGACCGAAGTACGGTTGCGGTGTGCGACCGAACATCGTACGTGGCTTCCTTTTGGTTCATGTGCGTGTGTGTGTTTTGTTCTTTGGTTTTGGAGCAGCGAATTTCACTCTTGTGCAGGGATTTCCACTGAAGTACCAAGCCCTGAAGTACTAAGTAGACTTCAGGAAAGTAGGACTGGTCATGGCCGTTGTTGTCTTGGGTGCGCTTTCGGCTTTCTTTTGCTTTTTATACCAGCACCCGACAGCTCACCAATTGAGACCTCTTAGGGCCTAGCAACCCTCCCGAGGAGACCTGTTGGAGGATGCTGGTAGGTGTTATGTTTAATTTGTGCCGCTGTTTCACCTTGTGTTTTGCCTTGTTTTGCATCAGTTTTTGCCCATTAGCTTGCATTGATTTCAGCATGTTCTAGCTTAATAATTGTTCGGCCGTAGTGTTTCTAAGCCTCTTGCCGAATGCTCCGCCGTGTTGTTTGTCTTCTTGTTGTCTAGTTGTTTGTGTTGTTTCCTGGGCGGCCTTTTTGCCGTATTCCTTTTTGTTTGCCTTTTCATGCTCAATATGTGCAACTTGTGGCCTTTCCCTCTCATCACCTTTGGTTTGGTCTCTGTTTGCTTGCCTTTTGATGCAGCTTGCGCAGGATAGCGCGCAGGCGTGTTACGTCCACGGCAGTTGGGACATGACCCTGTAGAGTTGGCTTCTGGGACACGGATCCACGGATCCGGTGGATCGGATCGGAAGACGGACGGAGGTGACGATCGAGAACTTGCAAGAAGCCATGACCAAGAACAACAACCAGCCCCTCGGTGACCGGCACCCGTCCCGATGCACGTCGCGGTGTAGTCAGAGCACGATGCGAGCAGAGTAGTTGCAATGCGTAGTCAGTGGAGTCTGCCGTACATGTTCGGATACACGCAGTTGTGGCATTCAGGTCACGTGGAAAACACGTTGATTTATTAACTATATTAGTTCATATATCCAAGGTAATGTGCACCAAGAGGTACTGTAGATCGACCCAAACCAGTGGGAGGATCCAATTTTGACGTGTTGAGGCTGATCGTTGTCGTGTGTTTCCTACAATGCAAAGGAGGAAAACACTTCGCCTCGAGCGCCCGCCGGTTTTTTGAGGCATCTCCCCGATAGCTATGGTGGCCATCCACCAGAACACGGTTTCCCACCCGCGCGGAAAAGTCCGCCCAAAGCCAGCGCCTGAGGCTTAGCAGTTTTCTACAATCGATGGGTATCTCCACGGACGATCTTTGGACACTCTTCTTGCTCATCGACGAGGACGACAATGGTGTGGTCGACATTGATGAGCTCCCTGGAGGATGAAAGGATGATGTATACCCCGGCTGAAGGAAAAAAAAAACGATCCCATGGATTCTGAACAACCATTGGTGCAGCAAACGAAGAAAACAGTCGGACAACCCGGGTGCCATGGACTTCCCAGGTCCATTTTGGCTTTGTTTTTAGGGCTCGGAGGATGGTTCTATTGGAGGTCCCCCAGGTGAATCAAGTCTATCTCGCCGGGTGTCGGACGTTTGACTGGTTGATCCTGTGCTTGAAGGAACAAAAGGGAACGGAGAAGCAGGACTTGGACGATGCTTTTGCTGCTGGCTATAGGGATGCTCTGCCAGTTCTTATTCTAGTGTTCCGCAGGGCAGGTGGTGTTCAATACGGCTTTTGAAAGACAATTTGATGGATGTGTTTCTTCTTGGTTGACAAGGTCATCGCAACTCCCTGAGAAAAAATAACATTGAAATACACTACCTGGTTTTCACATACTAAAAATTGTTTGGGATTGGTTACAGTGTTTTTTTTTTTGAGAACGCATGAGGGCATGACGGCCAGGTGTGGGCAGGCCTGTGCTATGATGTTAAGCGTTTGAAGGGTTATGTTAAGCTGGATGCCATAGGCTTTCTGGCCAGCTTTCTGGCCCACCATTGATTTCTATTTATATTGATGTGATGTCATTATTACTGAACTACCAGTGTTGTACTAAGTAAGGATTTCACCTGACTAAACCAGGTCAACCTTTCCTATACCTTTCCTTTAATGGTGTTGGAATGTGGATGTTTATTGACTTCCCAGGACTCAGTTCGAGGATCCCACACGCATGCCCCATTGATTCCAGGAAGTAACAACTAAAAAGATAAACTGAGGTCCGGTAGGCCAGTCTCATGGATTGTTTGGTGAGAGATGGTGAGAGGACATCCACTCCACTGAGGCGGAAACGAATCAGATGAAACAGATCAGAGACTACTCGTTTGCCAGTGGTGAAGTGGTTTTCGTTGGTGACAAATCAGATTTGGGATGTTTTGCCATCAATTGCAACAAGACGACCTTTTGTTCCGGTATAAAGACCCATGGCGACCATGACACTGCATCCGACTCGCGTATGTCTGGGCCGACGGTTGGTTTTCAGAACGGACCTTCCTTGAGGAGTCAGGTGAGAATGCTGATACATTGGGTCTGTCCGTTCTGACCTGTAACCGTCATGAAACAACTAATGCAATCCCCGGATTGATCAACCGGCCCCCCCCCCACATAGAAGGTCAACAAGGTCCAGAAGGTCTGAGGTTACCATTCATGAGGTCCACTCCCCCTGAATAATATGAGAGGCGTTGATACCTAGGGTTTTGAGACGGGATGAACTGATGAGCATGATTGGATAGAGATGAGCAGCATGATGATGGTAGTTGTACCATGATCAATAAATCGCTTTAGTTGATCTAATAACTAAAAATAGATCGTTATATTTTCTGGGTTGTTTGGCTCGGTTTAATTGGGGTGGGGTCTCTAGATGACAAGTACACTATCAGGGGTGTAATTTAGCTCCAATACTACTTTCAATTTGGGTGAATTTGCGAGGCTGTGTGGGCTCGGTTTAACTTGGGGGCGTTTATTAATCCTAACTCTGCATTATAGACTATCACTATTTTTGAACAAGGCCTTGAGCAACCATCATCCACTGTTACCGGTGATAGACCATGATAGACCCGACAGATACAAATCGGGGGTTATATTAACATTGGCTGTATGTAGGCGCACTCACAGACAGATAATCATACCCTGTGAGAACTTTGCTAACTGCATCATGGACCACTGGTTTGACTACGTCCTTTTACATCATGTTACCAACTTTCAACGTGTTTTTGTTTTCTCTCCCGCAGGTCTATGCTCATTGGGGCATCCAAGTGAATGGAGTTTGGATTTAGACCTCCCAGCTGGAGCATTGGCTTGGGGCATTGGATCTGAGTTCGGGCTCTCCAAATCTGGGAAAGAACCACACCGGTCGTCGGTTCGGTGCTGGGACATGGTCCGTCATCGGTGAGCGATGGCGGCCATTCATTGGGAAGGGGCCCATCGTTCCAGTTCAACGAATCTCTGGGGGAGTCATTTTCTTTTGGAACACTGTTCCTCATACACTTCATTTAGAAACAAAAACTACGCACAACTCTTCGTGGAGCCTCAGGTTGGGCAAGAAACACCCTTTCGATCACCTCTTCCACCATCGGGACAGCTCCGCCGACCGCTGATTTTGAGAGGTTTGTATCTGGATGCATGCAATTGCGCGGGCCGGCCCAAAGCTTGCAAGTGGCCAAGATGGGTTACGAAACATGGCGCGCCACATTGATGTGTGGCTTTTGTTTAGCATTGGAACAGGGGGTTTTGGAACAGGTGGTTTTGGAACAGGTGGTGGCACCAGTTGAACCTCTCTTGGTTGCATGCATGCTTCATGAATGTCCAACCTCAAAACATGTCCTTGTCAAGCCATCAACTGATCCTTGATGAGGTGGAACTTCCACTGGTCATCCAGTTGTTTCATGGTTTTCCTACTGACCCCACCACTCAGCCAGCAGCTCTTTGGTACTCTTGGCACTCAAAAACCTGGGGGCTTTGGCTTAGATCCTGCGGGTCGGTCACGTCACGTCGTTTGATCGAACCTGACAGATTTGCGCACAGAAACGAGCGTGTACGATGTCGCAAGAGTGATGGTTTGTTTTTACTCACGATGCCTATTGTGAATCAAAAACCGGCATGGCAACTGCCAACCGCCAAGCTCAACCACCTTTAAACGATCTGGGCTCATCTCAGGAGAACAAGCTCACCCGAGAGGTGCGAGCGAGCCGTGGGTGCGCTGTTGGCACGGAGGGATACATGAGCTCGGGTGGATAGCAAGACCTTACGGACCTTAGAACATTGTTCATTCCATGACTCTACGCGTGAAGAATGCAGGTGCTTTTGGTGGTATGACATCTATTCATCAAAAGGGTCATTTTTGATAGGGGATGGCTTATTTAATTATTCCAGGGGACCTGTGGGATAGCGGAATAATTTTTTTGGAATAATTTTGGTGGATTATTATTTTATCAAAGGGCTAGTCATAGGGCCCCCTGGAATAATTTTCAAGAATACTCAAGTTGCGACGTTTGATGATCTGAAGTCAGCAGCTGGACGCGAGTGAGAGGCTCAAACAAGAAACATCAAGAAACAACAAATATATATAAGGATATATAAGGAATACAAGAAGCTAGCAATCGCTGGCCATGTACAAAACCAAGGAAAACGTAGGAAAACCAATGTTCAGATTTAGATTTTAGATTGGCAGCATTTTGCAGCCATGTCGAAGTCTTTCACAATATGGCGATTTGATGATAAAAACGGTTCATCAGAATGAGTCAGATTATGTCAGATTGCTCTTGCTGTGTGAGTCGCTGTGTTGATATGTTTTTTATATGAAGATATAGAGAAAGCTAAAAAATATTCCTGGAACTCAACCAGTTACCAGAATAATTTTTGAAAACTAACTCAAGGGGGGTCAGAATAATTTTAAATTATTCCTAGGGTCTTTCACAGGGGGGGCCCTTAAGCCCTCCCCTATCATTTTTGATTCACTGTCCCAAGAGACAGATGGCGATTGGGGAGGCCATCAAGCAGATCGCGAAGGACGTCAGAGTCGTGAAGCAGTCGATGGTCAACCCCACTGTGGTGCGTGAAGCGTGCTGAGCGTGCTGAAGAGGTAGTTTGAGGGCATTGACTGGAGCTGTAACGGTGGTGGGGTTGGCATTGGCTTGAGAAAAAGAGACATGAGCAGGGCATAGCAGCGAGAGAGAGGGAGAGGGGGAGAGAGCCTATAGTGTTATATATAGGTGTGATACAATTAATGCAACTTGTGAGACAGGTAGACTCTGCAGGGAGAGATAGAGGTGACCAAGAGCTGTCCAGAAGCCAACGTCGTGCATCAACGGGCCTTTCACGACGATCTCCACTCGCCTACCGCCAACAGGGCGTGGGTGGAAACCGCGGAAGCCGCGGTGGGTGGTAGGTTTCACCCGATTTTCGAATGTCATTTCGGACCCTAGTTGCTGGTAGCATGGTGGAAGGGTTGGCGCAAAAACGATATCGGTGTTCTTTGTGAAACTGTGAAACTCGTTTTGGTAATCCTTCCCGTGCCCTTGCTTAAAACAGGGTTCCGAGCATAGGGGTGCACGACGTTGGGCCTAAAGGTCGCCGTGCGTCTATCGGCGCAACCAGCGCGGATGCCCCGCGACTCGCGGGAGAGGATCCGAAAAAAGGTGCGGTGCAGGACTCGGGCGCCGGGTGTGAGGCTTTTGCGCTCTTGCCTGGTCGGTGGACATGACGCACCGGAGATGACGGGCACCTGTGGTCGGTGCCACGTGGTGGAGAGATTCTGTGAAGGGGTGATGAAGTACGATCTTTCACCAGTCAAAGCTCAAGCAGCAGGGCAACGAGTCTTTTACTGTTCACATATGTATGTTCATATATGATTTCTTATTGTGATGCTTTTCTGAGCTTCTCTTGCGGATGTCGCTTCCGCAGCAAGAGTCCAGTTGCCTCTAGGTTTGGTATTTCAGCTTTGACACTGAACACATTCCCAATTTGGAGGGCCAAGTACGGCCCCAAAAATGCTACAGGGTGCAAGGCCCCCCCCTCGGAAACCGCCACCCGATGTCCACCGCAGGAGGCACCTCGAGCTTTACAGATTTGGACCCACCTGCCCTGCCCGGGCATCAGCTGCCGCTCGGTCCGTAGGGTTTTTCGCTGTTCTTTTTTATCGCAGAGGCCTACATTGGGGAGAAAGATCAAACAGAATTTAGCAGGTTCCAGTGAAGTCAGAATAGTCAGGAGGAGATCTCTCAGAATACCTCCAGGCAGGAAATTCGCTTGGTGCCTTCAACACACGCACATACTGGTACACGGGAAGCCTATAGTTCTGTTTTTTTCTTTTTTTTCAGGAACACGTTTATTAACGTCTTATTCCTGACCAGTGTTCCCTTGCAAACCAGTGGTGTGTGAGAGTTCCATATGAGATGTGCAATGGAAGTGGAGAGCTCAACTACTGTATAATATACGTTATTTCCAATTATTTATACTGACTGTCAGCGGAATGTTTACACTTGTGTCCATTCGTGGCTTGTCATGGAGCTTTGGTTGGGGGAGACATTGTTCTCAATCCAGAAGATTTGGCATGATTTGGAGTAACTCTGTTCTTGAGCGACTGAAGTGCGCTAAGGAGAACTAGACAGGCAGTTCCCCAATATGGTTCCTAGTCTAGAACCTGAAAAACGCCTGAGTGAACTTTTCGCCATGCAGTTGTTTGCTAGTTCATTTGTGCATGTGACTTTGTGAAGCTAGCATGAAATGGAACGTGAACGCTCATCCTTTCAGCAAGAAACCAGTGATGACTTGGGATTCAACTCAAACATCAAACACAGATTCACTTCATGAAATTTGGTAGTTCTATGTTGTTCCTCATGCCCCCCTGTTTATGGTGGTTATGGCAGGTGGCAGAGTGTGCATCACAAAGCATTTGAGGGATGAGTCTATCTCTATATATATATATATTGAACACTTCCAGGTTCTGTGTGACAGAAACCCAGGAGGGTGGTGGGTGCATCCTGACCATCCCGACCCTGAAATTGTTTGATCAAGCTCAGGGTTCTTTCCCATTCCCGTGAACCTCCCAGTGTCCAATCCGCACCTACATTAGAATTGTCAATGGGCCTTCCATGGTTGCACTATGTTTTCCCAAAGATCCAGTCAGAAAAAAAGCTTGAGAGCTGGATTGTCCATCAACATGACTTGATGAAACTCCCCAAGTTTCAACTTCAAACTCCCCAAGTGTCAAAATCAAACAACCAAAAAATCCGAACGCCAAAGTCTTAGTCGAGATCTCCGCTGAGCTTGCGGCGTTTTCTTCGTAGATGGACCCCAGGCTGCCGCCGAGCGTCCGGGTCTTGGACGTCCCAACGGCCATGGATTTCTTCGATCATCACGACAAGGCGGCGATGGGAGGGTTCAGGCAGAGCCTCAAGCCAGGGTCGGCCGCTGGGATGAGTTGAAAAAGAAGTTTAACTGAACACATGACGATGAGACAGTTGGATGAGTTCGCATGACAAAAGGCGGTATAACATTCCAACTCACCAAAGAACTGCCGAAGAGGACACCTGAAAGCCTGCCTTTCGCCACTTGATGCACCTTTAATTTGTGTGCCTGGGTGCACACGGGTGAACACCCTGGAGCTGCGAACTCTTAACTCCTGCAGGCAGCGGCTGTTCGTGCTCCTAGTGGCACAGCTCTAGTACTTAGTAGCAAGTTCAGTAGCAACTTATCCTGAGGGGGTCCTCAGGCTATATATATATATACCAGGATCATGCAATGGGTGTCCTGGCTGGACTACCCCACACTACCTAGGATGGCTTCCATTGGGCACGCCTTGGAGGGTCCAGGTATATGTGGAGTGGAGTATGTTTTTCTCCATGGACACCTCAGTGCCACAAGTTGGGGAGGATCCGATCGGATTCTGCTCGTTGCGGAGCTTCACGTGGTCGTCGAAGCGAGGAGTGTGATCCACATGGAGTGAGGTTCATTCGGACCCAGATCAGCTTGGTTTTGGTGTAGGGGCGCTGTTGTTTCCAATGAATTCTCTTCTGAGCATGTCTTGCCGGTTCCTTAAGCAAATCCAAGTCAACCAACAATGACACAACGACCTAACCTGGAAGCCTATGTCGACAGAAACGGAGGGGCAAAGCCGACTCCCGCAGTCGACATGGGGACTGGGTCGTCGACAGGATTGGAGGATTGGATCTGGAGGGGCGAACAACTTCCCATCGCTCCAGATCCACAAGTCTAGCGACGAACACCAAACTCTGGCAATCTGAGGTGAGCAGGGGCCGAACCATCCAAAACGACACGTACAAAGCTAGACCGAGTGTTTCTTTCGTTCTAATCCTGCAATCTGGGATTCTGCGCTTGGGGTATAGGGTGTCAAGACCGACCAGCACACAACGAAATATAGTCTTTAGTATGGTCCATTTGCAGATTAAGGACACTAAGGAAATTTGACATGTTAGACAGAATCCTGTGTGACATTAGGGGATACAGGATACAGTCATGATTCGTGTGTGAAATGAATGGACATGACATGTTCCTTGCAGACATGTTCCTGTCCCTGTGTTGTTTGCGTTCATGGCGGGTAATCCGCCAGGTGCGCGCGTATGGAAACACAGGCGGTGACCCAAGTCTCGGTGTGTTTGGATTCCAGTTCCTGGAGTTGCGAATCAACGGCTCCCTTGCACCAGTTCCAAAGTCTTTGCCGGGGACAATGAAATCCACTATAATCTCATGTGGGAACCTCAAGAATCATCAAGAATCCTCGTTCGTTCTTTCCTTCAGCTTCATGACCTCCGGATGTTGGTTCTCAGCTCATCCGACGGGTGAAGCTGGCCTTGATGAATCTGTGTGGGATTCTGTTGGTCTGACATGATTCGGACCTGGAAATTCAGAGGTCAACTTCAGAAGACCGTTGCGTCATCGAGCCCGGGAAAAATCAAGAAGTGGTGCAGTATTAGGACCACGACCTTGGAAGGGTGGAAGAGGCGTGCATGTTACAAGCGTGTCCCGTGACCAAGCATGCCAGCCTGGTGTTGGTTTCTAATGTTTCTATGATTCATGTTTTGGCTCAGTAGCTTGCAATGTGGGAACTTTGATGCAAGATAAGCTCTTGACAAGACACGATATGGATGTTTACAATTGGTTAAAGCATGTTAAAGCACCCATGGAGAGATGGAGACCTCACCAAGAGTGATTCATAGCAATGGCCTTCACTATCTTCACCAAAAACAACATCAAACTGTTATTCCACCGGACATCACTTTTCCTGTTGACCAGATGACACCAGTCTTTTTGTCGGTAGGCAAGTTCTTCAGACTGAGTCACGAGACGAAGAGGGCCAGACTGAGTCACGTTTAGACTCTTGCTTCATGAATCCCCCACTTGAATTGGACAATCCTCTTCATATGGGGGTTGAAACAAAATCAGTCTACATAACAATACGGTATGTGAAATACAGATCGATACTTTCTCTGGAACTAACATGGAAGTGGAAAACCCCACATTGTAGGGGAAACAATGATCTTCCAAGAGGCCATTTTCCACTTCCATTTTAGTTCTCGGGAATGTATATTAAGCTATGTTCATCCTAAAGGCGCGTTTTCATCAGCATTTTATGGAACATCTCACGTCATGTGGAGCTCGAGGCTTGCTGGACAAGAAAGCTTTTGCGGAGATGCTCTTTGCCATTGCCCAGGGCAAGGACAGCTCCGTGCATCGGATTTTCCAGGCCTTTGACCCGAAACTACATTGACATCATGAGTATGGCAGAGTATATATCCCCTATAAAGCTAAGTTTATGAACTCCCAAGCTCGGCTTTTGGACATCATTCGGGTGATATGGGGTGCCATTTCTCGCCTCTGGAACCAGTGCCATGGATCGGTCGAACCAGGATGCCATGTCGGAAGAGTGGAGTAATGCCATCTTCGAGGCATTGGATGCTTGGCGTACTCTGGTCCTGCACGATTGTTTTTTTTGAAATTGTCAGATTCAATAAAGTGCATCCCTAGGGCTCCATCAACTACCTCCTGACAAGATAGTTGGGGTGGGGTTGGGGGTCTAACCACCTTCTGAGGATATGGTTAGGCCCTATATAATTCGAATTCCAACATGGAAGGGGAAAATGAGTTCAAACGCACCAGGTTCTTTCTAGAATACCAACCTATAGTGGGCGTTCCACTTGCCACATGTCTTCAACAAAAATATGTATTTGTATATGAGTATATGACCTCGAAGCCGCAAGGATGAAGTCATTCCTACCAGACGATTGGGACTGGAGATTGTTACATAGATGCGGGGTGAAGGATGTAAATTCCTATTCCAGTCCCATGGATGGTGTGGGATGGTGTCGGTGAGGGTCTCCATGCTTTGGCAACTTCTAAGAAGAGAAGTGTATTTTGATGAGATCTTGACCAGTATCTGTGATGGAGATGTTGAACATATGTAGAATGTAGACAATGATTAGGCATGCTTGCGAAGTGGAATTCCATACATCTTGAGGAAGTTTGACATGTTGGAGTAAGAAGGTCTCCCACTGACATGTTTTTGCAGATCTGCAGCCACCAAACAGGGATATGGCGGCCATGCATCTCCCAACATCCAGAGCCTGGAAATGACTCCTCCAAGCACCGAATGCTTTGAACATCCGGCGGGCTGACCTGCGGACCGGGTGATTGGTTTTCCTACAGCCTATCCCTAGGGATCCAGCCGTACCGAACCTCAGAAGGTACGGCTGGACCCTCCAAACCTACATACATAGCCTCCAATCACCTTCGACAAGGTACGTGGATCCCTAGGGTATGGATCCTAGACAGCCACGACAAGAAATAGCTCTCCTCGAACAGCTCTCTTGCTGTCGCGTCCCTCGCACTTGTTTCTCGCGGAGCCTGGTCTCAGAAAGCAGAAACTCCTGGAAAGAGTTGACGGCTGCCAGCTTGCTATATCACATACCAGCACCTTCAAAGGGGTCACCAATGGAAGCCCCTGCCCTACTTAGGGACCTCCATTGGACACCCCTTGAAGGTCCAGGTACATACGTTCCCTTTTGTGCAGCAGTATGTCCAAAATCCTTGGGATCCGGTTCAACTCCTTTGCAGCCCAAAGCCGAGATCGTTGGGAGAAGCATTTGTTGTTGGTGTTGCCTTTGATTCTCCCCACAATTTGCAGCTTTGGGCTGCAAACGGTTGATCTTTAGCGGAGCAGAGCCAGATCACAGCCGGCAAGGAGGAAAGACCCATGCCGCGCTCTCTCTCCTACTAATCCCCCTAGAACAATCTGAAAATCATCAGGAGTTTGATCAATCCAGCCCCTTCTTGGACACTGGGGTGGGATGAGTGGTATAATGTGGAATGTATGCTTTTTTGATTTATTTCATTTTCCCTTTTCGCCATTGGACGACCGCTGAAGCGCTTCGCCATGGCGAAGCCTGCCATGCGAAGATCTCAGGATTTTCAGGGCTTGGGAGTGCTAGACCAGGAGCAGTTCTTGGGCATCTCGTTTGCGTTTCGGTTTGTGCGGGAAAGCATGTGCTGCTGGAGTGCAGGGAAACCACGGGCAACTCGAGTCCTGCATCGAGGCAACAAATTCTCGAGGTCTGAATGTTGAATTCTGTGTATTCCTCGGGGTGATGACTAAGCTCTTCAAAAGCAGTTTTGTCCTTCCAAGCGATGCGTTTTGGCTTCCAATGGGATCCTAGTTCACTTTCCCAGGGGCAATAGTACTTGACCTGGCTTTGGGTTGAGGACCGAAGATGTTCTTTCATTGGCATCGGATAGGACGAGTTGAGGCCGGAGGGTCAACAGCGTTTTGTGGAAGGAAGGTTCAAGGGTCCCCATTGGTGATCTGGCGTCTTCCACTGTCGTGTTCTGGATCTGAATCAAAACAGAAACAGTTAAAAAGGAATCGAGAAGAAACAAAAAGACTGCAGAAAAACCATGGAGTTGGGTGCTTCTTGGTGCCCCTGTCACATCAACGGATGGCACGTCTTGAGTCCCCCAGTGCCGGTGCGCTCCGAGAGTCTCTGCCATGTGAGTGGCGAAGCTTTCACTCGTTGGCATCAAAGACATGAACGACCAAACACCAGCATCCGGTTACCGGACATGCCATGAATGAAAGGTATTGACCCCCCCCCAAAACACAGCCAAGGCAGGTAAATGATATAAAGATATCAATGAATATATACTGGTAATTACTGGTATGTATTCCTAACATTTCCTAACATATGCCACAATTATGCACATATATATATATATAAATATATGAATCATACATGCCAATCCTATATGGTTCCTCCTAATGGGCCCAAAACCCGGCTTGGCGCACCAAGGATGGGCCTTTTGCACACCAAACAACTACCACAGCTGCTTGGCGAAGACGTGGAGTGGAAACGCGCCTTCCTGTTGTCCGAGAACGGCCATTGTTGAATTGATGACCATGTCAATTGAAGGGAAGATGGCTGTAGACACTCAGGTTTGGACAAAAAGCACGGCACCAATCACACGGCTGGGCTGAAGATGTTACTTGTAGATGGTCCGGATGTCCTGTGCTGTGTTTTTGTGCAGTCAATGGAAGTTGGTCCAGCTCCACTCGTATATGCTGAATGCTGTGTTCCACAGATTCAATATGATTGAATAGTTTGGGTCTGTCCTATTACATGTAGCAGTCAGTAACAGCCTTTTTTTACAAGGCCACATACAGTTAATGGCGAATGGCTTAGAGAATCACACTCCACGCTTTTTGGGCCAGCTGAGGGAAACTGAAGAGAACACTAGCAGCACAAACATGAGGAGCTGGGTCTTTCTTAAATACTCGCAGAAACGACCTTTTAGGCTTAAGACTTGCGAATAGTAGAGTCTCAAGGTAAACACCTTCTCGTCCAACGGACGTCCGAAACAGAAGTGAAACATCCACAGGCCAGTGGAAGACTCGGCACCACTGCATATGCATTCCCTAGGAGATAGTAATGGAAGAAAATAAGCCTTTTGGAAAATTTGTCTCTACAAAAGGTCGTTTTCCACTTCCATGTTCATGATTTGGAGAATGGATAGTGTTCCATCAGTTACCCATGACATTCCGTGATACTTGGACTTGGTCAAGCCTTTGTCCGGCCTGCACAAGGCTTGACTGTTCATTCTCTTCAGGCAACATCCGTCTAAGATTTCAGCAAGTGGTGAAGGAACACCAGCTCAGAGAGCTGCTTGGCCAAGTCCAGGGGATATCTCCACCGGGCGGGCCGGTGAATCAAGTGAAGCGAACAAATCAGACGAACAATACTTGGTTTTACCAGAGCACACCACATTTTTTGGGGGTGGGGGAACTTGCTTTAAATGTTCAATATTAATATATATATATATATAATATTTTTTTTGGTATATATTTGTCTAGTTCAGGAAACCCGTTGGAAACTTAATGCCACTTCTACACATGATTTTGTAGAAGTAGCATTGTTCAAACCAACAAGTCTCCAGTCCAACGTAAATCAGCTATGACAATCTGCCACCTTGAACATGGGACTCGTATCCATGCACGGCATTCCAGGTGTCACCATTAAAGCACTCGATCACCACAATAACATATTTGCCATATTTATAATACAATGACGGCTCCATCAACATTACCAGCTTGGCTGTCAGTCCGCACCATTGGGTACTTGGTGCTCAATCACTCCCACCGTGCCTCTACAAGGCCACAGGGTGATCCCACATGGCCCACACTCCAAAAGGACAGAAATGGGCCGTTGTGTTTCAGCACATTTCAGCATAGTCTCAGGACATATCACCTCCTCAACAAAATATATGCCTACATTACCCACGAAAAGCACCTCATGCAGGTAGATGCCAGTCACATGGGCCGTGTCAGTTATAGGAAGATGATTGCAGCCAAAGACCACAGCACCTTATTTTCACGAACGGGCGGCCGGTGCGGACTAAAAGCCCCGTTGAAACCGAGGCTTTTAGAGGCCCTGGTCATTGGCAACGCCCCTTGACGGGTCTCCAGACGTTTGCCGAACACCCAGACGATGGATCCGGCGATGGAAGTATGGCCGCCCCGTTTGACTGGTGTTTCGTTTAGGTCGTGAATCCATGCAGGTCATATGGATCCGCCAGCATGGATCGTTTGAGATAATTGGTTCGCAGATGGTGACCACAGGTGAGTTTGAGATCTGAACCGTCCGTGGTTCTCTTTGCGGAGACCAGCCACACCCTATGTGCTGGTTCGGGGCTGGATTCTTGGAGTTGAGGACCGACTCTCCATGGTCGCAAAAGTGGGCCACCCCACAGCTAGCTAGCTGCAGCTCCTAGCGGTTTTCCCACCCAGAAGCGTTACCAGCAACAGTCATGAAGGACTTCATGAGAAGGACTATGCTTTCGTAGCCAACGGGCCTATGACTTCACCCAGTCGGGCTCTGAAGAGGTCCTGCGTCCTGCGTGGTGTTCATGGTCCATCGTGTTCCTTGGAAAGTCCGGCGTCAAGTACTTCCAACAGAGGTTAAGTGATACCCTATAGCTATGGGTTGACCAAAAAAAGGTTAGCCTTTTTCCGTTCATATTTTGTGGGGTACCACTCCATCACTCCTCAAGAAAGGTTTTGCAGGTTATTGTTATCCACGTCCTTCCTGGGTAGGTAATTCTTTGGACGCCAATCATCCTGGGACTGGGTTTGGTTCGGGTCCGGACCCTGCTTTTTTTAGGGTCCGACCCCTGCCATGGAAGGCCCACGGGTTCTTAGGGTTGAGGGCCCAAATCACCGAGCAGCATTGCTTTCCGTGTGCTAAAGGGAAGAAGCCTGGCTTACAGAATGGTCCATTCTCAGAGTGGGGATCCGGCTGGTGTCGAGACAAGTCACTGCGGAAGAATCCTGGGAAACATGATTTGACATGTGTTTATGTAAAAAGAGCGGACAATCAGCAGACATCAAAGAGTCAACAAATCATTCGACATATATATATATATATTATATATTTGATATTTGTATATATTTGCGCACGATATCCCGTAAATCATGTCCAGGGTCCTTGTGGGCTACCCCCTGGGAAAGCATTTTGTAGGCGAGATATGGCGAGATCGCGTCGCAAGCTGTGCATGATGGTAATCAGATGAATGCCAGAATTCAGACTCATATTCCTTCCTTCACCCTTGACCTCCCGTATGTCCCAGAATTGGTTGAAGGGAACATCTACAGGAAAGCATGGCTTTCACATGCGTTCGCTCTAAACCGATGGGCTTCCCATAGATTTTATATTGGTTTGGGAGTATACAGTATGCCACGGTCTTCTGCATTTTTTGACACTTGTTTCTGTCGTAGAGATTGGGACTGCAGTGGTGGTCATATGGTGGCGCTGCAGCTTGCACCATTCCAATGCAAGTAGGGTCGTCAAGAAACAGATGCAATTTGGCAGGGAACACGTCGGGTGATTACAATCATGTAAATCAAATATTCCAGTGCAGGGAAGGGAGCTATATTGGATAGATCTTGGAATACTTTCACACCATCTTGCTTTTTCCTTCCCATCCAAACATCCAAACGGGTGATCCCATGTGACGCCTCAACCAGCTCTCGCCTCAACCAGCGGGTCATGCTGCTGCTGTCACGTCCGATCCCCTGAGGGTTTGCGCACGCTCAACCAGCTCTCAGTGGGCAAAGAGGAGCATAGCTGCGTCGCATGGACGGTGGACGCTCTCGGGTGCGTCTTTTGTTTGATAGATCAATCCCGGTGGATCCCAGGCAAAGCACTATATAAGGAACCAGGGATTCCTTCGGTCTATGGTTTTTGTCTTTGGAACCACTGGGGCTCCCAGCTATAGTGGTAACTGGATCCCTTGAAAATTGCATGGTTCTGGTATAGCTAGACCCCTGCTATCACACACCAGATCCTGGGATCCCGGCGCGAACCGGCGGGTGTTCACGTTCGGTATCCCGAAGGAACGGGCGTTTTTCGACCACCACCAACAACGCCGCAGTCGGTCCGTTCTGACGTTGCGAGTCCGTGCGCACCTTTCCCGGTGCAATGCTGGCATAAAGCACATCGCACCTGTCCCCAGGGGCCAAGCCACGAACTGGACAGGCTCTGAGCCTTCAGTTGAACTTGTTTTTTAGAGCGAAAGGACAGACTTCTGTTCGGCCCCGACTGGCCCTGGGAACCCTTCTTTCAGTCTCAACAAGCACTTCGGGTGTGGCCGCTGGTGGGACAGCTTGTCACTCGCTGCCCATGGCGCAACCCCAAGTGTAGACATGTAGAGACCATGCTCCATGTCGAATCCCAAAAGGGATTCACATACTGACCTCTTTGATCCCCTTTGTATGTATTCAATGTGTTTGCAGGCTCTAACCTCCTTCTGAAGGGTTGCAACCTTCAGGAAACAGAGCATGTTTGTCATTCTAAGTGCTTTGTTTGGGGCTAAGTGATCTCAGACTCTCCCACTGTTCCCTTTAAAACCTGACCACAGGATTGCGTTTTTTCCGAATCTTGGGTTCTGTTGGGTGTGGGGACAAGAATCGTACTAATAACTGTTTGACTTTTTGGGGGGAGGATTGGTTTCCCGCTTCAGTTCACCTTGGATCTCAAGTCATGCTGCGCCGATGGATTCACATCGACCCACCCCCACCCCACATCCCACACCAGTCTCGCGAATCCAGGGGTAGCGGTCTCGCTTCCCCCGCCCAAACCAGGAATCATATGTTGACATGGCACCGGTCAGAAGGACTCGGATGGCCATGTAGTTCCGATGAGGCACTCGAAAACCAAAACCGCCCCCGTCCCCCAAACACTGGCACCTCCACTCGAACGTCGCACCGAAGGACTCGGTGTCTTTGGCCCGTCCCGGACCTCCGTCGTTCCGATGCGCCACCCGCCCCGTCCCCGTTCGCTCCGCTGACCGCGGAGCCGTTTCGCTCTCCGCGAGGAGGGCGTCACCGTGAAACACGGTGGACCTTCACCTCCTTATGCGGTCTGAAGCGAACAGGGTCTTCCAAGGGGGGGGCCATGTTCCACTCACTTCCATGTCCCAGACACTCCATGTATGATGCCACACTGTTCTATGGCAGTCCCATTAGTCGTGTTTGGGTGTGACTACGGATGCGTCCGCTCCTCGCATCGGCAGGAACTGTGGTTCCTCGTGGACACCTGCCGCGTGCCCTTGAGCCGCTTCAGCGCCGACGAGCTCCACAGCTACCTGGCCAACGGTGCCGAAGGCGGGGACCCAGCCGGGCTCCGCGGTCGGACGCCGGTGGCAGGAAGCAGCAACAGCAACAGGGAGTTTTGGTTCAGGTGTTGAAAAGGCAGAGGGCTGGATCATCTAGAACGAGGTATGAAATAGACATGTGTTTTTATGTATTGTTGGTAAATATATATCTTTTTGAGTGGACGTGATATACAACTGGCTGACTGTACCTGTCTAGAGGGGTTTGAGTGTTCTCATGTTTTTGGGTGTTGCGTAGAATGAATTAAAGAAAATGCATTGGTTCTTTGGTTCTGGGTCTCGCCGAGAGTCGGGGTTGCTGATTCAAGGCAGGAGTGTGTATACACATGTAAACTCATGTAAACACCGATTGGCGTTTGTTTTGATGACCAGGCCAATTTTTTCAAGATAGCCTGATACCTATATAGTTCCAAATAGAGATCACTTCGGTTCATACGGGTACCTTTATTTGTTTAGCAAATGGTTTGTTGGACCATGTTTGCAGCATATTTTATATATACCAGTATGATGAAGTCATCTAAGTGAGACATTCCAACGGACTCATTAGAACTCATAAGCACGATGAGTAGATTCTTGTGCTGCAGTGCCTGTAGCATGTTTGTTTGACATGCTTCCCTTTTTACAGAGAGAATATCTGTCTTTTGTTGCTTCAGACATCTTAAAGAGTTTTCTGAAAAGAAAGGCAACATCAAGTGGTTTGGAGCCGTTTCTGGTTGATTCTGGCAATGTCAAGTGCTAAGATTCGGTGGAGGTTTGTGTGTCTTAGTGGCACTAAACCTTCGAGTTCCCTAGCATCGATTTGGGCGGGTTGCCTTCATTGAACATGCTGCCTCTTGAACATGCCCGCATCTACCTTCCATCAAGGTTCATTTTGCAATTCAATGAAACCTTTCGAGACAAACATATCAGAGGGAATGGACATGAATGGACCATTTTGGAGCATCATGCAATGCACGAGTAGAATTCAATATATGTTCATTTGTTGCCAGGAACCGTTCGGGCGCATTGTAAAGATGTCTATATGAGGAGACTTGCTTTCTTGAAGCACTTGCAAATTTCATGGATAATATGATATTGTCTAGTCTTAGCACTCGTCCTATGAAGACAAACCAAGAGAAAATGAATCATCGGACAATGCAATCGCTGTTTGGTCGCTCAGCATTAGCTCACCACCATCGTAAGCACCGAGATCAACACCTGGCGGGTTTGCACCTTGGTGATGTGGTGTTTTTCCCAGTGAAATCCATTGCGTCGGAGGTTCGGTTCCAGAAAACATGCTCCCTGCGGGTTGGTTCGTGATTGTTCGTGTCTTCTTTCCCACGGCGTCCATGTTTTCTTCCACCCGGGGTGTCGATGGAAAACATCGCTCCGCTCAGCACGTCGATCCACCGGGGTCCACCCCGTTCCACCCGGGGAGGCGTCGACCCCAGTGAGCCGCTCGGCGGTGTGGTGGTCCGCGATGAGTCGTGGAAGGTCCGTTTTTCGGTTCTTTTCCGCCGTTGGGTTCCGTCGTGACTCGTGTTGGGAGCAGAACGTCCCGAAAAGACATAGATGTTGCAAAGGTCCGAATCTTCCGAAGGATGAGGGGGGGTTGAAAGATCATCGAGAGTCTACATTAGATGCCTTTAGATGCCTTTAGGTCTCAGTTAGATTCATGTGGACTCGGCATTTCCCATGTTCTCGTCGTCAATCAAGACGTAGCCAATTTCATTCATTGGGGTCGCAAACCGTTTGGCCCTAAAGGGCTCCCTGGCTTTTCACCGGTCACTGTGGATCACTGCAGTTGGTCGACACCGAGTCAGACAGGGTCTACGAGACAGGATCATGCCTCCCATCTTGAATGTTACCTACATTTGGGTCATAGTGAGGGTCTATGTATGCACAGTCACATATGTATAATAATGTAGACTCTTGATTAATACACCAACCAACCCGTTTGAATTCTTCAAGGGGAGGTTTATGAATCAAGAGTATACATTATATAAGTTATACGTATGGCTCTATCAAGTAGCATATATGGTTAGCATATATCGCGTCTATTAACATATGATATGTTTGGAACAATGCGAATGTATACAGTACAACTATTCCATACATGGATGGTTTGGCAATGGAAAAGGCACACCTGCTGTTTCTTTCTTGCTGGGACGAAAGCCGAGTGCTGCGACCCAAATCGACTTTACACGTCCGCACCGGGAGGATGGTGGATTTGCACCACCGAGAGCCCACCCAGGAAAAGTGGTTCGCCTTTTAACTCATTTTGCAGTGGTCCCCAAATAGATAGAAAAGTAGATCACTAAGAATGTATTGCAACGCATTCAGTATCTATCTATTTGGGAACCACTATAAACTCTTCCGGTGCACCGGTTCCCCCACCCAAACTCCAAAACAGGTTCACCTTGATGTTCGGATCAGCAACGGAGTCAGACACAGTTGCTTCACTCGTTGGAGGGTTCCAGGTAATTATATATATATATAGTATATACACCTGCAACCTGGTTGACACATGTTTTGATCGGAAAAACACCATGTTTGGCTCCAAAACAGGGGACAATCAGGTTCTAGGTATATCTATATCCCTCCGGTATTCGATCCCTGGCACCCACCCCAGTCCCTGGCACCTCTACATCGTTACGACTGGAGCCGCTGAGCCACTCTATATGTCATTTGTTGAGAGTGCAGGCACACGGCCAAGGACGAACTGCAAAGCAAGAGTTCCACTCCTAAGAGAAAGTCCACATTCTTTGCCAGCAAAAAGGGCCCCATCCTGGCCATGGGGTCGTTGAGGGTGGCTGCCTCCTCTCAGCTTAGACATGGAACCTCTATAGAAAAGGACGGTCCAGGCTTGATTTAACAAACAGAAAGGACCGTTGTGAGCAGCAGACAGTTATATAACTGTTGCGACAGATATTAAAGGTATAATCTGACATTGTGAGCGGTGAAAATCAAGGCTTTTTGAGCAGACATTCAACGAAGAAATCCACACACTGTAGTTCCTTCTGTTTGTTTGCTCATGCTTGGCAGGTACATCAGTCAAATTTCAGACTGTCAAATCTCTAATGTCCAATGTGGAGCGGCAAATGGTTTGAACATTTGATAGCATGGCGTGTATGCCATGTTTATACTTGAGAGGATGATGCCATTGCTCCACAGCAAAATGTGGTTGGCTGCGTGCCTAACATGTCTTGGTTTGTTTGTGCAGTTGATGTTGGCTGCGTGCCCAACATGTCTTGGTTTGTCTTTGTTTTGGTGTGTGTTGTCTTTGTCTGTCTTTTGTTGTCTTTACTTGCCATTTATGTCTTTTTGCCTTTTAAATCCAATCATGTTTAGCAGGCCTTTATGTGCCTCAACCCCTATGCTCTGGTACCCTAGTTTATCCCTAGTGAAATCAATTGATTGAAATACACAGATTCCATATTTTTTGAGCTAAGCACAAACCTTCCAATCACAGCTCCTGAAGCGAGTATGCGTGCATGTCACAAAAACATGCCAGTTTCTGTTCCCATTCATCGCAAGAAACAGTTGGGTGCACAGCTCTGTCAATCCTGCGGAGAACCGTCAGTTGAGAGCCGTGCTTGGCAGCTTCCAATGGTTCATTGCTCAAGTGCGTTGGGGTATGGGTTACTGAGTGTCCTTGAAGGAGAGCCTCCGTTGGTGAAGACTTTGCTGACAGCAAATGCTTTGGTGAGGTGGACGAAGCAACATCCAGGCTTCAAACTTCGCTTCGGCCCCATGAGTTTGGATGGGGCCGGAATTCTGATCATCACAGATGCGTCTCTACACCACCGGTCATCAGTCAGTTTGCGATCAAGATTTAGATGAAGGGTCGTGAAGGAAAGTTTGATGTGCTTGATGCCAGCAACCACGGGGTTGGGTCATGTGTGCAGGTTCCACCTTTGGTGCACACTTGCTCAGGTCGCGGGAAGCGTTCGACGCTGGCTTGTTTCGTCGACACGTCATTGCACAATCCAAAGGGTTTGAGGTCTTGAAAGGTGATGGCACTGCAGGCTATGTCAGTGGCCCCTTGGTTTGGTTTCAGACGCCAAAAGCATGTACGACAACGTGCCGGACGCCCCGTGGCTTTTGGGAGTCAAAAGTCAAAGTCTTTAACCGTGGCTTGGACTCGTGCCTTGCGAAAGGACCGAAACTGGTTCTTAGGACATCATGCTCATTGAATGCCGCACCAGAGAGATGAACCTAGTACACCTTAAAGCTGTGTTGGACAAAGGCAGTTGGAGCATCACCTATAATCCAAGCTATGTCGAGCAGACAATGAAACCTTCGAAGCCCACGCTGGCTAAAGCTCAATATTCATCACTTCCAGGCCGTGTACTGAGCAGCGATGACCCAATCATGCGCCTATGGGGTCCCAATTCAGTCCTGCTGGGCCCAAATCGAAGATGTTCGAAGGAACAGTACCCATTCCCTACTTCGGATGGTAGGTTCGACACTGAGCTTCAAGCGGAACGGAGAATCTTGGAAGATAAGGTCTTGGCCTCAAGTTTGAGAAGATTGGCGACACCGCCAGTGTGTTGATCACCCCTTTCAGCCCACTGAATCCATCCCGCGAAGCGCATGAAAGAGAAGTATCCACTGAGAAAAACTGTTTGCTTTTGGGTTGGATTCATAAAAAGGTGATCTGAATGGCGTTTTCACTTAAGGCCTCAAGGTGCCTAAACCATTTCATTTGAGCTACGCCACTTCCAGCGAAGCAGTGCCCTGTGCGTTCGCTCGCAATAGACTTAAGGTCCAGGATCACTTTCAAACACCTGGACACCTGGTCCGGCTTGTTTAATTGCGCGTTGTCCCTTGTCCTTTCCAAAGTGTAGAAACGACCACCCTCGTTCTCCAAGAGTCAAGGGCTAGCATGTCAGATTCCATTGACCATGGGATGGAATATTGGTTTCCCAAACTCGCCTGGTTTCCAGAGATTTCAAGATTGTGGACGTTTCACCTTCGTGATACATCACCTCCACCTAAGGTTCCTGAATTGGCTCTTCCCTGGGCGAGAGCTTCGGGAGCTTCGTCAGAAGGCGGTGAAACACACCAGGATAACCAGGGCCATGGAAAGATGGGCCCACGGAGGACGAGCCACGATTGGACAGTGCCAAGAGCCTCCGCCTTTTTGAGAGGTTTAAGGGCGCCAGGGCTTTGACACTCACGCACACCGTGATTGGCATGTGGATTTAGCGAAAAAGATCGTGGATTGAGATTGTAGGTGTGCCAACAAGGTGGTTTATACGGAACCCCACCAATCGATCCTTTGAAACCACTGTATCATACCCTATCCGTTTCGATGTGTTTTAAAACAACATCACGTTGGTTTCGGCCACAGCCCTGACGTGGTGAAGCTGGGTCCGCTTCCCAAAGAAACACGTGCTTCGACCCCGCGACGGATGCATCGATCGTGTGGCAGGTGGATCATTTGCGGCAGCAACAGCCGGAGGAATCGGAGGAGGAGTGAACGAAGTTCTGCGAAGTGCTGGGTGACTGGTTTGGTGGTATTGTCCCCTTATAGATCTTATAGAGGCCTTGATTTTTTGCCATTCAAGATGGTTTCCCTTGCGTTTTTGGTTTGTTCAACAAGTCCCAATCCGGTCTCGGAGATGGAGAAGTTCAAAAGTTGATGCACTGCGTTGAAACCATTGAGTGTTACCGACGGTTTTTCACAACCCTGACTAGCATCCCGGCCCTATCCCAGGCCTAAGCTAGGATAATATTCGGTCTCTCAACACTCGCCCACCCCAGTGACGACTGCGAGGAGAACGAGGAGGAGCCAGTGGTGTTGCAAAAGTCTGATGCTTGAGCTGAAGACTTGGGAACTCTTCTGGATTTGGATAGATTTGGTCCAGTCCCATGTTTGACATCCCAATTGCAAGTGCTATTTGGTTTGGTGGATATGTCATGGATTGCCTAGTTTGTTCATTTGGATTGGACATGTTGACATCATCTAAGATGATTTGGGAGGTTGGTGATCCAATCAGCAACCAACATCTTCCTACCCAGGAAAGGTGGATAACCTGTCACTCCATTTCACCTTTTTGGGGACATGGTTTCCCAATGTTTCCCCACTAAAGTTCAACAGATGGACGCAGTTTCGGCTTGACTTTTGGAGGGGTCTCCTGCTCAGGACACCAGTGAAGGTATCACTTCTTAGTAGGGGAGGGCACCACGTTTGAACTGATCATTTTACTAGAGGTTTAGAAAAATCCCAGTGGTGTTGCTGCTTTTCCCTTAGAGAGCTACGCTGCTATGCCATAACTGATCATGACTCCCCAGCTGCGGCTGAGTTGCTTAAAGTTTAAAGCAAACAAAGTGAGAAATTCGGAGGTGCGGGGCGGGGGGGACATGGTATATTGGGGCAACTTTTTAACAGAGCATGCTGTTGTTCATGTTTTTTGTTGGTTATGTGTGGTTAAGTCTCTTTGGATCTCTTGGGGGGATT
Organism: Durusdinium trenchii; assembly: GCA_963970005.1. Taxonomy (NCBI): domain Eukaryota; class Dinophyceae; order Suessiales; family Symbiodiniaceae; genus Durusdinium; species Durusdinium trenchii. The sequence goes on along the minus strand of CAXAMN010015558.1, from coordinate 529,085 downwards.
TGGGGCGCCTCCTTTTAGAAAGGGGGCTGATATAAATTGGATCGCACAAGTTCCTTTGAACTCGACGTTGGACCTCGGAGTGTCCAGTGAGTGGAGAGGCTTCTCGACAAGTGTGATTGTTCTTCCATCATAGGCCACCAAGAGACTCGAACCACTTAATCCTTTGTAGATCATGTGACACTGATGAACCCCAGGCCAGCCAGGAATCCGTGTATGGAGTTACGTACATTAGGGTCATTCATGTTCATGGGCTAAGTATAAGCAACTGTATTCCATACATGGAGGGTTTGGGAATGGACTGTTCACAATCCCTTTACGCCATCAGAGATGCACATTGTGAGCTTTCTCGTGGCTTTGGTGTGTTTTGATCCAAATTGCTTTGCACCTGGAAGATCACTCTCTCTCACTGATCTACAAGCTGTTTCTGCAGCGTGCAACGGGGGGACCACGGGGAGACCACAGGTTCGCCGTTGATTTCAGTGGGTTGAATCCCGAAGAATCATTACACGAGGTCAACCTTTGTTTGAGGGTCTTTGAAGGCAGGGGTTGATCACTTCAAGTTCGGCTTGATGAATGAACTGGAGACTTGGTTTGGTGGTGGTTTTGTCCAGCATCTAGTTATATAGTGGTGAGCCGTGGCCAACGCCATCCAACACCCAGACAATCCATGTCCATTGAATTCTTAGGTTTTGCCTACATGGATGATGGGTGGTTCTTAAGATGCTTCAAAGGTCAAGATCGTTAGGGAAAAAAACATTGATTCGACTGTTCACGAGTGTCGGCCGAGGACGTCTTCCGTGCTCCGCGTCGACCACTTTGGGCACCTGGGCTTTTCTCGGTTTTCTCCGGAGTTGTCGCCATGACCAGGCATGACACGACCCATGATGACTGGCAGGGTTCTGTTACCGTTGGGATGTTTTCCAAAAGGGTTCAGTTGGGATGGTGGACAAGTTCACAAGGCTTTATGGGCAAGTTGACTAACCAAAGTACTGACCGATTTGTTGGGATGGTTGATTTCGGTATGCATATATACCTGGAGTGGGACAGCTGCAATCGACCAAGATGTTGGTCTTGCCCAGACGCGACCCTAGACCGAAATCGTACCCTTAGAGGAGTCTGGGGTCTCAACCTTCTCTCATCTTGAGGGAAGAACGTCGGGCTGTGACGAGCGTTTGGGTGCGTAGAGGATGGAAGAATATCGAAGACCTGATACTTCCAAAACCCTGGCGCCAACAGGTGTCCCGCCATGGGAGGCCCATATGCTGCATGAGAGGCCTCCAATCTGAATCTTTCGGCTTCCAACAGTTTCAAGTACGTATGAGTCCCGGGCAGTATATGTTCTGGATACCAAACTTGCAGATGGACACTCGACCTGTCTTCCTCCCATCAACTCATCCAATCCCAGCTCACCACTCCGCGCGTTTGGTCTGTTTGGTGTTCAGATCACCGACCGAGGAGCATGGACTTCAGCGCCCGATCATCGTGGAGTTCAGGGTGGCCCACGCCTTCATGCCCAAGATCAACTACATTGAGGCACTACATTTGCGAAATGTACACCACCCGGCGAACACTATTACATGGCAAGTGGAGTGAAGGCACCTTGGAAGTGTAGAAGGAAGAGTGTACTTCCACCCCCAAAGGCAGTCCACTTCCATGTGTTTTCGTCTACTGCGAAGTTGAGATTTGATTATGTTGATTTCCACAGGCGGGATCGGTAGGACTGGCATAACCAATCCTTCCCGATTTTCTGGGTGGGGTTCTGGGGTTGCTGCGCGGTTGTTGTGTGCAATTGGCAGTTACTGTACGACTTGGATTTTTGTTGCTTGTGCTGGGCCGCTTTTTCAGTTTGCCAAGTACGCAGCTGCAGAACCAAAGATCAATGAGCCCCTTCGAGGATCCCAAGGGTGAATCAGGGTTCTTGACCGCATGCGGACGCATGTATCCTGCATCCTTGCAAAGAAGAGAGTGAGCGTCGACAGGCGCCTTTCCTTTTCACGCTTTTCATGCCTTTTCTTTCCCAGTTCACAAGAATTTGCACCACATCTTTCGATGGAACACCAAATGCGTCTCCAAGGAGCCCAAGTATAGGGCAGGGACACAAAAGCTGCACCACCAGGCACCCGTTTTGCAGATGGGGTTCCTGGTTGTGATGTGGATGTGAACTGGATCTGATCGGCTCCGTGGACTCCTGTGATCTCCGGCCGGGCCCCGGCCATCGGGTCCCACACCGTCCCCCGCCTGTTCGGTCGATCAAAAACCCCTCCGCGGAGGTGGGGGCCTGTTCCAGCTGATTTCACCGGTCGAAAACCGAGGATCCAAGGTTCCGGCTCGATGTTCACCATTGTTTGTTTGTTTGTTTTTACACCCTGGTGTCGACGATTGGAACCGGAAAAGCCCTGGTTGGTGGAAAATCGTCTTCCATGGGACCATTGTCAGGGTCTATGTTAGTTTTCGGGGAGTGTATGTTTTTTGTTCTTAGTGTTTCTTCAGGTTCTGGAGGGAGGCCGTTCGGCACATGTGAGTCAAATCCCACACACTCCATGCGTGTCATATTTACATTAACCCCCCAAACACCACCAATGTATGCAACTATTCCTTTGGTTTGTCCCATTACCTGTAACAGACTGTAACAGGCAGCAAACAACTTTCACTGTTCTAGAGAAAGACCTTACACACAATAACCAATAATGAATCATCATCATCCACTGTTACTGCTACTGCTACAGGTATTCCAAACATGTCCGTACATGGAGTGTGTTGGGAATGGGTTGTGCAGCCCGACCCTGCAAGCTGCCCGGCCGCACCGTGGCCCGGTGGCCGGTGCGGTGCTTCGGCAGGAGAACCTCGATGGCTTCTCGGAGCTCCGCCTCGAGGTGAATGTGGCGCCCCGGTGGTTTGTGGCGGGCGTTCCGAAGGAAGCCAAGCCCAAAGGAAACGGGCGTGGTGAGGTTGAAGGGCCGATGGTGGGCTTGGGTGGGAGATGGTGGACGCTTCCATGTTGGCCACCTGCTTAACACCACCAGGTCCAACCTCAATGGTTGGGATCATGTTGTATTTGTTTTTGTTTTGCCAACTCTTGGGGTATTACAAGCTTGCAGATGTGATTGCTGTCGAAGAAATCCATTTTGCACCAGCATGGATAGCCCACTGTTAGAGAAGCTGAGAAGCAGAGAAGCGGAAGACCTGGTTCTTCAAGAGTCTAGGGACTTATGGACCTATGTGTTAGTGTACCAAACTTGATGATAAGTAGGTCCTAGGTAGCAAGAGGAACACTTAGTTTAGTGGAGTTACTTGAACAAGACCGCAACTGGCAACACAAGACCGCGGTTTCTACCAGTTCCTCGAACTGCCGCCCTCAGAAGATATATATATATACATATATGCATAGACACTGCATCAGGATAGGCGTATACAGTATTCATGTGGTTGCTGGCTGGCACGCGATGTCATTCAAAGAAACGCGGTTTCGATCTTTGGTACCCATAGGCAATAGGGGAGGCTTATGATACAGCCCCAAATTTATAAATTTGCTCAACTGACATCGCAACCAAAGTAGTGCTTTTCACGGACCAAATGATGCAAGGGGCCTACACAAAAACAAGGGTCAAGATGTTTTGAGAGATCAGGACTCAGGACTAGACTAGAGCAACAGGTTCTTGCAATTTCTTACGGCTGTGCAAACCCTTGTTGCCCCTATCGGCCGAGAAGAGAAAACGAGAAAACACCTGTGAGGTCATTGATGAAAGCTTGCGGAACAGCTGCGGGCATGTGGTGATAAAGACTGGCCGCGACATGATTATTTGGGACACCGGCACCATGTGCCTCGCCAGACAATTTGTGAGGGGTTGCAGCTCCAGCTGGCCAAGCCAGCAGCTTCGGTGGCGCTGAAAAATGGTGGCCACTGTGGAATTTGTGCATTTTCACATCATTCTACGTGACATGAAGCACGTGGTAGGCTATTGAATTGAACTCGTGTCCACATGAATGCAATGAACGAAGGGAACTAAACGATTTGCTCAGCGCCAGCAGGTTTGCCACCGTGGTTCTCATGCTTTCCTTGGAGATGTATCACATCAATTCATCAACATGTTTTACACTTCCGGACAGAGAATCAAGGTGAATCTCACTACCCCAGACCATCCAGACTGTGGAACAAACATGCTGCTTCCATGGGCCAGTCCCATGGATAGTTTGGATACATGTCTTTGGTTCGATCATTTGGTTTGACATTTGAATAATCCTGCGGTTGCCCTTCTCCATTTGTATGTATCAAAGCTGAAAGCACGGTACATATGTTAGTTTTGCATGCATGCAAACAAAATGAGCTTTGTCAAAGATATTTAGTACACGTGTACTAATATTAATGAAGTGCTTTCCTATACCGTACTGTACATTGAAGCTCCCTTGAATTTCGCCTAGTTGGCGGACACCAAGGACGCCTTACAGGGAGGATCCTTTCGTCACCAAGGCCGGGAGAAGCCTCCACCCTGAAAAGTACAGTGGTTTCAGAGGTTCGATGGCGCAACTTACCCCAAGTTTGGCGGTTTATATATGGATCCCCATTTGTCTAAGACGTCTCCGGGGGCCAGTGCCATTTGAAAACCATAGAGAAAATTCCCAGACACGAGTGATGCTTGGGACTGGACGAGTGTTCTAGACATCGATCCATCCATGTCTGACCCATCCGCACGGACGTAGACATATAGACATATCCCATGCATCGAATGGTTGGGTCGTGTCACAAGTCGTTGGTTTTCATTCGACTCACTTCCCACTGTTTCGACATGTGCACGACATGCGACATGACAGACTCTGTTTGATCGATCGACGTGCTTGAAAAAATCGGGTCGCTTGACCGGGGCATCCGACGTAAGAATCCCCAAAAGGATGCGCAGCCGTGTTTCGCGCGTTGCCTCCCCTGATAGGAAAACGATGGAAACAGTGGGGAGGGCACGCTTCCTGGTTTGGGATTGCATGATGCCTGAGTAGTTTTGCTCAAACCGGTCAGTGTAAGGGCTTGATATTTGCATGTAGGGCCCAACTAGTGGGGAACCGATAGGAACCTTGCACAAGAAGGCATATATTGTATATATTATATACATATCATTCATATTGATCGATATTCTGTATTTGTGGTGGACACGGGTCAGTTTGATTCATAGACATGACACATGGTCCATTTAGAGTACATCTTCTTAATGCCTAGTGTAGTGCACTTCCATGGCACAGGCAACCAAACAAGAGAAATCATGTTGCATCCCTGGGGCTCCAACTCTCAAAAACGAGGCCCACACATGTTTGATCGGACCGCTCCTGACGATCAGAACAAATTGGTGACCTCAAAGGTGGAGATTTGGTTGAGCAACTCGTCATGTGGTGGATCCCTCAGCCAACAACAACAACAACAACATGACTCACATGACCGCTCTAAACAGAAACGCTCAACCAGACAGGGCACGGCGGGTCTGTTGAGTGTTGATTTGTTCTTCCTGGACAGCACAGGTCCAGGTTTCCGCCCTTCCAAACGATCCTCCGATGGCCCAAAGGCCAGCAGCTGGAACTGGCTGAAGAGCTATCTCTTGATCTTCGCGCCGGATGCGCCCCTTGGATGTTCTGCGGCTTCTGAAGGTGGAGGAGGATGCTAGAATTTCCTAATGGCTACCCCAAACACTCCATGGGACTAGAACTGTTTACCTACACTTTGATCCCTTTTCAACCATCAATGATCCCCCAATGTCGGTAAATATGCAACTTTGGGCCGCAGCTGTATTCCATCATCCCTGACTTTTCCAGTCGAGCTTCGGCAGCAGTCTGAAGGAGGTGACGCCTTCCACTTTGAACGCTTTTTTTTGATTTTTCCACCTCATTCGACACCTTCCTATAAAAAGCACCTTTTGTCATGCGTATAGCGTATAGCCGACCACTGTCACATCCGCGAAGCCGACAGAATACCGCGGGACACGTCGCCCACCGAGGAACATGGCCGCTCAAGTGGGCCACCTCAAGAAGCAAAAGCGCCGCCTGAAGCGCGCGGCCGCCCGCGCGGCGGCGGCGCGGCGGGCCAGCCGCGCATCGCGGCACTCCAGTCATCGCGCTTCCTCTCACGCAAGTGGAGACGAGTAGCTCGTCGAAGACCAACAGCACCTTCCAAAGGGTGGTGGATACATCCTCCTAAAATTTAAGCTGACCGTCCAACAAATTCAAGCATCATTTGGGCGGTGAGTGGCCGTTTTGGGCTTTGCTTGAAATCAAAGTGTACAATGTAATTGTATATCTAAATAGATGTACTGGGGGAAGACGGGTTGGGATTTGCTCCCAGCACAAACTTAAAACTATTATATAAGCGATTTTGGAATTACCCTGGTCAAAAGAATCAGTTTGAGAAAATGGCAGACTGAACACATTTGGAACGCTTCGGTTCAGCATGCCAACGATTCCCGTTTGGTTCTATCTCATGAGGTTGCGCCTCCAACCTGACAACTATCCACCCCATTCTCTATTCTCTACGTCCATGGGCCAGGGCCAAGTCCTATCTCATGTGCCACCTGCTGGCATAGACCTGCTGGCATGTTTTATAGAACAATTAAATACAAAACAAATCTACCCGCACAATGGTCGAAACAGCTTTTCCCTCATGGGACAGGAGTCGTTCACTACGAGGTGTTGTTCTCAAAGTCCTAACTCACCAGGCCCGAGTAGAAGTATATATACCCAGACGCTCCATGTATGCCATATATGCATACATTGACCCCCCAAACTACCCCAATGTAGGCATATATGGCAGTCCCATGGAGCGTTTGGGATATATAAGTGGTTTGCGTTCCATCCAACTAGATGTGTTTGGGGCGGCGCCAGTTGTTTACAACAGATGCTATTGATTCTACAGATGTTGTTATGTTGTTGTCAGGCTGTGCAGAAGTTCAACAATGGTTTTCATGTCCCTTGCGCCTCTCTTTGCCAAAATCAGGCATCCTGGACATCATGAGCACCTGCAGCAATGAACTGGTACCATGGCAGGGGTTCTCTCGAGAGTGGGCGGTTTGATCGGAGGACGAGGCTCGAAGGTGTTCCTCCCTTGGAACTTGGAATGGTGAAAAAGAACATGTACTCCCAACACTCCATGGGACTGGCATAATTAGGTACATCGGGCCTGGTTGGTTTTGTTCTGTTTTAATAATGGGGTCCCAAACAACCAGCCTAGCAGAGTGTTTGGGGAAAGAACCTCCCAAAGCCCTACCACAAGACCCCAGTCGGAGTATTGGTCGACCTCGTTGCTAATCCTCAGTCGGCAGGCATCCGTTGCCTTTAGATGTCACCTGCAGATTTGTCCTGTGAGGTGGAGACATGGAGAAATGTCATGCTCAGAATGTATCAGAGATGTTTTCGATGCATTTGTCCCTCTCTTGGGGCAAGTCTTTGGATGTATTATGGCAAGATGTGGTAGGTAAGTCTTTGACGGCGAGGCGCATATTCTGGACACCCTGGCGCTTCTCCACCCCACACACCTGGCGCTGGGTCCGAGGCTTGTACCGGATTGACAGCTCGTCACCGAACGGGTGGAACGCCGCAGTTTCCGGATCGCCGTCCCGCTTGAAGCGCTTCGAAATGAAGCTTTCAACCAGCCCAGGTCGGGTGGTTTTGGACTCCCCTGACCGTGTATTGCCCTTCTAAAAATCACCCTTTGGCTGCTGGAATTCTGCCCTCAAGCCGTTGGAATGATCCGGGTCCAAAATAGCGTCACCTGGGAAGGGCTTCAAAACCAAAAAGTCACCCAGGAAAATGTTCTATAAAATCCTCTATTAAACTCGTATCAAAAATTCAATAACCTCCAGATCGAAGGTTCTTCCTTTTCCCCGACTAACAACTTATATAATAAAGCTTTCGAAAGGTGATGTCGCTGTGCCATTGGGGGAAAGTGCGTTGGCGTGAGTCCGTGCCATTGGGGAAAGGACAGCCTGCTGGTGTAAACACGGCGTGTTTCATGGTGGATAGACAGGGTGGACAGAGGTGGGCAGTTACGGTTGTTCTTGGAACCTATTTAACAAAAAACTCCTCCAAAATCGGCCATGTTGGTAGTTTAGTAGCGGTTTGAAAGGGCGGCAGTTTAAAAACAAATATAAACCGTATTTAGGGGTTTCCGACATGAGTTTTGTTTTTAATAGGGGACCGTTTCTTAATAGGTACTCGGGATTATTCCCCAAGGGAGTCAAAAGGAGGAACTGCGACTCCCCGTGATTCCAATAAAAAGAAGCCACAAGTTCAATCGATCATAATGTCTCTCCAGTTCATCGCATTCTGCTAAGAAGTCACAGCGGAGATTTGCTCACCCAGACACTCCATGGACTGGAATATATTAAGTATATATTAATAAGGTTTCAGGTCGTGTTGGGGTATACAAGTCTTCCTGTCCCAGACAGGTCGGATTCTTTGGGTCAGATTCTTCGTTTCTTAAACCCTAACGGAGCGTTCACCCGAGAGACCGGACGTGTTTGATCCTTGTTTCCCCCGGAAGGGACCGGTGATGACCAGATCAAGGTGTGAAAACACGTTGATCACTGAACTGTCGGCCTGCTTGCCCAGGCCCCATCATCATCCGGTCCTTTACTGCTGAAGACGACCCAACCTAATGATAGTCCTTGCGGTGCTAGAACCCAACCGTGGATCAGCTGCGTTCAACCTACGTGGGCATCCGGTCATTGCGTGGTCATGTTGGTTCACCACTCAAGATGAACGGTTCGGTTCTATGTTCCTCGAGAAGTGGAGAAGGGGGTCAGCTGGGGTCAGCGGTGCCAGTGGTTTGAAGAAAGCCTGCGTTGAAGGAATGAGTAGTTCTCAGCTAAGGCCACTTTTGGAAGGCAGAGACCCTGCACCAACTTGTTTTAGGTTTTAAGGGTTCTTAAATGGTGTTTTGGACGCCATAGATGTTGCAAAATGTGTTCCAACAGCGGAGACTGCCACAATGGACTCAGACATTCTCAACCTGCCCCATGCTGCAGGAGGCATTCTGAACAGCCGTAGGGCCGTTGGGGCCAACTGGGTGCACCATGCCGCCAAAATCAGAGCAGAGATCATCAATCAAACGCATGGTATTTGTTTCAACCTTTTGCTAAGCCCAACTGGGTCTAAGCCAAGCAGGCAGGTTCCCAAAGGGTATAACTTGCTGCAAATCAGGAAGGAAACGAGCTGTATTTGATGATTTGTGAAATTATGTGCTTATAGTTGTATACTAGTTACTAGTGGCTGCACTGCTTTAGGCAGACCTTTATGAACCTTCCTGGAGAGGCTTGAGGAAAAGAGTTCTTTTGGGGCCTCGACTGTGGGATGCCCTGCCCAAGAACACACCGAAATGGACTTATAAAGGATGTGTATCCCTAAGAATCCTTGGTCCGACCCTCCATGGTGGGGGTCGGACCCTCCATGGCAGGGGTCCAGACCCTCAAAACCCTATGTGCTTGAGGGCCCGGATTGTTAGGGATAGTCAACTGTCCTTCAAGAACCACTCTCGAGATTCTCCGCTCCAAACTTCATTCAGACTGCGCCCTGTCCCCCGGGTAGTTTTGGCCGTTTTTGGGCATTGGCGGTCCGTGATGAAATCACTGGCTGACCAAGTCGCCTGGCTTTGCAAGAGCGAAGAAGTGGACTTGACTCGGCGAGCGAAGAGTTTTGAGATCGCCCAGTCAGTGGATAACCTGCAATACTATTTTGTGGAGTGTCCCCCCCACCAAAAAAGAACAATGTCTCTTAGGGTCTTTGTTTTGCACTATCCGTCCTGAGTGTCGATAGTGTTGCCATCAATTGACATGGCTGGAGTAGAACAGATGGAAAAAGGTTAACCATTTCAGGGAAACTGAAGGGGTCAGTCAAGCAACTCCTGAGATCGGCCACCTTTCCTTCCACCCAAACGCTCCGTTCACAGCCCCTTCGTCCCTGAAAGCTGGAAACGCCAGGCTTCTTTTTAAGGTCTGATTTCTCCATATGAGGGTCCATCAGCGTTTCTGGGACATCACTGGAATTTTACCACGTCATTTGCATTTCAGCTTGTCTTTGGGACACGTTTCAATGGTTTTGGAGCTGAACAACTGAGCCCGGCTAGGCCTGGCTAGGCCCAGAGCAAAACACGCCGTGCTTCCACTGATCTTGCGCCTTGCGCACGGAAAACTGGAACAGGTACAAGACCTGTACCCTTGGGTGCCCTGAAGATGGGGGCCACAGCCACGCGATGCCACGTAAAACGCTCTTGGCCCACCAAACCGAGTTTTTGAAAGACCAATGGATATTTGAGAAAAACACCGACTTAACCATCCTTTTGCCTATTTTATACTCTGACCAAAGCGACCTCTTTGGGGACTGCGAAGAGAATGGAGCCTGGCAAAGTCTACATTATGATCATTATGTTTGTTATAGCATGTTATAACCTGTATATGTATATCAGCAACCTTTACTAAAGTTGTATACGGCATGCTCTATTTGCTTGTCTATCATCAGTATTCGCTTGTGAACGAGATAGGGCCCGCACATAAACGATATACCTTTGCTTGATGACACTAAAGTAGCCTGAACGAGATAGTGTGATCTGCTACTAAAGCAGTCTGAAAGAGATACTGGGGCATGACCTCCTGCTTAAGTAGTCTAAACGAGATAGGTCCCCGCATGATAATAGATATTACTATAATATAGATAGTGTGTTTGAGCTTAGTACCAAATAAATGCCGTTGCACATATGTATTATGTTTTCTAGTATTCTATATATGATGCTATTCATAAGATGTTTCTGAGGCCGCATGATGTCAAGCTTGTTTCCATTTTGGAAGGATGGAACATGGAGACACTTCTTTGGCGTGGCTGTATTTCTGACGCCAATGCACTTCATGACCCTACCTCCGTGCTTCTTTTTTTAACGCCCTGAGGAGGATCGTGACTGTTGTGAATTTCTGTTCTGACAAAATACCATGGTTCGACCTCAAGACAGTGCTCACTCCTCAAGACTGCCACGACCCCAACAGGGTGGATTTGCTGAAGCCCTTGCCAAGCCACTCCCAACTCCCAGCGTTTTCGAACGGCAGAACTCCAGTCTTAGGTAGGGCCCGTGGTTTTCTGTTTTTTTGCCGTGGGATGGGGTGACTTCAGGGCCTCTAAGATATGCTTCATGGAGGACATCAGCCTCGTGCACCTGCCAAGCAGCGTGTACTTCAGCTGCGAACCATCGCGCCGTCCGGGCCGATGCTGGAGACCGGGGATCCGATTGCGAGACCGGGAAGATGATGCGCGGGCGTCACAGGGGGGGGGGAGGCGTGCGTCACGGTCGTACATGAATGATGGAGATGGATGGACGATGGACCTGCTTGACGATTGTGCGTTACAAAAGGACATATGCATATGCATCCAGGTTTTGCTTAGCAACATGGACCTTTTTTTGTTGAGTGTGACATATTTGACCGGCTTAACAACCATACCTGCTTTACACTATATTCCATATGTTACTTTGAGTGAAGGTAGTGTTGTTCAAACCAAGATGGGAAATTCCCTCAAACCACCGATTTGTAGAGGATATTGAACCCACAGAAGGACGCGGAAAAGATTCACGGAGCCCGCCACATATGTCTTAACAGATGGAACAGCAATCCCCGGGAGTTGTCTCATGTGGTTTCTATCGCATGTCCTTTGCTCCAGAAGAACATCATTTCAAGTTCTTGCAGATGATCCTTTGCTCTTTGCTCTTTGCTCCTGTCCGGCCTCCCCACTTGGACTCTCTCCCTGTTTTGAATTGTCACTTCACTGCCCTTGGACAAACCGATAGGAGCCAAAGTCGACGTATCTAGTCACTTTTGGGTTATAGATGTATATTTCTACTTCCAAGAAGAAACCATTGGTTGTCATTGTCCCAATATGGCACTCGAGATCCTTTCGAAGTCTTTGTTTTGGGGACATCCCGGCGGTTTCTGGTTGAATGGGTTTCCAGCTTGTATCCGGTATTGTGTATTGATTCATTATCCCTTCGTTGCTTCCGGCCATCCGCCTTTGGCCATCAGCCGCCGTGCGGTTCGGCCATCAGCCACCGTGTTGGAGAGCGGCTCCATCCAGGTGAGGTTGGGCGTGCTCCCACGTTTTCGCGGCCCATTTCCTAACACAGACACGACCTATTTGGGACTGGGAGGTTTTGACCGGTTTTGACCTATAATTACATAATCAACCTCTTCAACCACCCCAATGTATGTAAATCATTGTAAAATCTTCCAGTCCCATCGGTCGTGCTTGGGTGAGGTTTTTGGTGGGGCCGCTTTTGGTCGAAGGGGGGAGGATGTCATCGAGGAGTTCCTCAAGAAAGACCAAGAATTATAGGAATAGGATGAAATAGGTAATGTAACACTCTTGATGAACAAAACAAAAATCCCAGAGTCTACATGATGGGGGCATGAAGCGGATCTAAGCAGATCGAGTCCCAAGAAGCCAGTGGTTCCAAAGGAAAGGGTTTTCAGCACAAAGACCCCTTTAATCAGGAGGAACGACCAAGTCTTTGGGAAGTCTTCTTCTTCAGTCCACACCGTGAGGGCTCGTGTATGTCTTACGTGTAAACATCGTATCTAAGATGTTGACGTGCCACCCATCCGTCCGTCTTTCGCACCACCCGTCTCCCGTCCCAGACATGTCCGGGAGACACGTCCACCGGACCGGGTCAATCCGTTTTGGACCCGGACGGGGTCAACCTGTTTTTGGGAACGGCTCCGTTTGAGCGTGTGGATAAACACACAACCCAGACACCACCTGTTTGGGACTGGAAGATTTTACACCAGAATCCTTGGCTCCATGGCTGTTGAGTGCCCGGATTCTCAAGCTAATTGTTTACACCAATTCGGGTGGTTGAATCCAGTCCCACGGAGTGTTTGGGCAGATCTGAATCAGCTCCCGGCACAGAGCAATGACCCTTCGGTATTGCAACGGGCCCCTCCCGAAGACCTGAAACATCGCACTGATGGACCAAATCTTATAAGCACTGCGACGCCATTGGTCCATGTAGGACATGAACATTGCATAATGAGATAAATATGTTGTAATATAATATGTATTTCATATGATTTAATATGTATATTAGCTAGGGTATAGAATTAAGTTATATACATGTATTCCATACGTGCACTCCTGGACTCCTGGACTCTTTGGTGTTTAGCAATCACCTTGTTGGAGGGTCCAGATTCCTCGCAGCCTTCTTCGCCTCAGCCGCACAGCATCCTTGATCCCTTCGCCTCGCCATCGTCGACCATCCATGCATCCTCCCCCACATCTTGGCGCTTGCACTGACGCTCGACGCCGGCAGCGCCACGGAGCGCGGAGACGCCGAGACGCGCCGGTCCAGCAGTGGAGTCACTTGCGACACTCGCGCCGGCGACATGCGATGCACACGGTGTGGAGGCGGTGTGTGGACACCTCGCGCTGAAGAAACATGCGATGCCGATGCTCTGGTTTCAGAAAGGAGGACGTGGTTGCTGGAGCTGTGCCAAGGTGTGAATGAAAGACACCTAGATTTTGTTGAGACCATTTTTTTGGTTTCTCTACTGCAGGATGCTGAAGGACCCAAGATGAGCTTCGGCTTTTGGCTTCTGGTGCGTAACTTCTACTTTAAGTCATGTGAAGAGTGCAGGAGATTGCCTTCAGAGCTGAACATTATTGATGTTTCAAGTTACAAGGTTAACATATGTTGCATATATATATATATTTATGTTATATAATATATATATATATATAAGGTAACAACTTGTCCGAAAAACTCAAAACATGCCTTCTCCTACGAGGCTGGCTGGTTCGTTCAAGCCATATGGAGCAACAAAAGCCATGCACCTCTACATGTAACATCATGAAACTATTGTTTTCGTTGTGGATATATCCCAATGATCACACCCAAGGAAATCTCAGAGCAGTTTTATTGCCAGAATTGGTTCGGTCAAAGGAGATCCTTCAGCAAGTCTTGTTGAACTTTTGCCAGCAAACGAAGGGGTACAAGCTGGTCATTGCCACCATAGAGATTATCAGACAAGATGGCACCTTTGAACTAAACTTCTACAATTACAATGTTGGCATTTCAGCGTATGCGAAGGCAAAGCAATGGCAGCAGGCATTGCAGTTGTTAGTCGCAATGCCAGCGGCAAAAGTGCAGCCAACTGTCATCAGCTACAGTGCAGCCATCAGTGCCTGCGAAAAGGGGGGTCAGTGGCAGCAGGCATTGAAGTTGTTGGTGGCAATGCCAGCGGCAAAAGTGCAGCCAAATGTTTTCAGTTATAGTGGAGCTGTCAGTGCGTGCGAGAAGGGCGGCCAGTGGCAACAGGCATTGCAGTTGTTTGAGGCCATGCGGGAGACCAAAGTGCAGCCAAATGTCATCAGCTATAGTGGAGCTGTCAGCGCGTGTGAGAAGGGCGGCCAGTGGCAACAGGCATTGCAGTTGTTTGAGGCCATGATGGAGGCCAAAGTGCAGCCAAATGTCATCAGCTACAGTGCCGCAATCAGTGCCTGTGAAAAAGGTGGCCAGTGGCAGCAGGCATTAAAGTTGTTAGCGGTGATGCCAGGGGCAAAAGTGCAGCCAAATGTCATCAGCTACAGTGCAGCCATCAGTGCTTGCGAGAAGAGCGGCCAGTGGCAGTAAGCCTTGAAGTTGATTGAGGCCATGCTGGAGGCCAAAGTGCAGGTAAATGCTTTTAGTTGCAGTGCCGCCATCAGTTCCTGTGAGAAGGGCGGCCAGTGGCGGCAGGCATTGGACTTGTTTGAAGCCATGCTTGGGGCAATAGTTCGGCCCGATGTCATCAATTACAGTGCCGCCATCAGTGCTTGTGAGAAGGGCGGGCAATGGCAGCAAGCCTTGAAGTTGTTTGAGGCCATGTCCAACGAGAACGTTCAACCAAATGTCGTCAGCTTCAACGCCGCCATGAGCGCTTGTGAGAAGGGCGGGCACTTTCAGCAAGCATTGAAGCTGTTCAAGGTCATGCTCGAGGAGAACGTTCAGCCCGACATCATTAGCTACAGTGCGGCCATCAGTGCCTGTGAGAGAGTCGGGAAGTGGCAACAGGCATTGAAGTTGCTGGAAGCTATGCCCAAGGCGAAAGTTCAACCAGATGCCTTGTTTTGTAGATCAGATGTTTCTATTTTCCCTTTTGGTTAATTCCCGGCAGTTCCTGGGAGCCGGGCCATCCAAGTTGGAACAGTGAAGTGTGAGCGGTCCACCCCCGCTTTGGAGAGGAACTAGCTGCAACTAATAACTAGCTCAATGTTGGGGAACTCAAATCTGAATCTAAGGATGTAATTTTCTTCAGTGCGGCCATCAGTGCTTGTGAGAAAGGCAGGCAATGGCTGCGAGCCCTGAAGCTCTTTGAGGCCATGCCGTGTTTGACGAAAAGGACGTTCAACAATTGAGAGACCTTTGTTGCGGACCACCGGTCTCAATCAGAAGTCGGAATTCCGGAAGAAAATGTTGAAAGAAGCAGTTGCATGACGAGAATGGATGTGTTGCTTTGTAGTTGTTCGAGTTTTGTGAACCAACATTTCTTCCCCAGGAGCTGCAGCTTCAAACATTGACACCAATCTCTCTATAGGGCTGGCCAGCACGACCAAGCTTAGCCCTTTTCCCCATCGAAGTCGTTCCTCCCCAGCGATGATTCTGGACCGAACGCAGTGAAGCGCCGTCGCGTTGTTTCAACGCGATGAAGCGCCCCGGGGCTACTGCAACGCAGTGAAGCGCCGATACTCCCGTTCACGGTCAGAGGACTGGTGCAACCTGAGCCCATTGGACTTTGGGCCCTAAACACTGGACGCTCATGTTCTGGGTGGTGGCTTCATATAGTTGTATGTTCAACCTTTACTTGGTATGATTGAAGCGACTATGTTCTTCTCTCGTGAGTTGAAGCCACCAACCAGTCATGGTTTTCGGAGATCTCATGGGTCCGGAGATCTTCATCATGCCCACATCAGTGCTCTCAGAACTGGCGCACACGACCATGAAGGTGCCTGATGTGAGCCATGACGAAGCACTTGCCTTTGCATGTGAATGACAGGCTTTGTCCAAGAGTGAGTAGGTCGATACCAACTCTTGGACAAAGCCTGCCATGATGACATGCAGGTGAGAACGTTTTCTGGAATTCTACTCGCGAGTTTTCGATCAAAGGCTGCCGAATCAGGAGGATACATGTCATGACATTGTCAAGGACCAGCAACGTCGATAGGAACTGGGACGGACACGGATCCTGGGCAGACACGCGAATAGAAGGTGGGCCGTTGGGAGTTGACTACGGTGGGGTTCTAGAGCTTTGACTCATTGGAATTGTAGGTATACCAGGTATACCTATGAAATGCATGAATCCAAACAATACCTTTGTTTTCAGTGGACATTTGACCATGTTTTGAGTGGTTGGTGATCCAACAGGTCACAAAAAAAGGTCTTAGGTAGCTATCGTGCTTAGCAGGGACTGAGAGTTGCCCTGGCGTCTCCCAGCAGCTGCACGGAGTTCCCTAAAAGTGTCGTTCTGTTGGTTTTGATAGGGCTCACCAGCATGCTGAGAATAGGGCGACCTACCTCCATGAGGCCGACACAAAGTAAGAGAGGCTGACCAGGCTGACGTGGAGTCAGAATTCTGCAGATAGATGAGCAGTGGACCACTACAAAGTAAAAGCCAACATTCTGTTGTTTGCTAAATGAATGTCACAAGTTCCCCTTGTGGCCATGTTGGGATTGCATGTGGTTGCCTAGAATATGTTACAAACTACAAGGCTGCAAGGTGTTTCTTCAGGACACCGCGTATGTGGGCCCGGGTCGTATGATGTGGGCTTTGGGGAGCCCGAAAAAACGGAGTTCCATGGCCGGGGCAGTGCTGCGAGGGCCGGGGTGCCCTCATCCTTTGGGTGGAGCCAAGCTACTTGCGCACCTGCTTTATGATGGAGGGGGAGTTGTTCTATGTCCTGATTCCTAGTTAGTTCAGTTGGGCCTATTCAATGCAATAGGATGAAATAGGAGCCACATGTTCAGTTGCCTATGAAGCAGGAACCACATATGTGTTGAGTTTTTTCACTGGGGATGTGTTCTCCTTGGGCTCACGGGCGTTTCAGCCTGCCACTTTCCGTTCGAGGCCATGGAGAAGCAGCAAGCTGCGACCTTCTGCATGGCGCGGGCGACTCCAGGGTGGGAAGGAACACCGAATCCTAACCGCTCGGAGAGGCGGTTTCCCGCGGCCTGGTCACGGCGCCGGACCCCACCAGGGAGGGAGCTGAGCGGAGTCCAACCGATAGCACCAGGTCGACCGACACCAGGGAGGTAGTCCACGTCCCGCAGTCCACGCTCGGTCCAGGATCGATGGTGTTGCGGCGCGAGCGTGCCGGCTGGTCAGTCCACCGTCTGGTGCTGTGCGGTATATCGGGCGCCGGAAAATGCCCTAGACCGGCCTCCGGTCTCCAAAGCAAGCAAGAAGACAACCGCACCAGAGCCACCAAGGCAGCGGCATTGGTATCATTTTAGATATATGGGTGACTCCCTTTTGCTTGCTCAAAGGACATGCAGAGCTTCCTTTTTATACGTCCTACTAATATGCCGAACCAAGCCAGACCCAAATTGTTGTAGGGTTCGCTCCTGGCTGTCCAAAAAAAACATCATAGAAAAACGGGTCTTCTTGATAACTGTTCATTCGTCTTCAGATTTGCCAAAAAGAACTGCAATGGTTTCAAACCAAACCAGCCGAACCAAGTACAAATGAATGGTGTTGTTTTATATAACTTAGTTATGTCGATAGAAACGATTCAACACACACACACAATATATATATATATATATATTCGGAGACACTTTTTTGTAACACCTTGTGAGACCAAGGTGAGTTTTGTGTTGGTGACCCATTCTTCCCAATCAGACGTCTCTCTCCACGTCTAGAATAGTAGAACTCTTCAATCCTCCATCACCTCAATATCCACCACCACCACCACCACCACCACCATCTCTAGTCCTTCAGAACCTGTGTAGTTAGTAGCTGATTCGGAAGCCAAACTCTCCTCTCCACCTTTAGATACGTAGCAACTGCCAGCGCAAACCCAGCAAGAAACAACAGAATACAAAAGAGTGCTTGGTGTTGAATGGTTGTGCATTTTTGTTGGCCATATTGCGCCATGTACTTTTGGCACCCGGATCCTCTATGTTGGCAAATTGTGTGTAACAGTTCAGCCTTTTTGTCCTTTCCACATTTAGATTAGCATCCTCACATAGCCTCCAGTCGCATTGATGCCATCATAGACTGACACGTGAAATGGAATCTCAACATAGGCACCTCGAACACGATGTGAGACTGTGCTGCTTTGGCTCATTTGAGCCCTAGGAACATCAAAGGTCAAACAGATATACCCTTCCATGATATGTTTTGTCTCTATGCCTTCACCCTTGGACTTTGGCACCAAAGCACTCCAAGCACACGCCAAGAGCAAACGCGCGTGAAGCGCGATCGCAGATCCTCTCCGCTTGGGCGGTGCCTTTGCTGCTCTTCTTCGGATACCTTTGCCTTCAGGCGCGGGAACGGATGGGCCGTCCACCCTCACGGGGAGCGCATGGCCATTGGGGTGAGAACGTCCATTGAAGAGCTACCAGACCTTAGGGAATGGCGCCACGGAAGAAACAGTCCTCAAGAAAGGATTCCGTCGATCATGAATATCCGTGAATGCGTTTGCTTCGCATGAATCAGGGTGCCTTCAGTACCTTCTCCCTCTGTAAGAAGTGGTGCGTCCCCTCACCTAGAATATGCTAGCCGCTAGCCCAAACATGGAGGCTTCGGCTACGTGTATGGTATGCGGGTATCCGTGAAAAAGGATTCCTTGCATGTGGTCAACCAGACTGCACTGGTCACTGCCTTTCTTTGCAGATTTGGATAGAGTTTACCCGAATACATGGCACGAACCCCGATAGGTGATCTATACAAGGATTTCAAGCTGAAAATCATAGATTGCTTAGAAGCCTTTGTAAAGACTCATGTCCGGCTCCGTCCTCTTCTGAACGCCAATCCGGTTCCCAACCCCGACCGCCCTGCCGGCGCCGGGCTCGCAGGGCTCTTCAATGATTGAGCTGGAAGCCGACGTCAAGAGCACCGCCGCCATGGTTGCAGAGACCGACCTTTGACATATCCCAAACACTCCAGGGGACTGCCATATTTGCCGATCAGTTGGGGTGGTGCCAGCAGGGGTCAATGGGGCTGCATATATTCCAGTCCCATGGGTCGTGTTTGGGTATGGCAAGATGAAAACGCTGGGGGAACGAGTGATTTGACCGAGACCGACCTCCGATGTTTCGTGGTTCCTCTTCTCATGGCCGTGTTCACCCATCCCAAAGAAGTGGCTCAAGAGAGTACCAACATCAAAGAGCCCTGGGCAAAAGATCTCACCCACTTGACCTCCGAAACCGCCGGAAAGCCACATCTCAGCAAGCACATCAATTCTGTTGATAACCATCACGCATTGGTGTTGTAAGAACCCTATTCCAGTCCTCATACATGCCTATTTGAGCCCTCTTGTCACCATGCGCTCGTTGAATGATCTCGTCCAGAAAGCCGTCCACACCTGCACCAGAGCCGCTAGGGGACGCAGCATATGGCTGCTTTGGCAGCTGGGAGTCCTAGCTCTGAGTCCGCCCAGCTTGGGAAGAGCAGGAAGATGCTAGGAGCAGCTGATAGGAGCATGGAATAGCATAGACTGATCATGTTCTGAGCCTTGCTGGTAGGACAGGTAGAAGATGAACGCATAACGCATAGGAACATCGACACAAATTGAGCAAATATGAACAAGTGCTTTTCCATGTTTTCTTTTCCCCATGTCCATGGTTCTTGAAGGGGAAGGGGCCAGGGTGGTGGCATAATTCCACTTGAGAACAGGTGCCGACTGGCAGGGTCAACTTCTCGATGGACGATTCCACAGCGATTGGCCGCTGTTGGGTGTGAAAGGACGGGATTCCCAAGTGCCCAAGGGTCATAAGTTGGGAAAGAGCTCAGGCATTCGCAATCCAAACTGTAAGAAAGATGCAAGTAAACAAGCAAATTGCTGGGAGCTTGCGGCCTGGATTTTTGTTTGCCCCTGTGATCGTCCGATGGCCCTGGCAGATGCAAAAAGGTGTTTGAGTGACCCTCCCTGCAACAAACATGGAAGTGGACATTCATTTTGTGGAGGACGATTGTCCTTATTTAAATCAGCGTAAAAGTTCCATTCTCTCAGAAGATCCATTCAGGCCTGTTCTCATGCGGTCGCGTTGAAATGTGTTCCAACAGTTTACTTGAGTTACGTGTCCCACACTCAATCTAACCCGCATGTCAGGAGATTTTACAAGAAGATGAAGAAGAAACCAAACAGTATTGTATACAGTTGCAGGTGGTTACCGAAAGCTTCTGGAGCACCGCCAGGATAGCTATTCAAAAAAGACAAGGAGCGCCCATCTGACTGGTGCTTAGTAGGGAATAAGTTAAGGGAATGAGCCTCCAATAGAGATTCTATTGGATCCAGCCAGCCTCATTCCCTGCGAGTCGCACCAGTCAGCCATTCTTGAACCCCTTCGCGGTCGACGATCGGCATCAGCATGTCCCAGGCGCCGTGCTCTACGCCTTGACCTTCTTCGGCGCGTACAGCGCCTCGTCGACGCACGCGTCCCGCATCGATCCAGCTTAAAAGACGAACAAACAAGGGTCATCAAAGGTCGAGGGTCGAGGTGTCTCACAGGACCTGAGAACATGGAGGAACCTTGGGACAAGTACATGTTTTGTTCAATACATGTGTCATCCTTTTAATGAAGGGTCATTTCCCACCTTTCTAGGGTACTTCAAGTCGAGTTATCAAGTGTGGGTTCCAGGATCATGCCCATAGCATGCTCCAATAGCATCACATGCAACACCCAAACCACTCCATTGGAGTGGAAGATGAAAATCTACCTTCACCCCGGCTTGGAGGGACACCCCGTCCTTGGAGGGTCACCCGGGCTTCTCCAGTCCTTGTATCATGTTTGTCCCAAGCATAGCAGCTGCGACTTCTTTTTTTGGAAGCCAAAGAGGCTCCAACAACGCCTCAGCGGGGATCAGCCGGTCTGCCAACGCTGCCGCCTGAGGCTATAAGAAGCGGCTCCTGAGCACCGTCCGGGCAGCCTGGTGGGACCCTGGTGGACCTATTATTTTTCTTTTGAAAGAGGTGGTTCAGTTGGGTCGTTCTTTAAGCACCATGGTGACAAGTGATGGAGGTGAATCTATGGTGTTTCAGTGGGAGTTTTGCCTATAGCAGGACCCATGTAAACCCTTCAGGACTCTGACGATTCCCAACACAATTTATGACTAGGATTTTTGGAATTAGTTCTGAATCTAGATTTGTTTCCCACCTCAGTTGGGCCCCCCTCACTTTTCTTGTTTTCAATATTTTCCAATGCTTTTAACCCACTTACGATATCCCACGGGGACAGTGGGGACACCACGCATCCAGAATGCAGAATGCAGGATGTTTTTCATCAACTTGGCTGATCAGGTCTTTCCAGTTTTTGTTAAATCAGTTTTGGATGCAGGTGCCAAGATGAAAAACCAGTTTGCTGAAGAAGAAGACGACGATGATGACATATGATGAATGACTATCATTATTGTATAGACCGCCAACTAGATAGATTAGTAAGATCCCCGCTAAAAATGTGTTGGACATCTATTTGTGTATATATATATATGTGTATACACAATATGGCCTGTTTGCATGTACAGCCCATAAATACTCCGCTAGAGTACTGCAGACACGTGACTCATGACGTGTTTTGGCTCAAGGTGAAAAGGCGTTCCGAAACGTCGAAACCTCGTTTTCATGGTAGCGAAAGGGTCCGGTGAGAGTGACAGGGACCGAGCACTCCGCCTAAAGGAAGAAAGACACAGTAAAGTCGAGAGCTCCGAGGAGGAGGAGGAGCTGGGATCCTCGGGAGCGGCAGCTTCTGCCGCCCCGAGTGGAAAAGGAGAAGGAAGTAAAGAAAAAGAGGAGGAGGAGAAAGAGCCTTTGCCAGCCACATCAGCGGCGGATCCAGCCGCAAGCACCACTCCAGCGGTTGAGAAGACCGCAGAAACAACTCCAGTGGTTGAGAAGACCGCAGAAACAACTTCAGCGGTTGAAAGGACCGCAGAAACAAAAGAAGAGGGGCCGGAGATCGGACGAATCGTCCGTAGCGGAAAAGGTGCGAGAGCAGCGCCTTCGGGGTTGAGATTAAGGAACCATGGCTTTAGAGCAACAGGTCCAACAGTTGTCTGATATGGTTTTGCAACTTCAGCAAAACCAGGCACGTTTGGAACAAGAGAACCAGGTATTGAGAGAATCCCAAGGTGGGGTATCGATGTTGGCTTCAGCAGTAGGAGAACTGGCTAAGAGCCTTGAGAAAAAGGAAGATAGACGAAAGTCCCAAATACTTATGGACACCAAAGGTTTGGGCCGTCCTGAGAGTTTTGGGAACATTGAAGGGGAATTCCGAAAGTGGGCCAGGGGCATCGACAACCTGTTCATAACTACCTTTGGGAGAGAGTTCATTGAACTCCTTGAGTATATTTTGGAGCAGGAAGACGCGATTGAAATGAGTGCTATGGAGTCCGCGTTTGGGACTGGTACCATAGCGGCTACCGATGATCTAGAGGATAAAGCTGATCAAATTCATCGTGTCCTCCTGACCCTCACTTCCGGAGAAACGGAAGATCTCATGGTAGGAGCCTCAAATGGTTTCGAGGCATACCGAAGAGTCCACCGACGATGGGATCCCCGTACTTCGGGAAGAAAGCGAAACATCCTCAGGGCTATCCTCCAGCCAGAGCGAGTCAAAACGTGGTCCGCGGTGAGGCCAGCGATTGAACAGCTCGAAGAACTCATCAGGCGGTACGAATCCCGAAGGAGTGCCGCAGGGACAAGGGAGACTCTATCGGACGACATCAAGTCCGCTTCATTGGAGATGTTGGCACCACCAGATTTGGAGAAACATCTTTTGTTGAACAAGAGTAGATTGACAACCTATTCATTGATCAAACAGGAGATTGAACTTGTCATTGAATCATCTCTCACATCAAAGTCATCTGTTCCAAAACCAGGTTCTTCGAGTTCTAGTTATCAAGGACCTCAACCCATGGACGTCGATTCGATCGAACAATGGGTTGCAAGCCTAGTCAAAGGAAAAGGTAAAGGAAAAGGTAAACAGGTCAAAGGTGATGGAAAGAAAGGCTCAAGTAAAGGAGATTCAAGTAAAGGCTCAAACCAGGCTCAAGATATCACCTGCTACAATTGCGGTAAGAAGGGACACCGAGCGGCCGATTGCTGGAGCAAGAAACGGCCGGATGGAAAAGGCGATAAATGGTCAGGTTCAGGCAAAGGAGATAGGAGTGGCAAAGGTGGCAAAGGCAGTAAAGGCAAAGGTGGAAAAGGCGGCAAAGGTAAAGCTGCAGGAAGTATGGAAGAGATAGACGATCCGGATGATGGCATTGAGCCAGCTCCGGAAGCAGATGTCGGAATGCTCCTGGCAGACTTGAGTGGAATTGGAATAGCGGATACTTCATCCGCCGAAGAATGGATGAAGTTTAACCTGGACACTGGAGCAGCCCAGACAGCCATCCCGAATGGCTGGGAGGACCGAGTGGTTGTCAGTGAGGGCAACGGGGTTGTATTCAAGACTGCATCAGGAGAGTTGGTGCCCAGTCAGGGCATTGGAACCTTTGAAGGGTTCGATGAGAGCGGCAACAAATGCCGCGTGAAAGGCTCAATGGCCGATGTTCACAAGCCATTGATTTCAGCGTCCAAGTGCTTAGGCTTTGGAAGGATTGCAGTTCTTGATGTGAATGGCGGAAACTTGATTCCGCAAGGGTCCAAAGTTGGAAAGGCTGTTCAGGCGATCCTGAAGAAAGCGAGCGCTGCAGAGCAGCGAAGTTGGATCCCTGTGTATCAAGAGCAGGGAGTGTACAATTTCTACTTGAGAAAGCCAGGGTATAAACCGACCAAGGAATGCTGTGGCATTGCAGAGTTGAACGCCGCAGGAGAAAGAGGAGATGCCTCTATGGATTCAGGCCGACCTGGTCCAGAGGGGCGAGAAGAGGATGATGAGTTGGAATTAGTTGATGAGGTTGAGAAACCCATCCAGATAAGAGCACCGGAGGATCCAACTCCGGCTGAGATCGAAGAGCACGAGGCGACAGGCCATGTGCAGTATCGAAATTGGTGCCGGCATTGCATTGCCGGACGGGCTGTAGGACAGCCGCATCGGACGAGGTCCGAGGAACAGAAGGCAAAGAGCCTTGTGCCCACAGTGGCAATGGACTATAAGTTAATTTCGTGGTAACTGGCTGTGAATTTCTAGCAACCAGCTGTCTATGTGCTGGATAATATGCTCAGCTACCAAGACCCAAAACATAGCAAAACAATCATACCAAGACTTGGGATCATGACATTGGCACTGTTTGCCATTGATGTGATATACTTTGTCGTTGTCTGGAAAAAATGGCTGTGCCAGAGGGCCTTGTTTTGTACTCTGGCTGGTGGGGAAACTCGAAGTTGTTTAGTTTTTTGAAGAAGAAACATTGCACAGAGGTGGTTTGTTTGTACCCACACGCACACAAGACACGTAGTGCAAATATAACACATAGCTTGTCAGCACAGGTAGCTGACACAACATTCAGCAAGGAACCAGTGAACCAGTGAACCTTTGTCATGAAACATGTTTCGATCCAATAGTTCGAGACGAACGTTTTTTTCCACATCTCTTGAGTCTTGGTCCTATAGGCCTCCCTGAGGCATCACATCTAAAAGCCATGTGCGAAGTCACACACAGCGATCCTTTGAATTGCACAGTGATTCATGTTGAATCTGCAAACCCCATAAGACATACCACATCCGCATAGATCTCACTTCGGCTTAAAGACTCACATTTGGAGCCCCTGCCGGCCACCCAAAATGTTGGCCCTTGCTTCAGAATTGCTCCATGCCAAATTGGCATTAGCGATGTTGCTGCCCGGGTTCTCTGCCATGTACTGCCGAACCTGATTATTGTTTTGTTGGGTATATGTTGCTGTTGAATTCAAAAATGCACAATGACATAAAAGAAATAAAAGTGATATAAAAATGATTGCATCCTAAGAAACAAAATCCCAGCGAGCTGTGTGCATCACCGAAGGAGGCTTAGAAGGCTTAGAAGCTTCGGATTTGGCCTTCTTGGTCTTGTTGGACTTCTCATCCTTGGAACCATCCTTGGACTTCTTGGAGTTGTCAGACTCCACATCATTCTCGCCACGCAGAACCTCATTTGCGTTGTTGGGTTCAATGGTGCCTTCTACCGTTAAAATACTGTATAGAGAGGCACCCACCCCTCCCACACACAAAACAAAAAACTAGCATGCTTCTGAATAACACCCTTGGACTTGTAGTTGCGATGCCACTCCCGAGAAGTGATTCGTTTGCGTTCCATTTTTTCCTGCTCGGTCATGACCTTCTTTTGTGATGGTTCATCAGTGTTTTCCTCACAGCATCCAGCAATGTGACACGCCCACCGCTGATTTTGAAACCACACGATCAAAACATACAAAATTATCATGAAACATAACGAGTATCCATATCCATCACATCCGGAGTTTGGTGAGCTTTACGCTTCATACCACCCGTCGCTGGTACCTCCACATCCACTTGTCCATGTTCATCAGGTTTTGCACCAGTGTCGATCGTGCCGCTGTTCGCCTCAGAAGATGTAGGAACTGCCGATTTCCCAGCATTGTTTGATCCATCCTCATCATGTGTCTCCTCACATAGGATGTGTTTATAGGAAACAAAATATATGATGTTCAAACATATCTTCAAATAACATCTCAACAATTTAAATCACAACAAAATGTGTATTTGTCTTGAAAACACAGCAAAGTGTCCAAAACTGGGCCCTCAGGAGAAGAGATGTATCCATCCCAGAAGCCACAACAACCATCCCAAGAGCTTTGTCTCCTTTTTTGGGCCTGCCTCTCCTTGAGCTGGTTGGGGTCAAAGACGAACTTGGACACAACCTTGTGAGGGCTGGTCTCCGGGATGATGGATGGAGCATCAAAATTTGCCTTGGTCTCTTCAAGAGCTGGGTGCAAAGGAGTCCTTTTGTCTTCTGGAGTGAAATCGGGCCCATCGAACTGACTGTCCTCAACGTCTAGCTTCTGAGAAAGGTCTCGCTGAAGCGCCATGTCATCAAGAGCTGTCCAACCCTTGTCAAAGTACTCATAGGGCTGTCCCGACGAAGTAGGAGACTCAGGGAACAAACATCGTGTAACATCTGTTGAGCTTTTTCCCCGCCGCAATGGCCGAGCAATGTTTTCCGGTACCGCCTGAATCAGCAAAAGGGCCCCAAGTTGTTCAATGCAACAGCAACAAACTACTCCTACACTGTCCTACACAAGAACAAACAAAAAAAGGGTTAAACAAATTGCTGAGATAATTTGTTCCTAGCTTCTGGTACTGGATGGGCACGCAGCATGAATTTATCTAAGGCTGCGCTTGCCTTGAAAGCACATACTGGCTCCAGGTCATCAAACACAGGAATCTTAGAAACACGTGCTGAGCATGGACCTTCACCTGTACTTGTTGGCAGCTTGGCTGTCGTAGCGCTGGAAGCCATACCCTCATCCTTCTGGACCTGCTTTTGCAAGTGCTTGTCGATGAGCTGTTGGTCAATCTGTGACTCATTTACATCCACAGCAATAGCACTCGAAGTCATGGCCAAGAGACGAGTGTAGAGCAAATCAAAAGCTTAAGGGCTTCAAATGGCTTTTGTGCAACAAATGTGACATAAGAACAGTTTCTCAACACATTGGAAACCCACACATGAACAAACATCAAAACTCGTGCAGAAACGAGGTGGACATCATAGTGATCATACGCAGCAAATTCTTTTCCCCCATGGTATGGTCTTTGGAAAGCAAAACCTGACTACTGGCTACTGGCACTTCATCACAAAATGTGATAGCAGTAGCGCAAGTCACCCGCTCTTTATGTCTCATCACTACACGATCTGGTAGTGAGTCCCTTTCTCCATTTGAAAGCCATTCCCCTTCACGTACCACAGAGGTTTGGCAGGGCCCAGGATCTTCTCGCGAGAGTAGTGCCTCATACCTAAAGAGCATAACAAAAAAGATAAATGGGATAAAGTAAAGACATAAAGTAAAGAGAATGGGATACATAAAAACCATCAAATAATTGGCAGATGAGCTTCGCCACACCAGGGTCAAATATTGAGATGCACTCAATGCCTTGTATCCGATATGGCCAGCCGCATTGGTCTGCTTGAGGGATTTCACCTGGACCTGTGTTGGTCGAAACACGCTGTAAGACTCGTGCTGCACATCGATCCTGTCTGTGGACTCGCCGCGCTTCACTTCAACTGGGCGATCCACTTTATGGCCTGTGACCTTCAGGTCTAGCAGCCCCCGCTTCTCCATGCTGACGATGAGTGCAAACAATGACATAGGAGCTGAATCTGAGGTGCCCTGAGTGCCTTGTTCTTCTAGAAGAACCTCAATGAGATTAGCATGTCAAATTATACAAAAACCTTGACAACAAATGACCCTTTCTTTAAACATAATACCAATACCAACCCAAATCTTCTTAACTGAATGAAGTCTTCGGAACTTTGGATTCGCCTGTCTCCAAGCGGAACTCGACAGCCTTGTTCTCATTCTCTGACTTTGACAAGAAATCCCGGGCCTGCACAAGAACGCAACCCACCCAAGGAATTAACAAAAAGCTAAACACGACTTTGTTCAACACTTGGCCTTTGCGGTGTCGCCAATCCAGCTTCCGCCAGCATATAGGAAAATTGGGGAGGGATTGGTGGCCGCAATGCCCACCATGCGGGTCGTGGAATCTGAAACCACGAAGCACTTCCCATCCACATAGTGACACAAGATGTTTTGGCCAGCCATGGTCAGAGTGAAGGTGGCAGCAACAGAAGGATAATTCTTTTCGAATTGTTCTTTCGTCATCCCTGGTGGCGTTGGACAATCAGCAGCAGCAGCAGTCGAGCAAGTGTCCTTCTCGACGCCCAAATCGGTTTCAGCTGCAGCTGAAGTTGGCACAGGGGCAGGTCCACCATCTGGGACTGGGCGGAAAATGTCATCGAAGTTCTTCAATCTGATTCGCCAATCCGGACCTTAGATAATTTAATGAAGTTTCCCCAACAAAAACACCAAAAAGGAGGATGCCTTCAATAAAAGGAAAACACGTTTGTAAAGTCAAACTACAAAACACAAAGCACGTTTAGCTTGGTAACTCCTCACAGGGTCTTGCAACCATTTCTCTCGCACGGGCTTGGGCAGCTGTAGGTGGCCACTCTCATTCATGGTGCATAATTTCAGGGAAGGAACCTTTGGTTGACCAAACTCTGTGAGATCTGCCTCCTTCATAAACTTTGGTGTCATTTGCCCAATGAGACCTGAACCAAGCTTCCATTCCTGCGAGAGCCAAGTAAATGAAACATTTTATACATACTGTATCATATTGTATATTTAAGTTAGATGTTGTGTTGGAAAAATGAACAAGATTTCAACAGTTGTTCAACCAAAGTCACTTGCCTCTAGCAGCTTATCCTTCACGCTGGTCAAAGCGAACTCATAAATGGTCGGGCAATGACACTGTGAGTGCAGTCCCAAGTAGACTGAATCCTTGAGCTCGGTCATCAGATCCAGCACAACCTGGTCATGGGAATTTAATCTTGTTCCAACAAGCTGAAACCTCAAATTTTGACCACCTTGCCTTCTCGAGGTTTCCATCGTAGGCAGTGAAGTGATGAATGATGCAGGTCTGGGATTTCATCGACGAAACCCGGCTCATGCAACTTTCAATTATCGACTTGAGCGTTGCTGGAGCTGCCACCCACTGAGCCGTTTCTTCTTTGTCCTGGGCATCAAAATTGTGCATGTGGAAGCAAACACCGGGGTTTGCAAAAAATGGCTAGGTTAGTTGAGCTTCTGTTGGGCTGCGGCCTTGTTCATGGGTAAAGAACGTGCCACTCTCGGGAGTGACATATTCACCTCACCCAAGACAGACAAGAGACTCTCATAAAACAACATACAAAGTAAACATGGGGCCAATAGGTCTTAAGCAAACAAAAACAACATGTTTGACTGTCTTGGTCCAAGTTGCTTGGCTGGAGTGGTGCAGTGGCCCTACACCCAAGGTATGACCACATGTCGTTCTTGCAAAACATGTTGGAATCAGCCAATGGACGGTCTGACGAAACGAGGTGCCTTGAAGAGGGTACCTTGTTTTGCACCTAAGGTACTTTCCAAAACGATCATCCATCCAGGAAGATGTGCAGGAAAACTCCTTCAGGAGCCGAGAAGAAAGTAAGAACAACTGTAACTGCTTACCTCTTTTTTTTTGGAAAGAACCACCAGAACCACCTGTCCTGTTGCCATGGAGCTGGGAAAGGTCGAACGGAACTTGGATCATCTTGCATTCCAATCCACTGTCCACAAACTTGTCTTCGATTCGCCTCATCTCTCCTCTGAGTCCGCCAAGTACTCGCTCGCGAGCAAAGGTGCGATTGCAATCACCATACCTGTTTCTACACACAATATACACTTCTTAAAACAACACTTCTACAACAGTCTTTACTTTATAACAAAAATATACAATAAAAATAGATTGATCAGACATGAATGGCTATAGTCTTCGTTGGCCATCAAAACCTGTTTTGCCCAATCAACCGCTGCATTGATGTCAATCATGGTCAGCCGGCCAAACTTGCTGAAATCCAAGAAGCCGATGTGGTGCATCTTGCCAATCTCTGTAGGGGCACCGAAACGATTCGTAGCGTCAGTGATGATGCGCCTTTGCAACGCTGGCAAGCTGCCCTGATTCTTGTCACCCACAATCATCATGGCGCGTTTTGTCATGAAGGAATTGACCACTTCCATGCCCACCGAGATTTGGTCTCGCATGTGCAAAACCTGGTTTAAGCTTTATGAGCAAAATTGAGCACATATATATACACACACACTGGCAATTGAACTTTCTAACAGGCCAAATAAACATTTGTTAGTAAAAACTGAGAAACCTCAGCCACATGTCTGCTCCCGTCAACCTTGTTTTTCCTCAGGTTGTAAGACACGGCTTCCTTGAAGTCGTGCGACAGGTTGGTCACGACAACTTGGTATTCAGCAGCCTTTAGCTGCTCCTCGAGGTTTGGGCTTACCAGATTGGGAATGGCAAAGTTTGAGATTAGAAGGTAACCCAAATAGAAACATATATATATATATCATAACCACAAATCCCCTCCTCAGCATCCTCGACCTCTGCCACATCTGGTCCTGCGCTACCTGGAGCTCCTCTTGCCAATTCTCGCCCAACATAGTCTTGCCATATGGCTAGGGATTCCACATTCAAGCGGGCGGGCTTGCTCAGGAGGATAGCTTCAAGATCTTGCACATAGTCCCTCAGTTTTCATGTGCACCACAGGTTTCCTTTTTGCAAAGCCGCAACTCTTATCAAAAAATGACTTTACTTGCATATATATATATATATATTTGAAAAGAGTACCAACTCTTCCAAGCATCCCCCTCAAGAAGCCATTGACCATGTTTTCAATCATGGGCTCAGTCACCTTCAAGTTTGTTACATACCACTGGGAAAGGAAGACACAACACAACTATATATATATACTATATTCCTTTTTGAGAGGACAACAATCGAAAACAAAAACACACAAAAACACACAAAACATAGTGGGGTCTATTTGCAAAGTCGGGTTTCCTTCGGGTCCTTGGAAGCTTCTGCAATGGCCCACGTCACTAGGCATGCACTGTCAACACTGCGCTGCCAAACTTCTTCACCCCACCTCAGTCTTGCCCGCAAATTCTTTTTCATGCGCCTTGAGTTCATTGCCCACCAGTAGTTGTAGCGCTTGAAGTGTAGAATCTGGGATTCTTTCGTGACCTTGTGGTGGTTTTCTTGTCTCGGAGTATTACTCATGTTCATAAAAGTGTTACTGTAAAAACATGCATACTGGACAGGAACAAGTGACAGTCAAGCGTTCAATCCATGAAGCTGGAGTTCCCCGGGGCACTGAGTTGAGCTGATGTCGTTTGCTTCTCAGAATGGACTCGTTGTATCCTCACAACGGACACGACAAACATAATTTTACAAAAACAGAAAATCTTGAGACTGAAACTAAAGCAGAGTCTATCACAGCTTGTTTTGAGACAGTCAAGTAGCCGGACTCTTCATACTTGTTAAAGTCCAAATGTTGTCTCACAAGAGCTCTCGCTTCACTGCACATGCCGGTGATAATTCCCAAGATAGCGCTTTGTTGATCACCGTTGACCTGCCACCGCTTCAAAGCAGCATTTGCTTTGTAAGAGTTATATCTCGAAATCAATGATGATAATAGTTCCTCGTCGTTGACATCTTTGTACTCCTCAAGTCGCCTCCTCTCACTGATCATTTGTTCGAAGCGAGCAGCTAGCTTCATCACCTAGAGTTGATGTAGAAAGGAATGGCACACATACTCTTTTTCTAGAAAAAATCAAGCATTGTGGTACAACTGAAATATTTGGCTTTGCCAAGTAGCATCTTTTCGCTGCCGTTCAGCCCCTTGTGTGCTCAATTGTATGTTCTCGAATGAGATGCACTCAGCGTCTTGCTTTGCACTGATGCTGCATGGCAGGTTGAACAGACCACCAATGGCTGGGATCAAAGGAAGAATGAGGTCCTTTAAGGGGGGGTTCAGCATCCAAATCAAACACCAAAAAGTTCAATAGGTTGATTTTTGCCAGAACATCTCCTTGGCGACGATCGGGTCAAGGTCACTAGCAATGATCAGCAGCATCAAAGGAGCCATCCTTTGAGAGCTGTATGCTGTCTTAAATTCAAAAGACTCTCACAACTAACACACACAAACCAAAAATTTGGGCATAGACAAGTCTCAATCGAGTGAACCCTTTCTTCAAGTGAAAGGTCTTGGTGCCATCCTCTGCCTCACTGAAATTCACATCCAGTGGCTCCCGGTGCAGCCGGGAGCCAGAGAACAAGTACGAAATGCAGGTCGTGGTAAAGTCACCAATGCATGGAAGTCCATCTGGAGGTGGCTTCAGCGTCAATGAACTGAGTGGGAGGTTGCTGACCATGTGCTCTGTATCGCTCAAAGATGACACATCCTCAAAAAAGAACACTCAGTCCTGAAACATGTTTCATGTGTGTGTGTTTTTGCCATCACATTAACACATAAGACTAAACAACACTGATCAATTCATACGAGAAACTGGCACGACTGCGTGTTCAAACTTTTTCCCATGAATTTTGTGAATATCTTGGAGGAACTGTAAGAGCTTCTCACATGTTGCTGCGGCAGAGTCTGGTGTCTTGAATGAGTTGACAACGAAGGTCAAAGGGTGCACAGTGGGCTGTGCACTCGCATCTAGTCCATCTGATGCGTCTGTGAACTGGGATAGAAACTCAAGAATCTCCTTGACCCAACAACTACAAAGAATGAACATTGAGCGTACAAAGAAACAAACAACTCTTTCAGAAACATATTGCTGTCAAAACCCTGACACCAATGCTGCCAATGCTGCTTAGCGACTCTCACCAATGTAACATCTCCTGGTAGCTTAGAAAGGCCTGCCTGCCATTCTGACTTGCGCCGCTTTGCTGAGTTCTCCTCACACACACATATATATAGTTCAAACAGCCATTGACCTGTTGAACCTGTTTTAGAAAATCTCTATACAATATGTTATATTCTAGATTACACATGCGTGCTAATTGCTGCCCAAGGACAAGGACATGCTCGCTTTTAGCTTTGACCTTCGTCTCTTCAGTCTTGGTCGACTCAGACTTTGGCTGCAAGGATGCTGCTTCCACCATTGCTTTGAGCATCGGTGACTCCATCATATTGAGTGAACACACAAAAATCTTGACTTAGTGTTTCTGTGTCCTTCCGCCAATATTCAAGCAAAAATCCTTTCCATGTGGAATTGAAAGGTTGGAGCCAGACAATGGTGGCTGGGGAGGAGAAAAATCGTCGTGGGTGAGGGTTGGGACCAGGGAAGTCGTCGTGGGTGAGGGTTGGGGACCAGGGAAGTCGTCGTGGGTGAGGGTTGGGACCAGGGAAGTCGTCGTGGGTGAGGGTTGGGGACCAGGGAAGTCGTCGTGGGTGAGGGTTGGGGACCAGGGAAGTCGTCGTGGCTCGGCAGCCGACCCACAAAGAAAATCTATGAGCAAAACCTCGTATTCCTATCGGACCCCCAACGAAAATTCTCGCGCTAGCTCCTATCAAAGTCTTTGTGGTTCGGCTGCCGACCCACAAAGACTTATGTAGGGGCTAGCTCTACCCACAACGAAATCAAGATTTTCAGAAAAGTTACTTTTCGTTGTGGGTAGAGCTAGCCCCTATATGAATCGTCGTTGGTCGGCAGCCGAACCACAACGAAAATTTGCGCGCTAGCTCTCATCAAAGTCGTCGTGGGTCTGATAGGTTTTGACGCGCAATTTGATTGTCATCAAAACCTTTTCCCATCGCACAGCATGAATGCGGAACCTCTGATTTGTCCAGAAAGGCTTTGCACACGTGGTCACGTATGAAAGTGAATTTCCAAATTCATTTGCACTCAACCTCACAACGTGAGGCATGACTGCAGCATTCTTTGCTAGTTGAACTGAAGACTTCACCACCTCAGAAAAGACAACAGGTGGTGCAAGTTAATTGAACGTTTATGTGGTTTTGAACAGTTGCTCAAGCACATGGACGAAAGCTTGCTCAGCTACCTGAATCTCGCTGGTACTGGTACTCTGATTTTTTTCCAGGTGAGCCTGTTTGCGAATGGTTCTGTTATGTTCTGCTAAAGTCATCCCTTAGGGACAACTGTGAAGTGGTATAGGTCCCTCAATTGGGTACAACTGCGAAGTGGAATAGTTCATAACAGATCGCTTCCTATAAAATGACATGTATTTGACCTTTGTCAACAAAAGGGGTGAAGAAGAAAATTGATTTCTGCCAACTGTGCCTGGGAATAGAACAGCTAATGTCATCTTCCACGTCGCCAAATTGCCCTCAGCGGCACGCTGGGGCACAATACAGCAACAACGCACGGATGGGGTTCTTCGCGGGCACGAGGCATCACTTGTGGAGGAGCCACTGATTCTAGAAACGGTAAAGGATGCAGTGCATGTTGCGGCAACCGATTGTCAGCCAACAGCCTGAGATACCTTGCTGCTTGTGCACTTGCTGGAGATCCTCCAAGTAAATTCTCAAATTTTGCTGCGACCTCACGCCACCCATCCCTCACTTGATCTGCCAAAGGTCTTGGTGGCATCTCGCCTGGGTTTGTATTGTTTGTGCTGCTTAGTCTTTGGCTTTAAGCATTTGGTGAACAAGGGGCAAATGTCAGTATGTGCACTTTTGGTTGGACAGGGAACATGCTACAACCTGCACATTAATTCGCTGAACCGAGCAACGGGATGTTGTAAGAGGGAAGGTTGCTTTGCTTTCAGCTGTTAAGGCAAGTAGTGGCCTTTGCCTCAACTCCGTGCTACTGATGTACTCCTTCACCAACACAAAAACATCTTCTGGCTTTTTCTCCCTGTTCCTCTTGGAGCCCTCGTCCGTCTCCAAGCTTGCCGGCAAATCTGGCAGGGGATTGGATCGATTCTATTCTTGAACCCAAACACGTGCTACAAAAAGAATCGATTCCTAGCAACAGTGTTTGACTTCTGAACCGATTTTTGAAACACCCCACCTTTCCTTTGCATGAAAAGGAAGAAATGATTTGCTGTTTCGTCGAGGAGCAGCCCCCCTGCCTGGGTGGTAGAAGTACAATTTAAAACCATGACAACAACTCCAGGCTTTCACGAGAAGGACACCAACGGAGTGATCTACACAAGAAAAAAGGGTGCTTTGAAGAAGAGTCTCAAAGCTGACTGGTGAGTACTGCAAGGTGTGGGACTTCCAGTCCCTGTAGTTGCGAAGGCAGTGCACAATCACCTTGGCGTTGATGAAAGATGCTAGCCCCGGCTTGTTCAGTTCATCTGCAACTATTTGGCAAACACTGTCAGTATCCAGCATCCTGGTGCATCTTCCCAACCTCCGGCTTAACACACCCCATAGCTGGTCTCAGCTGAGCTACAAGAAGAACAATAATGTTTTCCAGTGGGGAAAACATTCTGACGTGACGATCAAATGGTTCTGGGCCTAGAAAAAGGAAAACAATGACAGTGAAAAGTGATCTGACCAATTGCCATGTTGCCGATGGCGTCGTGGGTGTGCGCCACTCGCAACATCATCATTAATATATACCTAGGGTTTGGAATTTAAGCTTGTTGCATCACAATCAAATCGATGATCACTTCCAAGAAAACCAACACATATTTGCGCAGGAGTTCCTAAGTGTTGGCTTCTCACTGGGTGCTTTTCCAAAAACCTGTTTAAGCCAATCAGGTTTTCTAGCCTTCAACAGTTTTAGCAACCGGCATCTCAATCAACACTAACACAAACAACCTTGTGCAAATGGGCCTGAACTTTTGATGGAGGGCCAAGGATGCGCAGAATGTAAGATTGTAACTGTTCTTGAGCTCCTTCACGGTGTTGTCCCCACAGAGCACTAACGTGTCTGGGGGACTGACACCTTTGAGAGAACACTCCTGCATGATATCTTCCACGGTCAAAGCGATGAGTTCCTGAATCATGCTGGAGCCAGCATAGGAGGTTTCCTCCAGGATTGCCACTCTCAGTACATGGCCATAGGCTCAACAAGCATGTAGCTTCAACTTTGGTCTTTGCCCTTTTGCTAGACGATGGGCGGTGCGGAGTTCTGGATCTCTCGGTATTTGGTACTTTGCCTATTGCAATCCAAGCTTTGATCCCACTTCATCAATGAAAGGACAAAAACCAACCAACCAATACCAAATTCTATAAAAGCTGCCAGCATGTTGCCATGTTGCTTGGTCTGCGCCGTCCGTGACTATAGTCACCGTCCTGGCAAATGCATCACTGCTAACGTCTCTGAGCGACCACAGGGCACAGCGGTCGGCGTATTGATCTATGAGATGTTGTCGGTACAGCCGCAAGGCGCCCAAACGTATAGACATGTCGATCTTCCTGTCGGAGAACCTTGATTGACACAATGGAACACTTATACTGTACACAGCATCCCGTTGTCAAACATATTTGGGGTATAGAACAAAACAGTGTTGTTACAAGTGTAGTTTATTGTGTATGCGTCCCGGAAAATAGAAAGTTCACCAAGAAACTGTGACTTCAACTCTTGACAAATATCGCACTGCGAAAAAGTAGTCTTGTCCCTGAACTTTAGGATCCTTGTCCATCGATCATTGAAGCGGCGCAAGAATGTAAGATACCTTAAATATTTGGT
Source organism: Durusdinium trenchii (assembly GCA_963970005.1). Taxonomy (NCBI): domain Eukaryota; class Dinophyceae; order Suessiales; family Symbiodiniaceae; genus Durusdinium; species Durusdinium trenchii. The sequence continues at coordinate 492,720 of CAXAMN010015558.1, read as the reverse complement.
TTGTCATGATTGGTGGAACATATCAAACTTTCAAGCTCGTATCTTCTTGTTTGGCAAAGCCAATGAAGTAACAATGTTCTGATGTGCATTATAGGTGCGAAGCGCTTTCTTGCACTGCATGGGCCATGCACCACTCAAGATAAAATTGGTGGAGCTCCCACACAGTGCCGGGTGGCAAATATTTTCGAGCCAAACAGGACAGATCCTGACACAAACTTGAAGACTATTGAGAAAGGTGAAAAGATAGGAACTGACTGCTAACCTAGCCTAGCACACCCTGGGAAAACATACACTGCAACAAAGGCACACTAAAGCCTGCCGTCTTCGTCATATTGATCAGGAATGATGTGTTAGCTTCCAAAAAGCCAACCATCTCCTCCTCAATTTCCATATCGCTGTTTTGGACAACTCCGCCGTCCCACTGATCACTGCCAGAATCTGTATTGTTTTTGTCTCTCTGCTTGCTTCTCAATAGCTTCTGTTGGACAAACCTGTTCAATCAAAGCAGTGTGATGGGGACTCGAGAAACTTACAAGAGAAAAACAAAAGCATCTCAATCAATGACAATTATACAGATTAAAAACAACATCCCTGTGGGCAGAACGTGCCATGGTTTAGGTGAATAGTTCGATGGAACATTGTAACAAACAGTAAATGTCAACATCTTTCATGGACAATGACTCAGCAACTTGTTGGGCAATGGTTCCGCGATGCTGTTGTAGAGAACAAGCAAGAAAGAATCTACGCTTGCAGTCAATGGACTTGGTCTCGACGGATCCCGAGCATCCCTATAGCGCCGATCAATGGCACCTGCCTTGTCCAGCCTATGGCTGGATATGCCCAGAAGTCTTTCAAAACAGCTGCGCTTGATTGGGAGGTTGAGGAAGAAGTAGTCTCTCCTGTTTTGTGTAGAGGACATGCCATCTTGAACTGCCAGAAAAATGATTGCATCTTGTTCTCGCTTTTTGCGCTCCTCAAACATGTCCATGAATTTCTGGACATCTGTAATCCTGTGCTGTGAGTAACAGTCTCCAGTGCGACACTTGCATTTGCCTCGGAGAAGTTCTGCCAAACGCTCCTGAGCTAAAAGAGCTAGCTAGTTGCAAAATCTTACAAACCACTTTCTAGAAGATTGCAAACCGCCCTGACACGCAAACATACACCCTGACAAAAACATAAACCAACAAATGAATGGACACATACTTTTTAACGCCCTCCCCAGAACCTTCCTCTACATGTGGTGATTCTTTCTATGTCAGGAAGAACCATAGTTGTTAGCCATGGTACTGAATGGTTTCTTGCACGCTTTTCAACTGTATGTGGTAGGTGTTTTTTTCGCTGCAAAGCCTTAAGTTCTCTTCGAGAATTGTCATAGCAGCGTCTCTTCTTTGATGGCTGAGCACTGGCAGTGGAACTCACACCAGAGCCCACAGCCAGCTGTGTTGCCAAGAACTGTGAAATGGTGGAGAATGATAGTTCCACAATAGATTTTGAGCCTTCAGGAACTTCTTCACAGTCTCCGTGGTAACCAACATCGGACTCTGCAGAGTTCCCACTGTCAGACTCATCAAATTCAATACCAAAAAGCTGTGGTTCCCTCTCATCTTGTTCTTGGCCCAGTGGACGCGGCGCCGCTGAGTTGGCAGCTGCTGGCCTTGAAGAGGTTGGAGCCTCCTCCAACGCATCCATGAAGAGTTTGGCATCCTCATTGGGTTCCTCATCAAAAAGGCCTGCAGGCGAGTCCTCATCTGGCTCATCCTGAAACAAGCCATCCATTGCCATTGCATCATGGGCTTACACTATCACGAAAAGTGTTGTGTTTGTGAAGGCTCCTGTAAAGCTTTGGCTTTGAAGTGGTAAGTGGTAATGATTCCAATGTTTGCTTGGCAAAGTAAAAATGCTGGAAGAAAAAACACAAACTGTATGCATCCAGGCTTAGGCCACGGGAACAGCAAAACAAAACAGATCTGGCTGAAGGAAGGTAAACTCATCTAATCTTTTTTGTGCCTGTGATGCCAAATGCGTCTGAGGACAATGCCTTGACTAGATCTTCTGTGCACTGAGGTCCTGGAACAAAGAAACCAAAAACACCTGTTTGGGAAGTAGGCAAAGTAAGCAACGTCATTAGGGAATGAGTTCTGCTCTCCTTCTTCTTCTCCAGGCATAGCAATGCCTGGCCAGAAGTTTGTTTCAAAACAAAACTTGTCCAAGTTCAAAGGAGCAAATAGCCAAGCATGCACTGAGCAAGATGAAGCCCACACAGGAAACGCACATACCATTCCCTGCCATAGTGACCTGCCCAAGCTTTGGTCCCAGAAGTTCTACCAGTCCTGTCCCAAAACCATTTCTTAAACACTGGACAAACATGTTCATCTTTTCAGTAAACTCCCTGCCTTTGCGGAGCCGCTCAGCATGGACACGTTTGCAACCCGTGTAGCACCATAGTCAGCCAATGTTTTTGTCAGAGTCATACCCATTACTGCCAAGAGCTCATCCGGCATCAAGACTCGGCCATGCTTCTGACTCCACCTAATCTACTTTGAAAGGTGCATGGAACAGGTAAAGTTCTTTGACATGTTCAGTGTTGTCGGTCATGGAAGAGGTGAAGTTCTTTATGTACTCGTTTTTTCTCCAAAACTCACATACTCATACACATGGTGTAAAGTGGGTTTGAGGTTGGCACAGCAAACCGCTTGAAGTGGTAAAGGTTGGTAGGCTCCCATCAGCCGAACTGCACCTTCCACGCTTCACATCCGGGCTGGGGTTCTGAGAAAGGTCCTCAGGTCTTTGACACAGAACAGATGTCAATCGAGTATTCAGTATTCCACTATTTAGTTTTCCCAGCACCCCAATTGTCCATGTATGGGCCAAGTCTCAAAGACCAAGCGCTTTGAGCATGTCTCCTCATAGATCTTCTTGAAGTTAGCAGCTGATGGAGACAAGCCCACCAAAAAACATTCATGCCCCCAAGCCTGTGCCTCGAATGGAGAAATCACAAAAGTCAGTAACAGCGTTCAATCCCAAATGGTTGGACACTATTTTGAAGCGAAATCTTAAGCAAAAAAGAAAGATAGATGCATTGAAATCAACAAAAAGTATGATAAGTGTTGTGGAGTTTCAGCCTCATCACGGGACTGGAGATACATATCATTTGCATCCATGTTGAGCTTTTGCAACGGACACAGTAGTTTCAACAGCTGTCTCAAAGGAGGCCCCTTCCAACTGTAGGTGTCCTTGCGGTAGAACAGGCGGTAGGTCCTCAACCTTTGAGGGTTGGGAAAGTGCTGGGAGGTAAGCAGGTTTTCGCCAAACACCAAAGAGAACAAACGATCGGTTTCTTTCATCAATCCTGACCTGTTCATCGGCTTGCCAAATCTTTGAGGGCTGATGAGGCATGCTTGAAAATCGTAGCCATGCTTCGAGAGAGGCTCTTCTGCATATTGCCCAGGATATTCTGGCACATTTTCATGGATAAACCAATCCAACCTGACATGTATTTGTTTGGCAAAGGAACCTTCATTCAAACACAACGGAACATGCTAAGGGGAGTGCAAACAAGTGAAAATGATACTACACATCGTTCAAGAAACTTCTGGTCTTCCTTGTCTTTGAGCCATGCATCGTGGCACTCACGTTTGTCCACATTGGCCATACCTTCCATTTTCCCCATCCTTAGAATACATAAGTAAACAAGGGCCTCATGCTTCCACCCATATAGTCTGTACGAACTAGACAAAACTGCACTTGTTCTTTCAGGTGATCCCCAACAAAAACAGATTGCATTCAAGATTCTTGGAGAAAGTCACACAGGGAGGACCATCACAGGCGGAACGCTCATAGTCTGTCAGAACATCAGTTGGTTTGCGAGGGCATTGTTGCTCGTGAGTAATGCACTTCACCATCTTTGCCTTGAATTTCCACAGGTAGCAACAACTAAAAAATAACAAAAGCAGAAACTCCCAAACCTCAACTCCCAAATCGATGGCCATAAAGCACTAAAACGTCAGAGTCACGAGCTTCATCTTCTTGATAGGCTGCTTGATGTTCGTGACAAAGTCTTTCATGTTGCCAAACATGCAGCGACTTGGATAATTTTCTGCAATGTACCTTGGCAGACAATTGCATGCTATGCCATGAGTCAACAGGACATTGGGATATCATAGTTTTTTGTGTTTTTTTCGAACACATGACAGTAGTGTACAAAATTGTACAGGGGTTTGTAACATTGAGTTGGGTGGCTTCTTTGAATGCGTAGCTATGTCGCATGCACGCCCGGTCTTGTAGTCCAGCTCGAAGCCATACCTAAGCAATGCCGGGACCAGACATAAACAGACATGTTTTTATCTTGTGAAAACACCCCTCGCATACTTATGAAAATGAACTTGCTGAAAATATGACCAGCGTCCGCCGCCTGACTGCTCCATTGATCTGCTCCAGGGCGGACATGGCGAAGTCTCCCCCAGTAAACCAAACATCCATGTGGAACTTCTTGTTCTGAAGCTTTCTCATGACTTCTTCTGGTCCGAACATCAACCTGAGAGACCATAGTGCGTCACATTGGTCTTCCCTATTTGTTTATATACATGTATAGATAAGCACACAACAAAAGGATAATAAGTTGACCTGAAATTGTTCTAGTTGCTCAAAGCGAAGCAACAACTTGCTAGCCCAACTGAAGAGCTGCTTGAACGTAGAGGGGTTTGGTGGCCTCAACTTGGTATGCCAGAATCGTGCTTTTGTTTTGATTGTTTTTGTGTTTCAAGGTGTTTTTCCTTTGCCAAAAATAAATGTTTGGATATGTTTGTGAGCGCACTTTTACAAAAGCAGTTAAAACATGTTAAAACCAGACCTAGGGTCGGCGGTGCCAACGAGTAAAGGGCACTCGGCTGATCCTTCCCGTCGTCATCGTAGTCGCCGTTGGGCATTCTGCGGTGCTTGCTGCCTAGTTTTTTGTGGGAAAGGTATGCGGGAACGACCAAACACTGACATTGGGACACATCATTAAACATCCAAATGGTTTACTCAAAAAAGGGAATCAAGGTGCTCTCATCAGCTCTCGCTGTTAGTACCATCACATCGTCTGGTTCATCTTGGAAAAGGTGGGCCTGAAACTGTCTTAGGCCAACAAACAAAACACTACACATATCCAGAGATACCTATTTCCAGTCACATGTCAAGCGTAGATAGGAATATATGAAAAACAAATATATACACCAAAAGACATTTGATATAAGACAACGTAATATCCTATATAGACAAAGTTTGCAAAGCGCTGTTTGTTGCACTTACTTGTGACACGGCTGTAAAAAAACAAAACATCCAGATCCTATACCAGTGTGTTTTGTTTTTCCAAGCCCTGTCCTCCTCTTCCGATTCAGAATCTAGCAAGCCCCTCTTCGGCATGGCAAGTTAGGAACCCTACTTTGGGCCGTGCGGCTTCTGAACTGCAAGCGGCTGGGGATTTAAAGAATCCTTGAACATATTTATTTGTATTCCTTGAGAATGTGGTTTTGGCCACCGAGCGTGCGTGATATCATAAACATTCTAGTGTAAATTCTGTTTGGTATCGTGTCGATACTTCTAAGTGACTTGCAAGGTTACTAGCCTTGAGCGCAGCTTATATTTAAGAGCAGTAGTCCCCTAAGTTACTAGCCCAAAACACAGTGTCCCAAGACTTCGAGTTTCCCCACCCACCAGAGTACAAAACAAGGCCCTCTGGCACAGCCACTTTTTTCCATACAGTGACCAAGTAACCATATCATTTGGCCAACAGCGTCAATCTCATGATCCCAAGTCTTTGTGCATCAGGGTCCAGGGTTAGAAAGTTCTGCAGAACGGCAGCTTTTGCAAATATTGGCACCTCACGTGTTCAGCAAAGCAGCTTCAGCAATCTTGGCAACAGCCAATGTCATGATCCCAAGTCTTGGTATGATTGTTTTGCTATGTTTTGGGTCTTGGTAGCTGAGCATATTATCCAGCACATAGACAGCTGGTTGCTAGAAATTCACAGCCAGTTACCACGAAATTAACTTCTATACGTTCATGTCACGGGGCGGTGCGGAGGACGAGCGAGTGAAGCCGATCCTCGTGGTGAAAGATGAGAGGACACAGTCCTTAGCGGCGACCTTCGTGGATTCGAAGGGAGCAACGCCGTATGCAGTGAAGTTCGTGGCGAACTTCTTGAAGAACTTGGGACACCGCAAGGTGGTTCTCAAATCGGATGGTGAGCCATCCGTGGTAGCTTAGAAAGAAGCGGCAGCGAAAGAAACCGGCATAGACTGGGTTTCGGAAGAGTCGCCAGTAGGAGACCATCAAGCGAATGGTCTGGCAGAGAACGCCTGCAAGGAGGTCAAGCGTCAAGTACGAGTCCTCCGCAGCGCGTTGGAAGAGAAGCTCGGCAAAGAGCTCAAAGATGATGATCCTGCATTGGCATGGCTGCCAAGGCAGGCAGGAGACCTGTTGAGCAGGTACAAGAAAGGCCAAGACGGCAGAACGCCTGAGGCCAGAAGATGTGGGAAGCAATGGCGGAAACCCGCCATAGCTTTTGGTGAACGCCTATACTTTAGAGAAGTAGGCGAGGGAGTTCGCATCCTGAAAGAAGGACGCTATGTAGGGCACCACGGCCGAACAGGATCCATTTTGGTGATGACGGCCGATGGCGTGCGCAGAGGCACAGGAATCCGGCGGCTGAGTTCAGCCGACCGCTGGGACCCAAGCGATTGGGACCTTTTGCGGGGCTTACCGTGGGAGCACTCCGCGGCAAGGCCTGCCGGTGAGCAGTTGATGCTCGAAGAACGTCTTGTGGTACCACCTCTTAAAGAGGAACGAGTGGCACCACCACAGCAGAGGCGAGTGTACATCAGGAGAGAGGATGTGCACAAGCATGGAGCCACAGAAGGCTGCCCAGGATGCAGGTGCATCTTGGAAGACAAGAGGACGACCTTGCCGCACACAGAGGCGTGCAGAGCAAGGATCACCGAAGCAATGGAAAAGGATGAAGCTGGGCAAGCGAGACTTGAAGCCCATGCAAAGAAGAGGAAAGAACGGCAACAGCTTGACACTGTGAAGCCGAAAGTCGTGGCCGACAAGGACACCGACATCACGGCCGAAGACGCGGCCGGAGAACCAGAGAAGAAAGAAGAAGCAAAGAGCGCGGGATCGGGAAGCCCGCCGCCAACAGCGGCAGAGGGTGAGAAGACCTATCCCGATGACCCGAAAGAGAGATATGAGATGAAGAGGCAAGCAGCCGAGATAGAGAAGAAACCAGTGGCGAAAGCCAAGGTAGCAACAGAGCCCAAGAAGAGAACAGGAGAACTTAGAATAGATCCACCCGGGGCAAAGGTCAAGCCGAATCCAGCCCAAGGAACAAAGAGGACGGCAGAGACTGCTGTCGAAGACCTTGATCCCAGAGTGGAAGAGAGTCCAAAGAAAACGTCTCAGTTTTCACATGTTCCAGAAACACCACCAGTAGGGTGGAAGGCAGATGCAGCAAGCTTGGTAAAAGAGAAGGAGATCGCAAAGCAGCATCTGAAGAATATCATTCAAGAAACCTATGAGGCGAATGGCATCGAGATCACTGAGCAAGAGATCGGAGACATCGCGCATTTGAGTATGCAGATGTCAGCAGTAGATGTCATGGAAATCTACTCGCCCAAGAGGTTCACCGCGCTTGCAGAGCGGTACAAGTTGCGACCGGGTTTCGCGGTCGACTTGAATGAAATGAAAAGTGATGGAACATACTGGGACTTGAACAAGTCCGAAGATGTCCAAGAGGTGCACAACATCCTAGAGAGAGACGAACCGGCTCTCTTGACCGGATCGCCTCCGTGCCATATGTTCTCGCAGCTCCAGAATCTAAACTGGAGAAACATGGCACCGGATGTCAGGAGGAGGAAAATGGACGAAGCCGTCCATCATCTTCATACGAGCGTAGAGCTGTATGTCAAGCAGCATCGCTCGGGGCGAAAATTCCTCCATGAGGCACCATGGGCCGCAACCAGCTGGAAGGATGAGAAGGTTGAGGCCTTAGCAAAAGAAGATGGTGTGTTTGTGGTGAAAGGTCCAATGTGTAGGTGGCAGATGATGGCCACCGACCGAAGAGGACTCCAAGGCACCGGCTATGTGAGAAAGGAGACCGGTTGGATGACCAACGATGAAGGGTTGGCCCGAGTCTTGCAAGGAGTCTGCTCGAATGAATTGGGCAAAGGACCATGGCACCGACGCATCCATCTGATCGGAGGCATTGCTAGGCAGGCAGCGGTATACCCACCGCAGCTTGTGAAAGCAGTGCTGAGGAGCCTGCGTGACACGCTAGCAGAGAAAGGTGAGTTGAACACCTTCGATCTGTTCGCAGCAGGCCCAGTTCCAGAGATGCCTCTGATGGACCCAGAGTTCGAAGAGGTCTACATGGATGATGTGAACGGCGGCATTTTGCCAGCCGAGAAAGTGAAGGAGGCAAGACGCCTTGAGATGGACTACTTGAAAGAGAAACATGGCGTTTATGTGCCCCGGCCGAGAGCCGAATGTTTTGAGGAAACGGGGAAGCCCCAGATTCCAGTCAGATGGTTGGACACCAATAAGGGAGATCCAACAAACCCGAACTACAGGAGCCGATTAGTTGTGCGTGAGATAAAGGCAAGAAAGACCAAAGAAGAACAATTGTCAGCCAACTTGCTCTTCAGCAGCACGCCCCCACTAGAGGCGATGAGACTGCTGTGCTCGTTGTGGGCAACAAAGAGAAAGTCTTGCCACAACCAGCCGCTGAAGCTGGGCTTGTGGGACATCTCACGAGCACACTTTTATGGAACTCCAAAGAGAAGGATCTACATAGAGCTGCCGCCTGAGGACGAAGCCAGCAAAGATGGACAAACCTGTGGACTTCTCGTGAAGTCGATGTATGGGACACAGGACGCTCCAAATATCTGGCAGACGCACTACACAGAGACTCTGCAGAAGGCTGGTTTCCGCAGAGGGAATGCGTCAGTCTTCTACCAAGAAGCTTGGGACGTCAGAGTGATGGTGCATGGAGATGACTTCCTAGCACTTGGAGACGCCCAACACTTGGAGAAGCTCAGCCAAGTCCTCAAAGATGCCTATGAGCTGAAATGTCTCGGAATTCTTGGAGACGAGGATGGAGACCGAACAGAAGCTCATTTTCTGAATCGGTAGATCCGAGTCGAAAAGAAGCACGGCAAAGGATCGATTGTGATCGAAGCCGATCGGAGACATGTTGATCTTTTGATCCAGGCATTTGGCCTGGAAAAGGCAAATGGTGTGGAATCACCAGATGTCAAGAAGTCGGCAGATCAGCAGATGCTGGAAAGCCGCAGTCCGCTGCTTGATAAGAGCGAGGCATCGAAGTATCGTTCAGCTACGATGCGTGCTGCGTATCTGTCCCAAGATCGACTCGATATTGGACACGCAGTCAAGAACCTTGCTCGAGGTATGGTGTCGCCAACAGAAGCCAAACTTGCAGACTTGAAACGTCTCATCAGGTACTTAAAGAAATACCCTGATGTTGGGCAATGGTTTGGCTCACAGCAGGTACCCTCGAAGCTGAGGGTCCAGGTCGACGCTGACCACGGTGGAGATGCTGTGACACGCAAAAGAGCACGACTGGCATGGTTGCCATTTATGGCACACACGTGCTGAAACACAGCAGCAACATCCAATCCACCATAGCCCTTTCGACAGGCGAAAGCGAATACTACGCACTCGTGAAGGGCGGATCTGTAGGCTTAGGACTTCAAAGCCTATGCGCAGATCTTGGTTTGGATTTGGAAGTCACCATAGAGGGCGATTCCAATGCAGCCAAAGGAACTGTGAACCGAGTGGGTTTGGGTAAAGCCAGACACATCCAAACTCGCTACCTATGGTTGCAAGAAAGGGTTGCCGAAGGCCACTTGAAAGTGCACCACATTCCAGGTGTCAAGAACAAAGCCGAGGTGTTGACCAAATCGGTTCCTGGGGTGCAACTTCGCAAAACCATGGAGGACCTGCAGTATGCATTCCTCAGCAAGCGAAGCAAAGGACAGTTGGATGTTTTGGAGTAAGGTCCCTGGCCAAGCTCCACTACCCCAACTGAAAGTGGCTTAGCAGCGGGAAGTTTCACATACTTTCTTTAAGCTTGCGCAGCAGTACAGTGCTTTGCAAGAGGAGGAGTGTTTGCATGTACAGCCCATAAATACTCCGCTAGAGTACTGCAGACACGTGACTCATGACGTGTTTTGGCTCAAGGTGAAAAGGCGTTCCGAAACGTCGAAACCTCGTTTTCATGGCCAGTAATATGGTCCTGAGAAACGCGCACGCAATGACAGGACCATTCTTTTGGACACCAAAGCATATGAGCTTTAAGTGCTCGGCTCGGCAGGCATTCCGATAGGTGGATGGTTTTTCTTCAATGCGCGATTACACATTCGCCCTTCATGTCCGGGTTTGGCTTAGTGGTGCAACGCTTTCGTTTAGCAAACAGGTGAATCCCCTTCCCACCTGGGTCCCTTCACCGAGGTGCTGCGGCCTGTGCCTCGACGTTCACTGGGCGTTGTCCGAACCCCCGCGCCGTCCGAAGCGCCACGTTTGGGTGGCAGGACTCCTGCAGCTCCAAGCACTAAACCAAGTGGGTGCCGCGTTTGGGGAGATGTCTTATTGCTTTATGAGGCTTAAGAGTCTTGGTGAACAAAAAGGGGACATCAGTGGGAACATCCTCCACAAGCACCAATGCATGGCAATGCGCAACCTGTACAACAATTGGATCCGAGTTTTGGATGATAAGCTTGACTGCCTTTAGGTGTGCTCAGTACTCAATGTACTCTTTGATGGCCCCTTTTGCTAGAGCTCAGCAGTCCAGCACTGAGGATAACTCAAAGATCAAAGTAAATACTTTGACATTGCATGTATGGAACAAAAAATGCTTACATTGATCCTTAAAACCACCCCTGTGTAGGTAAAGAAGTATGCCATACCATACATGGAGTGTTTGGGATAGGCAAGTTATCTCAGGAGTGTAGCCCTGGTGATGCGGCTCGTTGGTCCAAGAGTCTTGTCCAGAGCCGTTGCACGGTGTAGGCCTTTTCAGGGAATTTGAGGTCAGATACCTGGTCACCATCCTAACCCATCTCCTAAGAATAACAAATAACTAGGAATTAGCATAGGAATAAGCTCAGGAATTAGCCAAACCATCCCTTATAAGAATTAGCATATGAATTAACTCCACAAACTGGAAGACAAGACTCAATAACAAACTGGTTCCTCTACCAGGTGGCCGGCCGCTAAGAAGATCGGACATGCCCGTCTTCAGGCTGTACGAGCTTCAAAACCTGCCTGTCCTGCTTCTCCATTCTGCGGTTTCATGTGGAAAACCAGTAGTTGAAGTAGTAACGCACCGTCCACAGGACTGATGTTTTGCTGAGGAGTTCCTGGAGTTGCCGGTTCTCACTGAGAGAAGTCGAGCGCGGAATAGCCACGTGGACTAGGACGAGGATGAGGTGAGGCTGGTCGCAAGTAGGGGAGCAGATGAGGGGCGGCCTACGGTAGTTCACATCTCTGGGGTCATGAGGCAAATGTAGAATCTTGATCAATAACCCTCTCATTTGGATGCACGAACTTGCGGACCGTCCGATCACGGGCGCGCCCACACCCTCCCTTCCCTGGTTGTCAGGGGGGTACGGGTGGGCTTGGGTTGGGTTGTGAGACCAACAACAGGGGTGAAGTTGAACCCTGTTCGGAATATGTACAAAGAAGACCTACGCTACGAATGCATCGAAGAAGTTGCGTACCAGAAAAGACGGACCAGGGAAGGAGTATAAGAACGGCAATTGTCGGAGACACATACCCAATCCAAAAGGGTGCAGAACCCCCAAAGTGACCTATGAGTACCAATGCCCTGTGGCCATTGGGCCTCGTGTCAACCTTGGAGTATGAATTGCGAATTGCCGCGAGAAACCGGAAAACACCCGAGGATGGGTCTCGACATGGATGCGTGTCGAAACACTCGGGCTTGGGGTGTCCTCACTGTGTGACCTGCTTGGGCTGCAGGTCCAAGTCAGGAAGCATCTAATTCGGGGCCGGTGGTGGCCATACAGAGAATTGCTCTAATTACTGTTCGGATGTCGGAAATGATCGAAACCCTTCTTTCGGAAATGTGCATTGCGGACGTTCTGCAAAAAAATTTCTCGGCGGTCTGCAGCAATCTCTGGCCAATTTGGCCACGTGGGTTCAAACGGTTTGAGAGTTGATTCTGGCACGGGTGGCATGCAGACCTCTGTGTTATAAGGAGGGTTATGTGGCATGACGCTGAGAAGATCATGGATAAAGTCATACGTCTGGCTAATATTTGGCAGTTTTGGTCGTCTTGATATACCACCCTCGTGGTATGGAGTAAAACCTAAGCGAATGAGGCTTGTGGTGCCTTGCTTCTTATATTGAGGAATGATGTTTGTTTTGGAGAAAGTCTGAATATGTTTAATGATCCATCGAAAATTTTCTGCTAGAATGCGAATGGATCTTTCCTTAACTGGGAGTAATTGCGTCCTTGCATCATCATACGGTAAGAGGACGTTACTACTTTTATCCTTAATTCGAACTGGCAAGCGACATTGAGCCCACAGCATGAATGAAATAGCAAGTTCCGTCCACGAAATGCCTTGTTCCCCGGGGGCTGGGGCCTCATCCGGGTGGGGCCATAACAGGAGGCCACAGTATGTCCATACCAGGCGTGCCAGATTTGTCCCCCAGGGGCAGCTCCAGAAAACAACCCGGTGTGGTTCTGGTGGCATGGCAAAACTGGGGCCGCGGACTATCCATCCTCTTAATTTCGTCATCTGTTTTTGGTATGCCGTCTGTGTCTGTTGTGATGCGAGACCAGGAGTTGTGTGTCTGGAGGAGGACACAGCGAGATCTTTTTCCTGTTTGGCCATACGCATGAGCGCCAAATCAACGAGGTATTTGTACACGTTTTCAAAGATCTTTAGCTGGGACAAATGGTGCTGTTTGATGTCCGTGCAAATCTGCGAGAATTCGGGGTCATCTGTTTTTCTGACTTTACCTGCTACTTCATCGGCCAATGAATTACCATGAATATGCCATTCTTCGATGCGCGACGAGGCCGAATTTAGGTCTTTGTGAGAATGGATACGAAACCTAAACGTGTCCCATAATTCAAGCAAACGTTGTACCAAGTCCCAATGAGCTTGTTTATGCGGGTGGCGAAAAATTGTTTCGTTCTGGATTTCTTCAATGAGATTACATACGAATTGCGAATCTGTGACGAAAAGAACTGTGTTGGTACACTGGCATGACTGGACCTGTTCAACTGCAATTACCATTGCAAATAGTTCAGAGCGGTTGATTGTCTGTTGGCCCGGGCAGTGGCCGCATGCCGAAACAGAATAGTTTCGAAACTCGGCATCTGACGGGTGTGGGTGGCTGAAAACAACTGCCCATGCTGCTCTAGCCGTGTACGGATCACGAGTGTCGTCACAGGATCCATCTGTATAAATAAATGTGCCTGGAGGAATGATCTGCGGGTGTGCTGTGAACGAGGTGCAATTGCGAAGAAACATGGCTTGTCGCGCCATGGGCGTGCTATGGTGATGTACAGGAAGAGGAAACCAGCACGTGCGACGGTTTTGCTGCATAAACGAGACCGCTTCAGTGTGCTTCTGTCTGAGGTCGTGGAACTCCGGACATTCTAAGATCTGATGGCAGTGCGTGTCATATTTTTGACACCAGGGGCACATCGGATCTTGGGTGGCCGACCAGTTTGCAATTGCTCCCAAGCTTTGCCATCCGGATGTTAAACTCAAGGAAAGAATGCGGCGTTGCCTATCTGTAAATTTTTTAAGCAAACGAATGGTGGATGTTGAATCGAATGGACAATCGGAAACACCTTTTCTATGGAGAATTTCCTCGTAGCAATGCCAGTCCCATGCTATACGCAGTTGTGTGCGAATCTGCTTATTGGATCTTATTGGAGGATGAGGGAATGGACACGCGAAGACCTCCTGGGCCTAACAGTGTTGCATTTGTTGTGAGTTCCCACTGCAAGTGCTTGAGATATGCTGCGAGGGCACTAGCGGGGCCTCGAACTTTTCCCTCGAAAGCACGCACGGAGCTGGTAAACTGGTTTGCCATCTTGGGGTAGTAAATGTACATTCTGCGAAGAGTAGTGAGGATGTCAGTGATGATATAGAGTAGCGGGTCTGTGACTCGGTCTGACAAGTAGTGGAGTGCCACCACACTAGATGCGTGTTTGTGATCGCCTACGAGGACGGAAGCCGCGGCTCGACGAAGGGAGACAAAGTGCTTATGACCGATCTGTATTCCTAGCGCTCCGTAGAAGACTGCCGGCCAAATTGCTACCTGGATCTTTTCTGCCTTTTCGTCAAGTGGCAAGTTAAACCTGCGAAGTCTATTGCATTTGGCCACAGCGTTATCTATCTTATCACGGAGTGGGCCTAGGACCACTGCATTATTATATGAAATGGTGCAACCCAAATCGTGCACGTGGCTTTTGATCTGGAATACGAACTTGGGGTCCATGAGCAGGGCAGAGGCCTCTTTCCAGAAAGTTTGGAATTGTTCTGTTGTGGCCCAGCACCAAGACTTTTTAAAATCGATCTGCATCTTAAGGCTTGTTATGAGATTGAGGATTGTTGTCATAGCGGAAAAACATGCCCGGTCTGATGTGGACATGAAACTCCAGTTATCCGCATATGCATAGGGGAAGAGTCGTGGTGAGCGGAGCTTCGAGTAGAAAACAAAACTGAGGGCAAGCATGCCTACAACTGACATCGAGTCACCCTCGGGAAGGCCCGTTGTCGTGCGGTGAGCCGGCCCCATGAGTGCACGTGTAAGTCGAGTGAGTGATTTAAACCAAAAATCTGTAACGTACGACGGAATACCGAGGAGCTTGAAGATATGACTAACGACCTTCCGGGGTATCAGGTTAAATGCTTTAACGAGGTCCATTGTCCATCCTCCCCAAGCTGTATGATGTGCCTTAGCGTGTTCGATCTGCAGTTGTTGCATAAGTGAGAGATCTCTTGCAGATCGACGAGGCAAACCTCCGCTAATTTCGGGTGGCCACAAAGTGGCCCACTGGCTTAAAATCTGGTCAGAAATCATTTTAGAACATAGCCGGGCCAAATACCCGAGAATGGTAATAGGCCTACCATCAGCGATTGATGTAGGGTTGTCTCTTTTTGCGAAAAGCAATGTCCTGGCTTGCATAAAACGTTGTGTAAGGCCGAAGTGCCAGACATTGCGTATGAGTGTCGAAAGGTCTTGAACCATTGTCCAAGTGAGTGATTGCAATTCTTCAGAGTGCCACCCGTCTGCCCCAGCTGCCTTATATGGCTTAAGGCGCTTAATGGAATCCCAAAGGCAGGTTGGGCTGTCGAAATGAATATCCAGAAAAGGTTGTAGTGGAATGGTGGCATCTAAGTCTTCAAGAAAATCAGACCATGGATCTTCTTCCGTCTGTTCAGTCATCGTGTCCCGTAACCAAAATTGGGACCAGTACTTATGGAAACATGATGACATTTCATCTATGGTGTATGCATGAGTCGAGAACTGGATCATAGCTTTCGCTGGAATTGTGCCTTTTACTTGATCAATTGTGAGCATTGGTGGCTCACATGTGTGTACAATGGCGGAACAGCTTCCAAACATAATTTGGGCACCTGTTGGGATTATGATCGGTGTGGCCATACGGAGTCTGGGGAGGTTATGTTTGGCTCCACACAAAGTTGCCTCCGTAGCATGAGTGACCGGTAGGTCATTTAGAAAACGTTGTTCTTTTCCTTTCAGGAATTTATAAATTGCTGCATTGTTGGTGTGGGATTGCGAAAAGGAAATACAGTGGTGTTTATGGTGCCTACGAATCTGTGCTTCCTGGCGAGCACATGCATCAGCGTCGAGCCTGGTTATCTGGATGGCATCCCCTAGCCAATCCGGCGTGGGTGGTTCCAAGGGGACAAAACGAATGCATTCAAAAGCCAGGATCCATGTTTCCCACGCGCGGCCGTAACCCTGGGCACATCTAATGGCTTCCCATTCTTGTCGGATTTGTGCATGGAATGTTGATGGGTTATGAGACTTCTGTGAGTGGTGGATCTGGCGGAGAAGGGAAACCAGCCGTCTAGTCTGCCGTGCCTTATGTTTAGCCTTGGTTGATGTAGCCTCAACTGGAGGGTCATATGCATGTGTGGGGTCGTTCTTGACAGTGCGCGGTGATATGTGGGTAACCAACTTTGTTGGTGCTCCCCTTCCAAAAAACTTCTGTGGGAGGCATGGTCTTGGCGTACGTAATGGATCTTGCTCATGCTGTATCTGAACGCATTTCTGCACTGCATTTTCGACGCCCTTGGACCAGCGGTGGAATGCGCGATTGATCTTTTCCTCTGGATTGTAAAACCTCTTCACGCTTGGGGAGTATTTTCATCAAGATTAAACCTCTTCACGCTTGGGGAGTATTTTCATCAAGATTCTACATTCAACTGCACAATCTAGGGCCTAATAGCTCACAGCATGATTCTGGCACGCATTCATGTTGGGTTGCTCCAAATGCAAAGGAGCTGGTTGTCGAACTCCCCTGGCCCCTTCGCCCAAAGGCCAAGCAATCTTCAAGAGATCAATATTTCTTTGGAACATAAAGGCTGCTCACTGATTAAAGAACTCATTCTTCCTTGACACATTAATGCAAATGCCAATCGACAGAGACAAAGGCTGTAGGAAGCGGCAAAACTTTCTCTACCAGCAAGGTACGTGCGTTGTATGGGTTGCTGCACTAGAGCTATATGCTACAATGATATAGTAATGTAAGAAACAACAACCACAACGACAGCGCACCCACCTCATGACCATCATAACATATCATAACTTGATGACCGCCTGATGACCGCTTAAGCGACCCAAGGGGCGTCCTCCTCAAACAACGTCCGCCTCCAACGTTGCAAGCAGAAGTGCGCTTTCCACGCCAATGAGCCCCACTTAGTCACTTGTGAGAGCCGGCTACCCCTTCGTCAATGCGAAAATCCTTCTTCACTGCAGTGGAGGAAAAGGAATTGAAGGAGTGACAACTTTCTCTGGGCCCCCCGTTGGCCGGTTGCCCACGTCAGGTCGTCTGGTGTTGAAGCAACAAAGGCACCCGCTCCATCCATCGAGCCTTCGACCTAGACCCCTGAACCATCCCAATGTAGACAGCCGATCGCATGGAGCGATTGCACTCGGTTCTTTTATACCCTGTCTCAGACCCTCCAGGGTCGAAGGTAGGTGCCGACGTGGCGAGTGACCCGGGCCCATCTGCGCAGTTCTTCGGACCTCGTCTTCTTTCGGGACAAGCGTCGTGGTTAACACAACAGCCATGGCTTCGTTGCTCTGATGTTTCATCCTTGGAAACTGTACGTGATGGCATCACCACCTGCAGGCTATGTAAGCAAGCTGGTTGCCTCCGTTCAGGTCAACACCCTGAAAGATGCTTTGAAGCCATGCAAATGCAGGATCTGAAGCGATGCAACTAATCAAAATATTTCAGCAATCCCATGGCTGCCAAGCACAGCCTGCTCAGCACCTCCTTTGTCAGATCGATCTGATTGAGTTGCTGAGGCAGTGCCGTTGAAGCCCGCAAGCCACTAAGACATGACGAGCGCAGGCAAAGATCGCCCTTGAGGCTTGCTGCTGATGAGCTTTGAGGTGTGCTTATGTTTGACCGATTCGCAGAAGCAACTTGGGGGTCCTATTGTTTTCTAATCTTGTTCTATCCATCCTTCTCTCATCACCCGTCCTCGCACTCCGTCTCAGCCGTTTCACCATGTTTCACCTAATACGGTCTACGAAGCGGTGAAGCAGCAGCAAACGAGTGATGATTGATGATACCATGATCATACCGAGAGGACCATGGAGAAGCTTCTGCGTGCCTGAGGTAAGCTGAAGAAGAGCAAATGCTCAGTCTAAATCCATAATGTTGAAGAAACATAAACCACATACAAAAATCATAGAAGCCGACTCTCGATTCATAAAGCCTGATGTATTACATGTTGTTCCGTATATCTCTTAGAACTTAGAACACATGAGGCGGCTCATGCTCACTTAGTTGTCTATTTGGCACGTCCCATTTCCAGGATGCTTTGGACACGAGCCCGAATCCTTGCCTTGATACTGTGATAGTGCCACGATCGACCACCTCCAACAGAGCCGCAGAGCCTCGAGTTTGCAAAACAAAAACTCCGCGAAACGAGCATTCAGACAGGGCCGGCGGAAGAAAGAAGTGCTTCTCAGGTGGTCAAGATCCTCCACAGAAAAAAGGCTGAGTACTCAATGACAAGTAAAGGTGTGCACTTCTTTGCTCCATCCACTTCAGAGTGATTTTGCCTAAGCCCACTGGTTCGCAGGCATGTTGTGGGGTCCTGTTCTTGCTTTGGAATGGAATCCTCCTTTAGTTATATGACCTTTATAAAATGGGGATCCAGTTCCACTACAACAGACTGTGGGTTACCGAGGGGTACCAAGGGCCAGTTCATAGACATGTGCACATACTTCGGAACACTATTTGGCAAGGCATTTTGTTAAAAACAAAAAAAAAATACCATGGGTGCAGGTAGATTCAGGATGTGAGCGCTTCTTGGACCTTTCAAGCACGAAGGGTTACTTTATACCACATGGAAAACAGATTGCAAAGTCCTGGATCGTCATGGTGACTATAGCCATTCCTCAGAGCTTGGCAGAGTCATTTCATATGCCGGCTGGATTTGAGCATGTTTAACCACAAGTATCTTAGTTCTTCCATGTTCTTCCAGGTTTGGTGATGAATTTCATACAACTCCTGGTAGTTGGGCCTTTGCTGCCTAGCTTGAGCCTAGCTTTTCTGAACTTTTCTGTGATGCAGGTTAGCCCATTTCATGATGTCATTTTGCTGGTAAGTATGTTCCTTTTATACCAAGATATATAACCTAATGTTTCTTTTGGCGTGTTATTTATTACGTGCAGAATTCGTTGGCGTCGTAGGCCAATACTTAAGGGGTACGGGAGGATGCTGCGGAGGCTGAGTGCCTTTTGCGTCTAGGGCTTGTATTTAAGTAAGGCAAGTCTTAAACTTAGGTGTGTTGAAATTTTGACAGGTGTTCTTGTACACCCAAAACAGGTGTGAAGGTCAAAGGGTTGATTGATTTCTACTTAAAACCCCCAACGAGAGTGGAGAAGGGACACTATACGCTTCCATGATGCCGCCCAGGTGCATGGTACATGTGTCTCAGGATCATGATCAGGACTTTTTGCTGGGGCTGGAACTGTCAAATCATATCTTGGACAGATGGAAAAACATGTTGTTCTTTTGGCGCTCACTTCTCATCTTTTTTCCCTCCCATGAGTAAGTCTCCTTGTGTTTCCCTGGGTTTCTGAAGTGGAGCACCGCACCGCTCGTAAAGCGCCGCTGCCCCGCAGCTTCCGCTTTGGCTTCGCACGATGCTGCTCGCGCACGCGCCGTCCGGTGGACGCCGCACTCCGCCGCCGCCCGGTCTCGTCACCAGTGTGGTCAGTGCCCTGCGAGAGACTTGGCGAGACAGGGAGGCGACGGAGACCCGGAGGCGGGTGGAGGGTAGATGGCAATACCTTGGGTTTGTCCTATGAATTACCTGCAACAGTCAGTAAACACCATATTGGAAAAAGGCGGCTCGAAACCTCTTATGCCCCAACTGGATCTGGTGACCTGAGCTCCAGGGGTGCTTTCTGAGCTCCAGGGGTGCTCCAATGAGTTGTCACATTGTTGTATAAGAAAAGAACAGCAGAGTACACAACATCCAATGACCAAGTTTGATCAACTTCTTCCGCATCTATCCTGTTCAAGGTCCACACTTGTTTCTTCAGATCTTCGACATCTCCGGCCTGGCTTTTTGCTGCGCAAAAGTGGGGAGACTGCTGCGGGGCACCAACCGCCATTCAAGGCATTCATCAGAGCCTAAGCCTTCAGGTTTGGGGTTGACTGTGGTGCGAATCTTTAGAGCTAAGGCTATGGCCATAGCGCGACTTGCGAATCCGTCCAAGCCAAAGCTCATGTTGAGCAGTGGACCTATGGCCATAGAAACCAGACAACCCTTGGACCACTTTCCCATCCAAAGCGTCGCCAGACCTCGACCTCTCAAGTCGCCAGACCTCGACCTTGGCTATGACCATTCATGACCATTGCCCAATGGCTCCATGTCTCTTCAGCTTCCCTCAAGTCCCCCGGTGCATGACAATCGCAAGATTCACCCTTCCCACTATCACAAGATGCACCTTTTTGCCCCGCTATAGCCGCTATCGGCTTCGCTTCCGCTTCATCAGACCTCCCAAACCGACCGCGACCTGTGAGGCACCCTCCAACCACCCGGCCGCCGCAGCGGCCGCGCACGCGGCCGCGCCTGGTCCGCTGCACCGAGCCCTTTGGCGCTCGGCCGAGCCGGAGGCCGTGACACGCCGAGGGCCGCCCAGCACATCGGGCACACCGCCCCTTCCTCCAGGCGCGGTGCGCGGAGGTCGCGGACGTTTCCGCGCGGGTGCGCCAGCAGGGGGAGAAAGACCGAGGGAAAGGGGGTGGGCAAGCGAAGAGCAAGGCCAAGCGACCCTTCAATTGAGAGATATTAAGAGGTTCAGTTGTTTTTTTGGCTAGCGTGCCGACCATGCATGGGTTTGGGGTAACTTTTCGGATCTCCATATTGCACGAGCTCAGCATCCACGTATTATAACTCTGATCTCGAACTTGTCTTGGCCAGATGGACCCAGAGATGGACCGTCCAACCAGTCGTTCACCATCCTTTTACACGACCCCGTTAGTTGTTTCGGGTCCATGAACAGGGGGTCGTTCTTGTGAAACCTGTCGTTTGGACTCCAACCTTCGGTGTTCCAACAGAAAGCCCTTGGACCACCGGGCGCCGCCAGGCCTCTTACCACCCAGCGGCTCGCGCAGCAGTACCGAGACCCAAGCGCCCGAGCGGCCGCCGGTGGTGCGCTTTGCGAGCGCACCACAGGTGGTGCGACAGCAGTTGCAGGAGGGACTGCCAGTCGCAGGCTGAGTTGTAGTATGATGGTGAGTTCTGATTTATATATGGCACTGGAGGTTAGGTTGTTTGGTTGGGAGGGCGGTACGGAACACCGTCCTCCCAAATGCTATGCATGCCATGCGTTCATGCGATGGTTTAGATGGTTTCTTCACGAACTACCAGCAGTTCCATGTCGGAGGATCAGGATGTGCCCCTGTCACATCCACTCACTGGATGGGACTAAGCACCCCGACAGGTCACCCATGGAATCTTCACTGTTGGAGCTTTTGACGACTGTAGTCCTGCTGCATACGAACCAAACCCCTGGCTCACATCCGACTTGCTGATGAACAGATCCAATTGCACTCATAAGCTTGTGGCAGTGAGCCTGGGGCTTTGTGGCAACAGAAGTGCTGCCATCCACCATGACATGCGCACCTAGGGGCTTCAGAGAAGTGACTGGCAAATCTGTGTGTATTTGTGTGTGTGTGTGAGTGTCTTTGGTGTGTGAGCTCATGAGCGCCATTCGTCCGAGAACCAAATCCTCTCAGTGATCTCCCTTTGCAGTAAGCAAGACCAGCTGAGCGCGGGGCATCCGAAGACACTCAAGCCCAACTAGGTGTCGTCCACTTCCAATGAGCTGGAAAAAAGAACACATCACCAGAGGTCACATGGATATCGAAGCACCACAAGAAAACTCATGCCAAACAAACAAGAACAAGAACAAGATTGTGGGCATGAGTTTTACCTACCGAATCTTCAGGTAAACTCATGCCCACAATAGATTCTATCCGTGGCCCGTGTTTTTTCGTCATGATTTGACACAGCCTTACTGGGGGGAATTTCCTGTTCGATGACTTCATGCTCCGTTACTGACTGGATTTTGTCCGTGACTTGGGTCGGCAATAACTGCCATAATCGCCAGGCCGGCAGGCATATTTGAGGGTATTGGTGGCGGTGTTCATTCTTCAGGAAGCTGAAGAGATGAAGCAGTCTAATTTACCTACCTACACTCTATCCGGGCTTCGTATTCTTTTGGGGGGGAAAGCTTATAAAAGCCTTTGAACGGAGTATGTACGAACTTCTCAAGATGTAAACGCCTTGGAATCCCTATATAGTCCACGATATAGTTTGTTCATGTTCAGTGGTTTGACCTTCCCAGCGGTCCCCGCCATGTGACACGTCCAGACCCGTCCGGCTGTCAGGAGTATGTGGCGCAGAGGGTGGCGAATGGATCTGCCATGGATCACTTGCCTGGAGAGCCGGCCGAACAGTTGCCACTTCGGAGGGAACGGTGGCATGGAACCGCTGAAGGGCTTTTTTCAAGAGGGATGTTACAACGGCGGTTTACTCAACTATGGATTGGTTTGAGGCAATAATACCGTTACCTGCCAGAAACCATGGTTGTCTCTCCACAACATTCCACTATGGATGTCCTCTCGCTTATTCCCTTAAAACCCTCTTAAAGCAATGGTGCAGTACACGTCATGTTCCTCCATGTGGGAAACCGGTGGAAACCGGTGGAAAACCACAAACCACGATCTTCCAGACACAGTGACTGAGGGAGACGCACTCGTGGTGTTTCTTCCAGACCGCCCAACGACCGGTCGTGCGAGTGGACGATCCGACCGGACCGAGGAGCGAGGGTAGGATCGATGGCACATCCCGGTCGATGGCACATCGCATGCGTTTGAAAAGAAATGGATGAGTTGATTCCAAGAACATATGGTTTCAGATGTTTCAGGGTGACAAGTACAAAGACACCTGCTGAACAAGCAGGATGTGCCATATAAACCATCGACATGGGGGATTGTGCCATCAACTTTTTGACATAAGCACTTGAATTACTGGTGCGCATACAGTCATGATACATGAAAACGGTCACCAGACGGGTGTGAGTTCACAGTCCGTGAGCAAATCCACCAAACGATCCATCAAAGTTGTGGCACTGCGAAAGGCCTTTCACCCCCTTGCATTTTACAAGAGTTTTCAGCCGGAATTCATTGCATCACCACAATGTACCGCGGATTGGTGGTGTTGGAATTGCGTCTGAAAGATGAGTGTGTTGCTTCGCTCAGACGAAGCTAAGTTCTTGCAGCAGCACAGCGCTCCAGCAGCAGCTGAGGTCGGGTCTCTTGGCCTTAACACCTGGAAGCGTCTCGCGAGAAGAAGGCTACAGCGCCTCGGCACGCGCGTGGCGTTTTCATCTTGTGGGGAGCTCGTGTTCACAAGGTCGGTACTAAAGATGAGGACGGAATGCGGTTCTGCATGGTGTTGTACAGCCAGATCAACAAAAATCCGTGCCGTGCCATGCCGTAGATTGTCCGGATTCATTATGAATGATTGGGTTGATGGAAGAAACCTGAAGCATCCTTTGTAACACTTATTTCTGGCGAACCATGGTTTGGAGCACTTATTGGAAGTTTGAGCGTTAATTGAGGGTATGTACGCTTTTCAGGACATATGAGCGCTTTTTGGTGTTGTAAATTCTAAAGCCTACTGGTTCCTGACCAGTGTCCTTATCAACCCTTGTGGGCCTTTGGGGGCCCTATGGGCCGGGTGGAAATCCTATATGACCTCTCCTAGTATGTGCAAATGAAACCACAAAG
Source organism: Durusdinium trenchii (assembly GCA_963970005.1). NCBI lineage: Eukaryota > Dinophyceae > Suessiales > Symbiodiniaceae > Durusdinium > Durusdinium trenchii. The sequence goes on along the minus strand of CAXAMN010015558.1, from coordinate 469,100 downwards.
GTTTGGTTCTAACCTTCTTGGTGCTTTAACAACAATTTTTCCAAAAAGGGTGCCCGCAACTTGGGCCCAAATTCCCGCAACCCGGCCGCAATTTTAAAAAAGTGGCAGATGTGTTTTTTACTTAAATCTTTTGTGTTGATACTGAAGATCAACTAAAGGGGTTGCTTGCTGCCGCTTCGTAGTGTGTGAGCGTGTGTTGTGTGTGCATGGGATGGGTGCCAGCATGTGGCAGGGGAATGGACTTGAAGACCACATAAGGTGGAATGAACCTACATCTGACTTTCCAGTGGTACGCTGCGGTACGCTTTTTCAAGGCATGAATGCTTTTTTTGATGATGTACAGTACAGTCTTTTTTCTGTCACTTTTTTCTGCTACGACGGAGGGTTCAGGAACCTTTGGTTGGACGCACACTGGAGCCACTCAAAGATGAGTATAATTACAGACTCCGGGTGTCACAGCTTTTGGCTCTCAATTGTTGAAATCGGTGACACCCGGTTCATCTCCACCTGCTCACGTCGTCTACTGCGAGATAGCGGTCCACATCACCCCTTGCAGGGTCAGAGGCCGTATGACGGGTGCTCAGAAAATCTATATAAGAAACAAGGAAATGGGGGCCCATGGCCAACCTTTCCCCACCAAGAAGTGTTGGATAGCTTTGGTTTGAGCATTTTACAAGTTGAGATGATGCCTGAGTGATGGGTGGACCGATTGACCGTACTTTTGTCGGAATGAATGGCAGAGGCTAACATTTTCACGCGCTCCCCTAGGCGCACCACGCCGCGAAAACGTCATGTGCGTTGCGCGTTTTCAGAGGTGAACGTTCTTGACCTAAAGAGCACGGGCCTTTTGACCAAGATGGCCATTGGAGTGGCCTCCTGCGTGTCCCGTTCCCCTTCCTTTTGGCCCACAACAGTTTGGCGCCACGTCTTCGCTGATGACTCTTGATGACTAACCCCCCACCCATGTGGCATCTGTAAAACCTCTTCACCGCTTCAGGGGGGCAGATTTATAGGGCTTTTCATAGCTCGGCTCGCATGAGTCTGGCGCACATGAAGCTGTGGGGTGCCAGACCGGATCCGCGCGTGGAAACCGTTCGAATCGACCGCGTTCGATGAGGCGAGCTGCTGGACGTCTTAGGCGCGATCAGTGCAGCGGCGCGCCGTCAGACCTTAGAGCATCAGCATCAACTTCAACAGGCCGCGCCGGCGCCTTCCTCGTTCGGTCTCTGTGTATAGGGCATAGGGGGGTGTCAAAGCGGCTGTTGTTGGTGAATGCCCGATGTTGGTGGGTGTGTAGACATAAGATATGCCTGGGAATCCAGGACCCCACGACCACTTGAGGGGTTGTGGCACCATTTGGCTCAGTTGTTGTCATTGAATCATGAGAGACATCTCTTGACATCTATGAACGTTGTTGTCCCAAATCTTCCATCCAGAAATTATAACCAGCCATAGTCCATGTGCAATGTGATGTTCCAGAACTGTTATATTTCCATATGTTTCGCTTGGTAGCCATGAGCATGGTTGAGACCCAGCACATCAGCTCAATTGGGAACAGTGTTCAAGTGATATAGATGTCATGGCCTATAGTTTGAATTTGGCACCATCGATGGCCTTGCGGAGAGAAAAACCGTGACATCGGGAATGGATCGAACTCCACCTACTCCAGGGGTGATTTTTGAAAACCCGCAACAAGCACAGAAACTGCCAGAAGAGGGAAGGTCATTGTCCACCAGTGTGTTTTGATTGGGATGATGATTGGGATGATGATTGGGGTGCCCTACTCGTTGGTTTCTTTGGGCTGGAGGGGCCACTCCAAAGAGTCAACACACCAAATGTTTCACTTGGTATCCCACAGCTGAAGGGTGTTGCGGCCCGGGGCAAAGTTTCTTTAAGTGATGCCAGAAGTACACACTTTGCAAAGTCACCTGAACAATTGCTGAGCCAGTTGAGTTCGACTGTGTTTTGCTCACTGAAGTTTTTTTACATGTTTTTTCGGCCACCTAAGAACCATGTTAAACTCGCCGACTGAACTCCCGGGAGTAAGGTCGAAGTGCCTCCGTAGACCGATCAAATCCGTCCGCCGCAGATCAGGAAATGCAAGGTCTAAGAGTCTGAAGGCGGCCCCAGTGAGTCAGCTCTGCAACGCTCCCCCCTATGCACAGATGGAAGTGGAGAAGCACTCCCTAGGAATCCACGTACCGAACCTCAGGTACGGTGAGGACGGAGACGATTGATGTAGGTGCCAGGAGGGTCCAGTCGTACCGAACCTGAGGTTCGGTACGACTGGATCCCTAGGGACGGTTTTTCTATAGCACACAGATCGACTTTCTAATCCAGCAGAGGCTCTAGGGATGATAGCCTCCAACTGGCAGAACATCCACGGTGATTTGGTGATTAGCCAGCCCTCAAAGGCCTACCAGTGGGAACCTCAGTGGAATGAGCCTCCAAGTCCAGATGAACACATCAAGGTGATTCACCAAGACTGCCAGATACTCAGCCGCTTGTGGGAAGATACATGCCATTTTTCATAAATTAAATGTTTTTAGTCTAAAGTTTACTTAGAACTTAGTACATACTTAGTACATCTCAGTACTCAGTACTACAGTACTATGTCTACCTTGAGTCTCCAAAGACAGTTTTTTTCTGCATTATTGTTTTGGGTCTAATAATATGTTTGCGTATTCGCTCGAAAAAAACGCATTTTCAGAGATGAGGACTCAAAAAAAGGTACAGAGTGAATCCTCATCCGGACGCGTCCGGTGCGGACGCTTAAAGACGCCTTTTGGACGCAAAAAGACGCGTTTTGGACGCCGAAAAAAGGTATCAGGACACTGTCTAAGGCGAGTCTAAGGAGGATCTGACAGGGCACAAACAAAAAAGGAACATTTCGTGACATATGCAAAAAAGAGTGCTTTCTTTCAAACACATTTTTCTTGGAAAGGCAAAATAAAAGGGTCGTTGGAGACACTATTTTGTACTCATTTGGGTGAGTACCTTATGTTAAGGAACCTCAACCAGCACCCGTCCACCGGCCTCGCCATCACCTGCCCTTCCTTCCTTCGTCGCGCCAGGAACGTTTGCTGGCCGCGGAGCGCCTGGGCTTCTTCGAGTCTCAAGCGCAGGAGATGCGCGACGAGCTGGCGGGGCTGAAGAAAGAGCTCAAGGCGCGCGCGGGAACCGCGGCGCCGTCCGGGACGACTCGGAGGCTCGGCCCTCGTTGGAGTGCTCTGTGCCTTTGGGACGATGGGAGGGTCAGTTGAGGTGCTTTTGGGAGGGTTCGAGTTGTCTCATGAGGAGACGGTCGCAAGCGGCCACTTGGCCTACTGAGGAATTGTGTGCCTTTCATCGTGCTTTGCGGGCTTCAAACGTTGTGCAAGAATCCTGCCCTTTGGATCCTTTGGCTCATCCTGGGTTGATGTGTGGGGGGGGTGCTGTTGCAGTTACTGTAACTTTGCTTTCATCTATATCATATTTAAGATGCCGGCGGCATTGACTCCAAGGAAATATCGAAAGTACCTCCCACAAACTTCTGTCGTGCAGTCTATCACCTCTTAAATCGCACCAAAAAGGAACTAACTTGAAATTGGCCCCCCCCCCAAATCAGCACACCGAACTGAAGGGCTCAACCTCTAAGACCGGCTTGACAACGCGGGGCGACGCTTCGCTCCGCCCGCGCCAGGACAGCGAACTCCTGCTGCGCGAGAGCCGCGCCGAGCAGAGCGCCGAGGTGGCGCTCAAGGCGCAGTTGGCGGAGGAGCGGCGCAAGGCCAAGGCCCCGGCGAGCGGGCGAAGCACCAAAGGGTGCAGGGATGCAGTTTGGGGGAGGGGGGGGGTCAAGGTGTAAAGCAAAACACGGCGATGAGAGCGTGTTTCGGAGGTTTCCGGCGTGCTAAGTGGTTTTCCAAGTCGAGATGATCCACAATGATATGTTCATCAATGGATGGTATTTGGTGCTGCAGGTACTTACTAGCGATGGTGATGAGACGTTTTCGAGGGTATGCGACCGCCCCAAGAGGCCTTTTCAGGTTCTGAGCGCCTTTTTGTTGAGGAAGGTTCATGTGAGCCAGAGAACTCAACTACCCGAGCCTTGGGCGAACTCAACACCTACTAGTACCTTCCTGAGCAGGTGACCTGCCAAGTGTGGCAATCCTTCAATGGAGCTCACCCACCCAAATGTTCATTTTTTTGCCGCGTGGAGGGAGATCATTTTCGTGCCTTATTTGTGCCCGATCTACAATTACATTCTTTTGGTAACCATGGTTTTGCTTGGGGTGATTGCTATTTACCGAACTGTGTGAATCCCCTTAAAATCTACACATTTTTGCACCAGCAATTCCAAGGTAAAGGCCTTCACTTTTTGGCTTTTCGGTGTCGCTCCTTGGTCTAGATTCTCACGCCCTTCTTTTGCCAGGAACAATTGGAAGTCCAAGAGCAGTTGGAGCTGAAGCTGAGAGAACGTGCCTTTGGCAGCCAGTTCAGCACACCCAGGGGGGCACCCAGTTCACCTTCAAAGACCGCGTGTTCACGTTTGGTTGTTGGTAGGTGAAAACGGTTTTTCCGGGTTTAAGTGGACGATTGCTTTTAGGACGATGACGATTGCTTTCTCGTTCCAGTGTTTTCGTTCCCGCTTCTGGGATCGGAGATGGGAAGAATTGATGGGCTTTCGTTCCATGCTGGGAGAATCCAACCCATGCACATGTCGGGATATGCCAGCACTGTTGGCCCTGCACTGATCAACTACAAGACTGTCAAGCAAACACAGCTGGTGTGTCAGCAAAATTATGCGAACAGGAGATAACAGGAGGACCTCCGTGACATTCCGTGACCAACAAGAGCGATGCAGTTTCTATTCACAAGGCTGAGGAGCCGTTGAGAAGCTTGTATGCTTTTTTCTTTGGGGGGACTCACTTCCATCAGACACCTGTACTGCAAGAACGCATGTTGCACCACCCATCGAGGATGTTTTAGCATGCTTCATCATCATGTCTTCCGTAGTTGTTCGGCATGTGTCGCTTCAGGATGTTTAGCCCAGACCGCAGTGGTTCTTTGTTTTTTGTTTGCCATACAAGCACTTGTGTCAAGTCGTTTGGTCTTGTAGAAAGTCGTTTGGATGTTGCGTTTCCATTGGGGTTAGATGCAAGATGGCAATATAATTGGAAGAGCATTAGGTCAACAACATTGTTTGGATGCTGCGTTTCCATTGGGGTTAGATGCAAGATGTCACCCTCATTGGAAGATAAGCTTTGGAGTGTCAGTTCAACACCATTGTTTGGAGCTCGAGCATCAGTGGAACATCTTATGAACAATAGGTTGATTTCTTGCAACGATGACAGATTCAGGGCAAGCATATAGTCATATTCAACATGCTTCGTCGGTTGTGGGATTGTTGTATTTTTCTTTTTGCCTTTCACTCACATGGCATGATTGGCTCAAATATTCTAGATGGAAGACCATGTTCATGAAGGTCATCAATGCACAGCTCTTGAAGAGCAAAGCCAGCAGGGCAGCATGGTTGAGCGCCTGGCAAAGCAACCGCAACAAGCGGTTTGTCACCTTGACGTTGCCGGACCAGAGCAAGTAGAAAAGATTCGGGCAGTCTCAGCATGCTGCATCTATGTTTAGGGGGTAATCTTCACGATAGTCCTAACCTTGCGTTCTGATTGGGGTTCGGTCACCAAAACGCTGCAAACTTCGACATAAAACTAGTTCTTTCCTGCACAGGGACAGTGAATTCTTGATGTATAGCAGTTTTGACAAACATACTTCCGTAGAGCGTTTACATTGTGTTTTAACATGAAACGGGTCACTTTTCGTGAGCCGGGTGACTTTTGACATCTTTTGACTAATGCAGCGTTTCCATGCGGCCGGGTGACTTTCTGCAAACCCGGGTGACTAAACCCCAGCAGTAACCCCAGCGCTAGTACCATTAAATGCATGTATAACCGCCGCATGAGTGGTGTTTCTACTGAGCTGTTTCCCTTCAAACCACTGAACTCACCCGAAGTTCCGTGGCTTCAGGCGAAGACGAGCTCCAGGCAGCACAGCGGCGGGCCGAGCAGCGCGAGAAGGTGCACGCGCAGCGCCTCGGCAGAGCTGGAGACAGGATCAACTAAACGTGGAGAGCTGAGTTAGCTAAGTGCTTATAGCTAAGTCGTTAACCTGGAGTCAAGCTGAGTTAGGCTATGTGGTTCGCAAAGTGCTTACAGCTAAGCGCTTAGCCTGAAATTGCTATCTCAAGTCAAACCCTGTTGAACAATGGACATTTCACATACACAAGCAACAATACCAAACATAGCTTCCTCATATGAAGGCAAACAAGGTTTAATTATGAGCTGCCAGTAGAAAGTGCCAACAAACAGTTTTGTTATATATTTTAGGGGCTCAGGACTCCTTGCCGTAGCGGGCAGCCGCTTTCGGCTGGTAGTGGTTAGTTGGTGTTGCGGTTGCTCCTGTGTACAACCGGGGTTTGGCTCAAGAGGCCAAGCCTGACAGAGGCAACACACGCAAAACTTGTGACCAGCCCCAACCATATCCACCACTGCAGTGAAGGTTGTCCCACCCGGAAGAGTTGCAGCAGCTTACTGAACATAGCTGACAGGACTATGTACATCCCGGCAACACACTGCGCTGTGCCGCCGCGCTGCCGGGCCGCTGTGCGCTTTACCCACGGCAGTCAAGCCAGGGGTGCCTGAGCCGTTCACTTTGCAGCTGGCAACTGCCCGCACCAACCATCCTTACCCCAGACAATGCGCCGAACTCGACTTGCCAAGTGCTTTAGCTGGCACCTTCATTCCTTCCTTCCTTCCTTCCCTCCCTCCTTCCTTCCCTCCTTCCCTCCGTCCCTCCTTCCCTCCTTCCCTCCTTCCCTCCTTCCTTCCTTCTTTCCTTCCTTCCTTCCTTCCTGCAGTTGCTTCCCATCACACTGTGCCGGCAGAAGCGCGGTGCTTTACCAATCCCTTGAGCTGAATCTTTTCATCAGCACCAGTCCTGATGAGTCAACTCACAGCCTTTCCCACCTCAATGTCCGCCAGCATTTTCCCAGCTAGCCAAGCCCCATTGTGATGCACCACTCGTCTTCACTCCAAGGCATGAGTAACTAGCTTTTCTTGTCTTTCCCGTCTGCTTGTCTCGAAACGAGCCAGGCAGCCTTTCCCACCGTTCCTTCGAACCGTTTGACCGCTGTTCCTCCGCTTCGGAGTTGGTCGAAGGACCATGCAGGCAATGTACTTCAGTCAAAATCAGCCGATCCATTGTGCATCCATGGTGCATCCGCGCCACTGAATCCTTTGGTGCGCCGAACCACACACCCCCACACACACCTTCTCTCAACTTTAGAACAGGTCGCTCAAGCCCAACGCAGCTTTTCTACGACTGCAGCAAGGTATTAAATGCCTAGCTTTCGTCCCCCTTGGGACTCTTCAGGGCTTTGCAGCCGCAAATGCTGCGGTGATCAATCACATGCCTAGGCATCGCGCATTCAATAACCTAGGCAAGTGCAAACTGGACATGAAAATTTTTTTTGGTCCCTCCCACAGCCAAACCCTTAGACCAAAAATTGCCAAACTTGCTTGTACCGACTTTGGAACAAGCTGCGCCCAACGCTCCAGCTTGTGGTGAGTTTCAATGCTGGAACACTTTGGCGCAGCAATGGCTCAAATTGTCGGAGCTTTTGAGAAACCCAACTGGCAGAAATGTCTTTGTTGTATGGCAGCTTCAAAAAGGCTTTCCGTACCAAACCAGGTGCAGCATGCCTTCTCATCCGCTTTGCTCTGTAGCGAGCTAACAAACGGTCAAAGCCAGCAAGGTCAAAGCCCCTATCTTTCAAACAACGCCTGAAAGACCGAATGCTTGCAGCATAGTCAGAAAAAAGGCGGTTCCGCCTTTCACATCTAATCGCTCCTCCTAACTGCAGGCTTGCAAAAGTACTGGCAGGGTGATTCGAAAAAGCCGGCACATAAAGATACAGGTTCTGGGGTTTCTCAAACAGCTTCCAATGCACACGGCGATTGGGCAGAATGCTGAGGTGAAAGTCCAAAAAGGGAACTTCCATTTCACCAGAAACCTGAAACTTCAGCGAAGGATGCCAACCTTCCGCCTTTTCAACCAGACTTTGCACGTCACCAGCCCACAGAAGCAAAAGATCATCAATGTACCTTCTGAGGATCTGCAAATCGCAGCCACACATTCGTGACATGTATCGGTCAAAGTGCCATAAGTAAATGTTTGCAAGAATGCCAGCAACTGACAAACCTGTTGGAATGCCATCTTGCGCCTCAAACAGAAGCCCTTGAAAAGAAACAACGCAAGCTTCCAGCACCAACTCCAAAGCTTTGACAATGAAGTCTCCCAACGCTGAATGGTTAAATGATTGCCTCACAAAAGGGCCCACAATAGACATCAAATGCTTCCTATCCACCGAAGGATACAGGTTAACAATGTCAAGCGTGACAAATCTCATAGCGGCATCACACCGAAGCGGTTTCAGCTGCTGCAAAAGTTGGTCTGAAGAAACAATGACAGAGTCCAACTGAGGCATAAGTGGCCCCAAACGCTCCACCAAAAAAGTTGAAAAAGGTCCATACCAACTGTTACGTACATTGCAAATTGGCCTGGAAGAAACTGGTTGCTTGTGCACCTTAACTAAAATGCGGAAGATTCCAACAGCACTTACCTGAAACTTGCTGAGTAGAAAATCCCGCTCAGCCAAAGAAAGCACACCAGAAGAAAAGAAAAACTGCACCATGGCATCAGCGCCGAACTTTAGCTAAGCAACTTTCTTTTGCAACTCCACCGGACTCAACTGTACATATCCCTGAGTCAATTGAAGTTGAACTTGTTCAACAAGCCATGACCGAAGAACTAAACAATCTCCGAGCCCTTTGTCGCAATCCACAACTGCAACCAAATCCGCATGTTGCCGCAACCAGGCCTTGGCTTTTCTGTCAAACCAAGACTGATTGGATTTGAAGGTCTTAGGTTCAAACTGGGTCAGCTCATGAGAGAGTAACCGAACGAAGGCGTCAACGCCTGCACTGCCTGGTGGCTGCCACGCGCTTTTCAAACGACATTTTGACACGCACGCAGCATTTCATTGAAAGACTCTGCAAAGAAGCAACTGCCGCTTCAAAGCATCCAAGCCCGACAAAATGTCTTTGACATGGGTAGCTTTCCTTGTAGGAATGAACTTGCCACTTCTTGCAACATGCAGGAGGACAAACTTTGGGACACAAAGCACATCTGAAGGAACTAAATTGTGAACTCCTTTGTAAGCCTGCCTGTGCAACAAAGAATAAAAACGAGCTCTGAAAGTTTGCACGACACAGAACTTGTAAAAATCAATGCTACAGCAGTCGGCGTCTTGCCAGTAACACCGGCCTCTTTTACGATATGCTATTTTCGCTTCTGCTTGCCCTTGCCTTTGCCTTTGCCTTTCGCTTTCTCTTTGCCCTTGCCACCACTCTTCCCTTCAAAACTGACTCTCTTTGACGAAGTTCTCTCACCACTTGACGATCTTGCTGGCTTCGATGGAGAACGACTTGCAGATTTCAGAATTGAACGGGGAGTGCTAGAACCTCTCTGCTGGCTTCGCCCTCTAATCTTCCCAGGGACTTTCTTAGGAGTAGGTGCCCTTTTGGAAGAACGGGCCGCTTCTGAGACAATTTTCACATTGTGTCTTCGACAAAGCTCTTCATTGTCCTTCACCAGAAAGGCCAGGGCTGAATCTTCCTTGATTTTGCATGACCTTTTTTGCTTTGCATCCAAGAGTTCAAACAACGCTGGAGACAAAACATCCTTCACGTCCATCTCTTCCCACTTGCTCTTTGCTTCTAAAAGCACTTGCTCTCGTTTTTGCTGCTGCTCTTTGTCTTTGGCCATCCGTGTTTGTATTTTGGGCCTAGTGGCTCGAACAAAGGACTGCACAAACTGACAAGCCCTTTGTTTCAAAACTCTCTGTACCTCCAAGTCATCAAACGCCTGCTCCGCAAACCAGGCATCCAAACGATCAGTCAACTTTTGCTGCAAAACCGGCAAGGAAACCTGCATACAAAGCAACACACTGCTTCTGATGCTTGCAATTGAACTCGAAGCATTCTTCAGCATGCCTGCGCCTCATACGAGCCCAATCCTCTGCAACATTGTAGCCATCTTCCACCATGTCTTGGTCATCAGACACTGGTTGAGCCTTGGCTAAGTACAGCTTGGTCCACTGCCATTTGTAATCAGCCTCGGCTTGTAAATGATTGTGCAAACGTCCTTCCTCATTCAACTTGGAGTACTTCTCAAACAACTTCTTCTGCGTTCCCAGGCTTCAAACACGTGTTTAGCTTCTTTCTCAAAGTCCAGAAAAACTTTCTGCAGGGCTGGATCTACTCCCTCAAGCAATTGAGTGTGAGACTGGAACAATTTGCTTTGTGCAACTTCTTGGACACTCATTGCTTCAGAGCGAGCTTGCGAACTCTGCACCTGAGACTGGAGCAAAGCAACCTGCTTCATTAGCAACTGATTCTGCTCCAGCAACAGCATTTCGACTCCATTCCTTGATCCTTCCAGACTTGGAGCTCTTTCTCTTCCAGCAGCTGTGAAACGAGACGGGGCAGGTGTTCTTGGTGAATCCCTGCCTCTTGGAGCAACAGTGAGATCATTGGTAAAAGCCGCAATCCCTGAACCGCACTGAGCAGAACTAGCACCTGCCACCCCAGCAGATGCCAAAAGCCCATGGCTCAAAAGATCTGACATGGCGAGCGCCTCAAGTTAGCAAAGCACAACTTTAGAACAGGTCGCTCAAGCCCAACGCAGCTTTTCTACGACTGCAGCAAGGTATTAAATGCCTAGCTTTCGTCCCCCTTGGGACTCTTCAGGGCTTTGCAGCCGCAAATGCTGCGGTGATCAATCACATGCCTAGGCATCGCGCATTCAATAACCTAGGCAAGTGCAAACTGGACATGGTGCATCCGCGCCAGTGAATCCTTTGGTGCGCCGAACCACACACCCCCACACACACCTTCTCTCCTGGTCTTCTTTCATTTGTTAGGTCTTTTCTCGAGGCTTTTTAAGGGTTGCTTTTCAGGCTCGTTTAGTCGATCACCAACCCCCCACACACACAAAACCTTCGTTTCGTTCTCTCCTGTTTGTTTTTTTCGGCCTTTCTCTCTTCTAGAGGCTTTTTAGGTTTGTAACCAGGCCTTTTCGGCAAGTGTGCGCCGGATTAACGGCGGTTTGTGTGTGCGTGTCAAACCCTATCAAGGATTTTCAATTGTTTAACGACATCAGCAGAGACCAGTCTTCCTACGTTGCCCAACGAAGCTACGGAAGACTGGTGGAAGCATTCAGGGACGCCTGAAAAGTGCACCTGCATCTGGATTCTGAAACCTACGCAAGGACAAAGCTTGTGTTGCAGTAAAGTTCTAGCGCGCTCGTCTAATGCAGCAACGTAAAGGGCTAATGCACTCTGTTTCACCTTAGTTAAACAATACTATTCTTCTGACTCATCGCCATCCCGTTATGCGAGTCAAGGTCTACTGCAGTAAACTAAAGCGCTATAGTGCAGCGGTGAGCCAGTTTCTGATTGAATACTCGACCAGCCGAGTTCTCTATCTACGTGTGTGTGTGAGGGTGGTTATACCGTATTTTTTTGGGGGTCACCTCCTTGCATAGACCATCACATCTTTAAAGTAATGTTCTCCCAACATTGAAGCAGTTCACTTGGCTTTGTGGTGCACAACTTGCTATGTGTTGCTCACCGGGCCCGGAGAATGCCGGGCCCTCCTTATAGAGGTAGTCCGGTAGTACCCTCAAACATGTTGTTTGATTGTAACTATTTAAGTGCCTTGGGGGTTGGGTTTTTGCTTTGCTTAGTATCCTGCCTTCAATCTGCTTACTCTCACTTCGTACCCTCAGAACATTGAAGGACAACCCATGAAAATATGTGTGAAGTGGGACCACCTCATTCCTGTCACAAAAAGATCCAAAAATACTGGCTGCTGCTGCAGAACACACTGAGGCCGGAGGCCCACGAAATCGAATGTGATATAATTTGATGGATTTCTTCTGGGTCAGCATAGGGTTCCAAACTGGCATTTCCAAGTAAAAACAAACACGAAAAGGAGAGTTGAAAAAAACACAGAAACCACTAAGTCAAGTCAGTTGAAGTCGGTCAAGGTGCTAGCATTGCTTGAAAGGGCGGACCTTGGTTCTCTTTAATACTGGCCGTTGTTTGGAACCAAGGTTTTCATCGCCGGAACACAGTGGTTTGCCGAACCCAGGCTCCCGGCTCGTTCGGCCTCGTTCCACACCGCGCGGACGTCCGCTCCCGAGGCAACTGGCTGAGCTCAAAGAACGGCTCCAAGAGTTTTACGAGGCGCGCACGTTCGAGGGTTCGGAACTCCGCGTCACCGGTCCAGTGGTCCGGCTATGTAGCTTGATGGGGGAACGCCCCCGACAGATGGAAATGTGTTTAAAGACCATTCCGGTAGTGGGGATGATTCATAAAGCGACTAAGTGTATTTAATTATAGGTCATTCTCCGCCCCCACACTTGTAAAGGAAACCAGGCCAGATCTTGTGACTTGCGAGTCCTTCCCACTTTTTTGAACAACACCAATTAAGAGACAGGACACTTAGTTGGGCTTTTGGACAGACATTCTGGATTCTGTGTGTCTTTGATTATCTCCTCTTGGCGTCTTGCATGTTTTTTGCTAAGAAACTTGAATTTTGGTGCCAGCAAAGATTTTGCCCTTCAATCGATACCAATTAAACCAAAAAAACTAGTCTCCCTTTTACTTGGAAGTTTCAGGTGCAGAAGTGAGCAACAAACACGGGACATCACTTCGAATGTCATGTGTGTGTGATTTGTGGTGAAGCACGCCAAGGCCGGAGAAGGCAATCTTGTGTTGTTGGAGATTGGGTGCCTCCCTTCGCGTTCTTGGGCACCTTTTTGCCAGCGAGTGGGTGCCTTCGAAGCCCCTACAGTTAGTCCATTATAGTGGATTGGCAGAAGATGGCACAATCCCTCGCTGACAGACATCTGAGGGTTTGTGCCATTTACTCTGAAACGGGTGTATTTACGCATCAACCATCCACACGTCCACTCTCCCATCCCGCCATACCATCCATCCCGAGCACGGAGGCGCAGCACCAGCAAGAGGTCAAGGAGCTGATCGTTGCAGCGGCACAGGAGGTGAACCTGTTGCCCCGACCAGATGACCTTGGGCGCGCGCAGAAGACCTCGGGGCCAGGGAAGGAAGATGCGAATGACGAGGCTCGGTCGAGAGATCGTGGGGAAATGATGAAACAGGTGGGGTGGAGGAGGGAGGGGGGATCATGTTCCTTTTTGTTTTGCTGGGGATATTGTTTTGCATTTTCAGTTTCTATATTTTTTGGGGGGTCCGGGTAGGGCATTGGAAGTTGACAAGTTGAGAGCAAGTGTCACAGCATCTCATATCTTGAGTCGGTGCCTCCTCCTTGCTTTCCTGCCTGACATGAAGGGTGGTTGCTCCGTGTTTTTCCTGCACATCAGACTGGTGTTTGACATATCCCATGGCACTCCTGGTATTTATCGCTCTCTTTATATATTAAGATGGTGTTTTCTTAGGGCATGTTGTTTTGGCGATTCCCTTCTAAGGAATCTCTCTTGTTGTATGAGAAGGGCCATTTCCTTGATCAATCAGTAAACTTGATGATGGGTGGCCATGGCCCCACATCTTCCATCACTGCAGCATGCTCCGCTCCCATAATGCCCGTACCAGGCCCCGTACTGGGCGTTTGAGATCCATACCCGCAATGTTACACATGGATGGCCTGCAGATCTATGGTTTCTTTTCCATATGGACTTTACTGGTGTTTGTTCTTCCCGTTTTCCTGGGGTGGTGTGGTGAGCCTTGGTACGTTTGTTTGCTTTTGGAGAACGCGCGAGCCTTGTGCGTTTGGACATGTTTGGACCCTCATTCGTTCGTGCCGGAACTCACCTGCGGAGACGGGACAAAGCCCGAGGAACGACCTGCCGATGTGATGATCACATGGGGGAACCCCCAATTCGTGGCCGTTACTGGCCGAATTGGCCCACCGTCAAAGCTGGCTCATGCACCAGATATATACCTGGACCCTCCTGTCGGGGTGTCCGGGCTGGACTGCCCCACACTACCTATAGGCTTCCATTGGGCACCCCTTGGAGGGTCCTGGTATGTATATAGACTCTTGGAACTTGGTCACTTGATGTAATTTGGTCGGGGGGAAAGGCAGAAACTCCCACGGTTTTTTCTTGAGATTTCTTCTGGTGAGAGGCGAGAGGGGCATGAACATGTGTATTAACAAGGTGCCACCCTTTGTCCACCCCTTCTCAGTTTCCTTGTATCAAGGTACACATGCTTTTCCGGATCGCCACGGCTCCAGGAGATGGATGCTCGACACGACTCCGCCGAACTGCACCGTCACGATGCGCGCCAACGGTTCTTGTCCCCCTCGCTGCTGTCGAGTGCTGAGCCCAACAGTGCAGAGCTCAGCAGCTTTATTCTGGAGGAGGCGAGGTTCACCGAACGGCATACCCAGACACGATGGGACTGGACCCCAATGTGCCTCCATGGGACCCCTCAAAACACCCCAACTGATCAGCAAATAGATGCACATATGGCGTATATGGAGTGTCTGGGATGAGGAACGACATGGCGGCCCTCATCAGCTTTAGTCTGGAGTCTCAAAATACCTTCGAAAATGGGTAGGAGCACGACCATGGGTCCTACCCACCGTTTCGCTTTGATGCAAGATGTTGAATGTTGGTCCAATCATCCAATCCTACTTGAGATTGCTTGTTCGATCGCACTGTGACATGGCCAAGAATATGTTCAGACTTGTTAAAGACTCACCTGAACATACTGAACGCCACTCAGCTGCCAGACTATCACTCTGGAAAGCCGGCACATGTTGCTAATTCACAACCTCGTTTGGGATAGGCAAATAGACATTTGTTGCACTATACACGTACACTATCTAGGTTGCTTTCAAGCAACCATACAATCATTCCTACAAAAGATAGAACCAGCCACCGGCGGATGCTCCTCTTCCTTTGCTCCCGCTTGGCACCCGCGGTCGCCTTCCGCGGAGGCCAACAACGCCGCAGACATCGCCCGCTCCGCTGGGCTCTTGGAGTGTTCACCGCTCTCGGCCACTCGACGGAGTACCCACTCGGCCAGCTGAGTGAAGCTGAGTGAAGCTTCGAGCGAGTGACGCCGGCGCTGGCGCCTGAGTGTTCGGTGAGTGAAGCCGGCGTCTTTGGGTCGCCCAGTGCGAACGGTCTTTTTTGCGCCAGTGTCGGGCGAGCGGGGCATGGGGGGCCAATGTGTTGCGTGAATCGAGTTCTTGCCCTTGCAATGTTTGGGAAAGTGGGTTCCAAGATATGTTCCAAGTGATCTTGACATGTTATGAATTCTGAATTCGGTGTTTGGTGTCTTTTTTGGGGGAGGAGGGGGATGACCACATAGATCAGGAGTATTTGTTCAGGTCAAGCATGAACCTTTGCTGTGAAAGCCATCCCAGTATGGCATAATGACTTGATTAATACACCCCCCATTTGAACTGCAACACCTCTTCTCATGATTCGGAAGGGGGTTGGAGTGGTAACACTCGCACACCAGCCCTGTTTAGTGCTTTTGTGACCCACTACATCTCACCCTCTCCACCAGCCAGGTGTATTCTCCCTAGGGCTCCTGGCCCACCTCCTGAGAAGATGCTTGGGGTGGGTGCCAGGAGGGGTCTAACCACCGAACCTGAGGAGATGGGCCAGGAGCCCTAGGGTCTATAGAACTCGAATTCGGCTCAGCCCCGTCTCGACCATGGCGAGCATCCGTTCGTCGGATGAAGCCGAAACCCAAGGCATGTGATCCAAAGTCGGACCAACTACGAGGCTCCTTGCTCTCTTCTTTGGCACCCTGGCGCGGTCAATTGGATACATCTGGGTGGAACACACGCAGACAGACGGGAGACGTGCATCCGATTCACCATCCCACCGAGGCACCTTCCTCCGAAGCACCGCTCCTCGAGCCAAGCCCCACCGAGTGCCTTGGGCGTAGAGGCCGCGCGAAGCGGTCCATGGTTGGGGGCGCAACAGGTGCGGGAGCCTGTTGAAAGGACTATAGCAGCCTGGGACCCAGCAGAGAGGCCGCGGCCAAGGGGGAGGGAAGTTGCGGGGGTCAATGTATAGTAACCTATAGTAACTATATTCCATAGATGAGGTGGTAAAGTGTTAAGGATGTGTCACCCCAAGACACTCCCACCACCATTTGGGACAGTGTGAAGGACAAGACGTCCAATGGTGAAGTGGTCAATGTGAGTGTTCTGCAGGTCATTTGAAAATGAAGATTGGCGACAACGCAACAGAATGGAGAATGTTCGAGCGTCTCTATATCGTCTCTATATATTCCCAAGGAACTGAAGAGATAAGGACCGGCTTCTGGTGGTCCATTCCTACGACTGGGAATGTTCTGCGGGGGTGCTGAAGCAAATTGAACCAATCAATCGCCCATATTTTATAATGTGATTCATTATGTGATCGCCAACCAGCATCAGTTTGCACGCCGCAGGCCTTCCCACGTTTGGTGGCCCAAACCTTGCATTCCGAGTGCTAAAGGTTAATGCCGAGGTCAACAAGGTTTGAGATTGGAGGTATTGGAGACCACATCCCCTTAACAAAGGTGATGCTTTGATGATGGATGATGGTCGTTGGGATTCTGTGCAAACCATGAAGCCTGTGTAATGAGTACCCTTTGTGAGCTTGAACACCTTAAGATGTTGATAGAGTTTTTAATAAGGTCAAATTAAAGACGTTTTTGCTAGAGAGTTTTCAGGGATTGTGGAACAATGGAATAAATAACCATCGACTATATATTTATTCCAATAGTAAACTAAGTTTTCACATATATTTTTCTGGGGCTGCCAAGGAAAACATTATTACTATTAGTAGGGTGATGGACATGTGGAACTCAGGGTTTAAATTAGTTTAGTATTGGGGGCTGGAGCTCTGCTTGATTAGTAGGGGGAGGTTACTTCATCCTAGGTGCGCATTAATCCTTTTGCAACATGAGCATGTATTGGATATAATCTCATGTCATTTCCATATTACCCCTAGTAGGAGCCAAACCACCATTGATTTATTGGGTTTATTCGAACCAATCATGGGTCTATAACATTTAAGGGCTTCAGACATCTTCAGACAACGTAACCAGATCAGCCGACCTCTTCTAATGGTCGAACGGTTGGCCTATTTCTGGGGATTGGAGATGGCAGGCATCAACCTCTCCAGGTATTCCCCTGCATACCAGGAAACCCTTCTTGGTGTGGTCGTTTTGCGAAGCTCCCCCCGAGTGAAGGCAACAATCCCCGTTCCATAAACCGAGTGACCACGGGATTGGAAGACCATGGCGTAGCCTGTGTAGCCTGCAACAAATCGCAGGATGGCTTACTACAAGAGAATGCTAAGAAGTCATCCTGCGATTGCAACCCATCAGCGACCAACCGACCTTACTTCAAGACCAACCCATCAACGACCGGGCCCCAAAGGGGGGATGAACAAGCGCGAGCGCATGGGGGATCCGACGGCTGACGGCTGTCTCTTTCCCCCCAAGCCTGGGGCGAGCAAAAGACATTGTGACCGTTTTTCGGCACCAAATAATGAGAACATTCGAGTTACAGTGGGTTTCAGACTATAGATGGCACAACTCCTGAGAAAATCCAGACCACCGCAACTGATTCAGGGATATTCGGAGCTTTGTGCCATCTACTTAGAAACCCAGTATGTGCCATTTGCGACTCGCCATTCTTCCGGTATGACGAGTCTATTATCCAAGTATCCTCATCTCAAGCGTCCGTGTTTTTGGTGAATTGAAGACCTGTACTCCGCTCTCACTCGCAACCCACGCCTGGTGGAGTCACACCGATTTACCCTGTACAAGTGACCCATGCGTATAATACGATTTACCCAGACACAGGACCCATCCATGTCATACGACTTACAATTTACCCCATGTAGCATCCATGTCCAACGATATATCCGATACAAAGGACCCATCCATGCCATGTTTAACAAACAAAAACTACCAGCACCTTCCAACAGGTCTCCGAAATGGAGGCTTTTGTAGACTTCAGGGCGTCGCAGGTGGTGACCTGTTGGAAGGTCCTGGTCTCCCAGCCCGCGCCGCGCTCGCTCGCCCAGGAGCACCCTGAGCGCCGCCCTGGCCCCACGCTCCCCGCCCACGGTGGCGGCGCAGCACTCGGCGCCCAGTGCGCCGGGCACTGGTAGCAGCCTCGCCTTCAGCAGCAGCGAGGGCTCGCAGGCCACGCAGATCCATCCGGATGACCCCCCCAAAAAACGCCCGTTCCGCCCGTTGGGGCGGTTCGTGGGGCGTTTCGTTGTTTGGGACCTTGTTGATGTCACAGAGGTTTTGGGAGCCTCAGACTGAGCCTCAGAACTATGCAGGGTGCAAATCATGCGTAAAAACGAGGCTGATTTCCATGTCTTCAAGTTCCTTCCTAGCTGCTTAGCTGCTTCATGGAGTTGAATTGTTCGATGTACCGGAAACTCACTCGGTCGGCCAAGTCTATGTGTACTAGACCCTCGCCTGTTTTGGGTAGAGGTTTCCCTCCAGGTGTTCCGGTGTTCCTGGAGAAAAATGGAGAACAGGCATTTTGGACTGTTCAATCTCTTCCAAATGATTCGAATGATTGAAATAAGAACGAGTTCTGTCATCTCCAGAAGGGGTGCTCTTTTTGTAGGAAGCGCGGAGGCAAAGAATTCAAAACAGCCACCTCGCAAAGGAAAATCCTATTGATTTCACATGATTTCACTCGAGGTGACTGCTTGGCTGAAACTTTGCAAACAGTTGTTAGGGTAGTGCTCCCCAAATAGATCGTGGCACGGTTTCCAATAAGTACATCGTGAAAAGGGATGGTATACCTTTCTATCTAAATTTGGGGGTTAGTTGGTAGACCATGAAAACAGCACAATCGTCATATCATCATCATACCAGCACCTTCAAAGGGGTCACCAATGGAAGCCCCTACACTATACGTATAGGGACCTCGATTTTTCACACCCCCTCCTTCAGGTCCAGGATACTAATCACCAGGAGCTTTGGGGGGAAAGCTTTGCAACCAAACCCTCCTCCTCCTCCACTTGGGCCCAGGGGGATCCTTGATGACCCGCCAGGTGACCCGTGGTCGGCCCCTGAGCCGTTCGCGGCCGCCGTCGCCCGCGGAGGAGGCGCCGGCGGAGACGTGAAGGTTTCGGGGCAGACCGGCTTGCTTCGAATCTCACGGTTGGGGTCATGAAATAGGGCGCATTTCATTTAAAACCATAGGGGTCATGAAAGAGATTCATAGTTTTATCATGTTGTGAAAACACTGTTTACGTCTAGTTAGTTTTCAGTTTGCCCTTCATGGTTTTCTCGCAAGCATCAAGAGCTTTGAGGCAATAGAGTGGTACTTTTTCCACGGTGTTGTTTTGGTCGGGTGTGCTTCATGTTAGTGTTTGGTCTCCTCAATGCTACGCACGAGGTGTTTAAGAAGGGGTTGTGAATCTAGCACCCCATGCCGGCTGCGAGTCAAAACCTGGAACCCCTGGCACCCTTGTAGCTTGACCTCCCAGTGTATTCCATTCAGAACATCGGTGGTCAACCCACATGGCTGCCGGTTTTCACCCACGTGCACGTGAAGATGTCGAATTCTCTCTATGTCAGTCCCTAAGGCGCCCCCCAGGTGCTTTCGATCGAATCGCCGTCCTTGGCACCATCAGCGAAGCAAGAGCCTTTCAAGCTTTATAGTAGACTGCATGAAAGAAGACACAGGGCTAAGTTAAGGAGGTGCGGTGTATCTTAAAGCCAACTGTACTTTTTAAGATGATCACCTGCGAAACTGGAAGGCCTTGGCAAGGTGGCAGGGGCGGTAGGCTGTGCGACCATTCGTGCATGAGGTAGGCTCAATAAGGGCCCTCCACGGCCAGGGTCGGACCCAGGACGCTTAGCAGACCCTCCAGACCCTCGCTGGCACCCCCACTGTGCTTGAGGGCCCGGATTCTTAGGGTACATTAGAATCATGGGATGCCTTTATTGGTCTTGGTGGACTCTGAGTGGACTCTGAGTTCCCAAACAGTCAAACTAGGGGTTTTGCTTCTATGAAAAAGGGTCCATGCAGGTCAGATGAAGGTTCAATCATATTCCAATCTCTCTCTCTCTATGCCTTTTTACATATATATATATATATATGTGTATATAGAATTATGTAGACATGCAGTGTGATGTCATGTGATGTATGTGTATACGAGAAATGCACTGGAGAGAAATATCTCTAAAGTAGAGCAGCATCCTTGCAAGGGTCATTTAGTACAGGTCCCAACCGTGATCCCGACCATGGTAGGTCCATCGTTTCTCTGATTCACACCAGCTGGGTGAATCAACTGACCTGGGCCGCCTGGTCTAGGCGCCTCCTCGTGGCTACGTGGCTGAGAAGATCATCTTCTTCGACCGCGGCGCCACACCGCCGCCCAAGGGCGGCGGCACCGCCGCGCACGTGCCCACACCCTTGGGGCGGCATGTGCTGCCACGGCCGGAGGCGCAATGGATGCGCTTCCCTCGCTGGGAACCAAAAAAGTTTGGCACTTGTTCATGGGTCCTATAGGTCTCCAAGTACCTGCTGAGAAGGTGTTTCGGGATCTTTGGGTGTGGGTTTGGAAGGTCCAAATACCTTCGTACGACAGGAGCGGTCCAGTGGCAAAACCAATTTCCACACCAATGATCCTGCAGCTTCTTCAACCAGGGAGGAGCCGGTTTGGATCATGTCCATATTTGACCCCATCAGTCCCATCAGATCCTCATTCTGAAGTCGTGCCCTCTCTCAGAGTCCCTATATATACCTGCTTGCTTCGCCACAGCCCACATCACCGCATCCCACACCACCAGAGATCTTCGCTTCACGTTTTTCGTGTTGGCACGACGGGCACGACGAGGCAGCCCGCAAGAGCCCTACGGTGGTTCCACAGGCGGGACCGCGGTCTCTGCGGTCTCTCACTGTTGTTGTCGCCGGTCCGTTTCAGGCGTTGTTGTTGTTGGTGGTGGTTGTGGTGGTGGTATAGTAGTACAATTGTTGTTCTTGTTTTTGTTCTTGTCGTCGTCATTTTTGAAAACAGTGAACACCCAGCACTTAACTGATGAGTGAGGCATTCAGGTTCCAAGGTTCCAACTGTTGTCCTCAGGAAGAACCATCCAAGTGACAAGTCCAAGTCCACGCCCAAAACGACCGGTCCCAAACATGTCGCCACTGCGCAGCCGTTGCCCGGTGCGGTCCCGGATTTTTCGGTAGGCACCGGAACCGGCGGCACCGCTGGAGCTGGTGGCCTCGCCACCCACCCACAAGGAGTGCCGAAGGCGGCTCTCATACCCTGAAGAGCCACCTGGGACGGGAAGGTAGCATCGCCAGAACGCGCCGATTCGGTGGGAGCGCCTTCCGAGAAGACGGCGACCGTTGGGGCCACGAGTAGTAGGGCAAAGTAGGGACGAGTCGCGTGTGGTACTTAGTAGATGTAGAACAGCCTGACTTGTTGGATTCGATATTGCACCGAATGGCAGTCCAAACAGTTCAGCCACATGTCCAACCACCCTGTTTGACATGAGATGGAGTAACGGATCAAACAGCAGGGCATCCGGAAGGCGAGTCCTGTTTGCATCAATTGGCTCTCTTCATGTTCAACGAAAGAACAATGGGCCGTGATGAATTACCGCAAGGCTTTCCCGTGGACAAGACTGAGTTGCCAAGCTTTACTAAGACTTAAACCCTAAGGACAAACACCAAGGGGTCACATGGAGTTGGGTGTTTTTTGGTTGCCAAGTGAGTGGATCATGGGCACCCGGACTTCCTCCAAGTTCGACACCCCAACATGTAACTGCACAATGAACCTTTTTGGGGTAGATTCACGCGTAGCGCGGTCCAGTTCTTCGGTCTGGTGGTTTTTGTTGTTGCAGACCTCGTGAATAACTGGTAGCAACATAATATACTATAGCAACCTCGCTCATAGGGGGCATGTGCTTAAATACGAAGTTAAAAAGGAATGCTGCATGCTCTTCATGCAACCCACCTGGCCCTGCTTTGGTTGGAACACTGGGCGAGTTTGCGCCATTTGTTCCTTTACAGTATATACATGGACAACGCGAGCGCGGAATCACCTATGATCGTTGATTCCTGTACCATCCCTGCAACTTTTGAGAGGCAGGGCATGCATGTACTGATCTTGTTGGTCTTGGCCACTCAATTCATGCCAACATCTGCCAACGTGGACAACGCCCGGCTCCCGGAAAAGAAGCGGAGCGGATCGAATCATTGAGACCGGTCCTGGTAGACGCTGTGTTGCTTCCATTTGACCGGTCTCCACCACCCTGGACTCTGTCCAGGGTCGGCGGTTGGTGCTTGGACTGGACAGTCGGTCGCTCCGTCGTCTGGCGACTTGGGTTTGAGGGGCATGGCTTGAAAAGCAGGTGACTTTTAAAATCGATGTGGCTTTAACTGCTCCTGTCCCAGCAGCCTTTGCTGGTTACCAATGCATCATTGCTTGGATTTGGGGATCGTCAAAGACCAAGGATCCTTCCACCTCTGGTTGGACCCATTCCACGCCTGCCACTTCATCCCGCTCTGTGTCACAAGTCGCAGGTGTCGAGGCTTCGGTGTCGAGGTACTGTCTATCGGGTCTCGATGTTTTCACTGTCCGAAAAGGTCATACTCAACCAGACCCTGAGAGTATCCCTTAGTTCAAGTTGTTTCGAACGTGGATCTATATAACTAACATCACTTAGCAAAGGATCAGGCTGGACAGCTTGGCCGTGTTTTGGCCCGTCATCGCAGCACCCAGCCGGCTGAGAACCGACCCGACGCGGCACCCAGCCATGTTCCGCTCCGGCCCGCCCTCCGGATCCCACAGCGGGGTCCTCCCCTCCGGATCCGCCTGCAGCCGTAGCCCATCTCTGTCCCCTGTCGCGGAACGCGTCGTGGGCGCGAACGCTCCGCGGAACGCGTTCCGCGCCTCGCTGACGCTGCTTCTCCGGACGGCCCGGCGGGCCCAAGGTCGGGCCCGCGCCTCCGGACGTCGCGGACCGGGCTTGAGTCGGTGGTGTCAGGGTCTCGGGCGGAAAGTGGCAGAGGTGTTGGACTTGAGGAGTTCCGAGGAGAACTTCTCGGAGGTTTTGAGGAGCTTCAGCGAAGAGAAGCGTTTTGAGCTCGCTTTGGCTTTCTTGGAGGCGCTCAGAGAAGATGGACAAATCGTCGTCGATGTGTCAGACTACACGGTGGGGATGTCATCATGTGCCAAGTGCAAGCTGTGGCAGCAAGCGATCAGATTGTTTCAAGTCATGCCTGAATCCAAAGTTCAGCCAGATGTCATTAGCTACAATGCTGCCATCAGTGCATGTGAGAAGGGCGGTCAATTAGAGCAAGCTTTGACATTGTTTCAGAAGATGCCTAGTGCAACAGTTGAACCAAACGTTACGAGTTACAATGCAACCATCAGTGCGTGTGAGAAGTCTGGCAAATGGGCGGCTGCATTGGCATTGTTTGACTTGATGTCCACGAACAAAATCCAGCCAGACATCATTAGCTACAATGCTGTCATTAGTGCCTGTGAGAAAGGTAGTGAACTTCAGAAAGCCTTGTTGTTGATTCACACAATGCCAGATGCACAAGTTTTGCCAGATGTTGTTAGCTACAGTGCGGCTATCAGTGCATGCGAAAAGGTTCGTCAATGGCAGAGTGCATTGGCTTTGTTTGCCTCCATGCCTACGGCAGCAGTGTGGCCAAATGTTATCAGTTGCAGTGCAGCTATCAGTGCCTGCGAAAAGGTAGGGCAATGGCATGTAGCGTTGGCCTTGTTTCGCATGATGCCGAGCGCAGCACTTCAACCAAATGTTATTAGCTACAGTGCTGCCATCAGTGCCTGCGAGAAGGGTGGAGAATGGCAGCAAGCGTTGGCAGTTTTTGAAGACATGCCCAGCGCAAGAGTTCTGCCAAACTTGTTTACTTACAACTCTGCAATCAGTGCCTGTGAGAAAGCAGGGCAATGGTTGATCGCCTTGGCTTTCTTTGGTTTCATCGCAGGAGCTGGACTGAGGGCAGATGTCATTAGCTACAATGCAGTCATCAGTGCTTGCGAGAAGGGCGGTGAAGTAGAGCAAGCTTTGACGATGTTTCAGGAAATGCAAAGGCAGCAAGTGCAGCCAACCGTTATTGGGTTTAATGTGGCCATCAGAGCGTGTGAGAAGTCTGGCAAATGGCAGACTGGATTGACACTGTTCGAATCCATGTCCAGACGACAAGTTCAGCCAGACGTCATCACTTACAACTACTCCATGATGAGCGTTTCTAGACACATGCCTCATCAAGAAGTGCAGATCTTGAGATTGTTTCAAGCCATGCGAAACGCGGAGCTTGTGCCAGATGTGATGAGCTATAACGAGGCGCTCCCTGCCGTGTTGGAAATGAATTAACAGCTGCTGGGAGACCCTTAAAAACCCTGGCCAAGCCAGAAACCCACTCTGGGAGCGGGTTTCACATGTAGGCCTTGCAGGTGGGACTGGGCAGGTGTTCGTCCACGTTCGTCCACGTTCGGCCACTCGTTTGGCTTTGGGTCAGGGCCGCACCGATGTGCTGAACTGAGACGGACGGTCAACCGACCAGACGACGGGAGGACTGGACGGTGTCCAGGACTGGACCGAAGCGCTTCGGTACGGCTGGAGGTGTAGGGTTGATGGTTGTTGGTCCATGGTTGTGTCTCTCTCTCTCTCTCTCTATCTCGTTGTTTTTGTCCTTTGGATGGCTCTCCCCCCTTGAGAGGTATGGCCCCATGGCACCGCACTGAGCTCAGAGAGAGCTCAAGTCTGGTTCGCGAAAGCCAGTGCTCAAGTCTGTTGGATCCACTTCGACCGATCAACGAATCGAGAAAGACTCGGCCTCAATGCTCCGGCTTTACTGGTGACGATCAAAACTATGCCGGAAAAAATCCAAGGCCCTCAGAATCACCGAATTCCGAAGTTGGAAGATGTTGGCCAACTAATCAGATAAAATGACTCTCAGATTTGAGGTTGGCCAGACTTAAATCATCGCGAGCAGTGCTTGCTTCCGGCTGTTCACAAGATAAAAGCAGGTTATCCGATAAGCTCGCCCAGCTAGAGCCTTTTTAACAGAGTGAACTACGCTCCGAGTCCGCAAACATGGAAGTGAACAACTAACCTGTTTAAAGAGCAACATCGTTTTCCAACCAGTCCGGTCTATTGTTCATTTCCATGACGAAGCAACGTCCGGTTCCACTTAAACCGGTGTCCGGTTTCAGCTGTGTTCGCCATGGCCGTGTCCAGTGAGTGGCCGATGTCTCCCCACCAAAACCATGTTCCACTCGAACATGTGCTTCTTGGGTTTTCTATGGACTTGGGACGTGGACAGCGGCGCTCACCCCTCTTGGAAATTCAGCGAAACCCTGTGGATCCATGGAGATCCGCCAGTTTAAAGGGAGCAGCATGTTGCATCCAAGTCTAGGTCTAGGCGAGGGTATTTCATGAATAGTGCTGCCAGCCCAGCCCGAGAGGCGGGACGGGTCACGGGTCAAACGACCGCCCTACTCGCGTGCCCCGCGGGTCACCTAGCCATTTGGTGACTCATGGTGACCTCCTAACTTCGGTAGTGTTTGGTGGTTGAATTGCTCCAACTGACGAGTTCTTCACAGCTTGGCGAAGCTGACGAGTTCTACACTGAAAGAAGAACATGGTCACCGACAGGTGGCACCATCTTGTGGGGTCGGAACGTGGAGGTCCATCTGAGTCAGGCCATGCCATGTTCATCATGTCACCCAACAGGGGCCGGTGGGGGCCGTGCTTGTCGTTTGTTGAAAGACAGGGCCGACCCTCGGGGCCGTGCCACTTCGGAGCTGGGACCGGGTCCGTTTGGATTGCAAGACCAACCGCCGAAGTGAGGAATGGGGAGCGTTCCAAGTGCCGGTCACTTGTGGGTCACATGAGCAGCACATGAAGAGGTCACACATTGAGGCCCTGTATAGGGGCCCATTGAGGCACTCCCATTCAAGGTCACTTTGAAGGAACTCTTTGCGAGAAAAAAAGCTCGCCCTGAAATACGTGACCGCTGCCATTTGCTGCCCATCAGTTTCACACCCATTGTCTTTTTTGTTCTTTTTTCCGCCGCGCAGGTGCGGCCAGTCAATAGCAGCACAACGGTCCATATTTCAGGTTGAATGCTGTGAGGTCAGCCCTAGGTCCAAGTGCGAAAGAGATGTCAAGATTCCGTGTCCCATGGTTTTGATCATCCAATGATCTACTAAAGACCAAGCATTGGCAAGAAGGTTGTGGCCTCTTCATGGTCTTGTCAATACATTGAACTTATTATAGAAGTTTAGAAGGATGGCACTGGCACATAAAGAACGCCACATTGCTCTTGGCACAACACGGCTCTTCAGAGCCGCTTTGAACACACCAATCGAGCCCGGCCGCTTGATGGTCTTTCGAGGACGTTGCGCATTGGTTTGGCTTGCAGAATGCGGACCCCCCTGGGCAACCAGTGTGAGTCCGAGGCTTACAAGCCTAGAGCTTGATAGTTGGGGTAATGTTGATTAATAATCCCTACATCAGTATATAATCTACATTAATTGAGCTTTGCTGGGTCAGGCACAGAGTTTCTGTTTGTTTGTCTTTTTTTGGGCGAAGGCCTGGACACCCCGTGTTGCGACATGTACACCTTGTATCACGTGACCGTGGTTGCATGTGACAGTGACTCATGGTATTTGCGCAGGACAGGAGTGGATAGGACACATCGAAGGGTCCACGGCCGTCATCAAAAGCCAATACCTTTGATCCCAGGGTCACGGCGAATGGGAGTGTTTGGGTTAGTTAGGCCACCGTTTGAAAATGGGTCATGTGAAAATGGGGTATATGAGTACATGTACGTACAGTATATTATATTATTATATATAAACATGTTTCAGGTCTGGCAGGCTTGGGTGAACATGTATTCATTACTGCCATAGGTTTGAACCAACGAATGTTTTGGCTCAAGTGACTTGGCCAAAATAGCGTTTGTTCTCTCTTTTTGAGGGCGGAACCCTTGGAGAGACAGTTCTTTTTTGTGCAGGGAGGGACCCTGTTTTCCCATGAGCGAATTGGGAACGAGCCTTGCTGCCTACACCAGGTACCAGGTGATCCATGCCGCCGCGTGGATGGAGTTCAGCGCTCACCTTCAGGAGCTGGTTGCTGAGGGGCGCGAGCGGGAAGCTTTGCGCCTCTGGGCCTCCGTGGTGGAGTTGGTGCATCTGGGGTCTCCAGGGCCACCCCTCTCCATCGCTGGGTTCCCCCCGGTTCGTCGGTTCGTATGTACCACCATTCCGTGTGCAAGGTGCACCGACCGTCGGGGCGGCTTCCAGTTCCCATGGGTGGGCGTATGGAACCGCCGCTGCTTGCTGGTTCAAGAGGGACTTGGGCCAGCGGTCGCGTGGCAGCGCTACCATGCCTCTGCGGCGCGCTTGGACCGCCTGGCGCTGCAGTGGATTGCCTTCGACCTGGGCCCGTTGGACATCTTGCCGGTCCACGTTGGTTTGGCCGTGGAGCGGCTGGACGACGGGGACGATGGCATCGACACCGAGGAGTTCTTCGAGCTGGTTCGGCTTTGGCAGCAGGGGAGGCGGCCATGGCGGGAACCATGGTCGTCCCTGGTTGGGACCCCAGGTATTCCCCGGGAAGTCGCGAATGCAGGCCGATCCATCCGTGCGATCCTGGGGGCCGTGGCCTATGACGTTGAGTACATCCCCCCCCTCTGCCTCCTTTGTCGCCTGCCCACGTTCGAGTCCTGTCGAGTCTGTCGATCGATCGTTTGTGAAAGCTGCAACTTCTGGTCACGGCAGTGCCCGTTGTGCATCGACAGTTCTGGCTCAGACTAGTGCGATAGTCCTTGCAGGGCTCATGGCTGACAGGGGGCGTTATGCGGTCGAGTCAGCGGGGAGCTCCAGGTGGGACCCGGAGACCTCGTCTGAAGTGGCCCAAGCCGCCCGTGTCCGCGAGTTCAGGGAGCAATACCACCTCTTGGACGACGCGGACTTCGCCTTTGCCTTTCGGTCAGCGGAAGAGGCCTTGTTGGCCGGGGGCCGGGGATTGGCCGATGCTTGGACCAAGGCCCGCTCCGAGCAGACTGAGGAGCTGATGCCGTTGGCGGCCTCTACAGTGGAAGCTGGCTCGAGTCGCGACAGGCCGGCACCTGCTCTTCACCTACCCGCTCCTCCAGTGCCTGTTCGGAAGGGAGTGACCCTTTCTCAACAAGCTTTCAGTGCTGACAGTGTGAACAGGCGAGTGGAAGCGCTGGCCAAGGTGTTTGAGGACGCCGGGATTCATCGCCCTTCCGTGGGGAACCTCTCAGATGCGATCCTAGCGGAGTGGAAACTGCAACTCACTCGATTGGCGCAGGTCAAAGTGACCAAATCTGAACCTCAGACAGTGGTGAACGCTGTGCGCACGTGGTCGGAATTGGTCAGCTTTATGCGTTCTCGAGATAGGACTACGATCGAGCATTTGGATTTGGCGTCATTCCTGGCCTCCGGCTCCAAAGGACCCAAGCGGGCATTGAACTCGCTTCGCTGGTTGAATAAACTGGGGCATTTGGGGTGGCAGTTGGATACGATCGTGCTGGATCCACCTGCCTCACGGCGGGCAGCTGCGCGATCCCAGGCTCTCGTTGTCGAGCCGCCCATGCTCACCCACTTGGAGCGTGGCATCAAGGAAGCCTTCACCCGACAGGACCCTCGCTGGACTGCGATGTTGGGGAGTTGGATCGTTGGCGTAGGGGTACTACGCTACCGGCATGTCCAACGTGCTCAGATGGTGCGATTGTCCCGCTCAACGATGTACTGCCATTGCCCCAAAGGGAAGCAGGCGAGCAAACGTGATGGCTTCGATTTCTCCATCCCTTCGCAGTTCACAGATGGCTGGCCCTGGGCAGAGCATGTGGTGGCCCTTCGGAACCAGTTGCCCGAGGCCCAACGAGATGCAGGCGGCCTCTGCTTCAATCGGGAGGGCCGCGCGTGGGACATCTCTGAGGTGCAAGCCGCAGGTCGTGAGCTGTTCCAGGACCTTGTGACCGACGTGGCCGACCTCTCCACCTACTCGTGGCGCCGGCTCATGCCCACGGTGGCGTTGCTGGCCAAGTACACCCCGGTTGAGATGGTGGCCTTGGGGGATTGGCAATCCAAGAGTGAGCTACCTCAGGAGGCCGCCATGCCGACACACTACGCAGGCAGCCGTGATCTCGTTAGCATGAGGCTCAAACATCTGTCGCTGGGACTTGTCGCCAGGTTGGGCGAATTTGATGCCTGGGAACTGGCAACTCCAGCCGCCATCACTGCCGCAGTGGACGCGGCCAAGCCCGAGGTGCAGCGGGCAGTGAGCCTCGACAAGCACAGCTTGTGGGACAAGCCGATGTCGGTGGCAGCAGCGCAGCGCGCGTTCGCCTTCTCGCGAGAGCGTGCAGCGCTCACAAGAGCGGCACAAGCTAGTTCCAAGCGCTCCGAAGCTGTGATGCCCCCTTCCATCAATGGCAAGGTGGTCACTCGTTTTCTGAGGAACGGCAAGGCGCTATGCCCCAACTTTCAGTTGGACGCCTGCCACGTGGGCGAGGGGACCTGTGGTGAAGCCCACCTTTGCGCCATCGTGCTGAAGACTGGCCGTGCCTGCGGAGGGAAGCATCCAGCTCAGGCTTGCTTGGCAAAGCGCTATGTGGTGGCCGAGGACGTCAAGCACACCCCTCTGGCGAATGTCGCAGTGCCCAGCACCGCAGAGCCAGTTGCTCTCCCTGTGGCCGACGCCCCTGAGGCTCCACATCGTTCATCATCGCCAGAGAGCACCTCCAGTGAAGATGAGTCCTCAGCAGGCCCTCGCTCCCCGAGCGCGTCCCCGAGTCCAGTCCCGGTTCCCAAGGCCAAGAAGCCGCGCACCGTGCCACCCCCGGACACTGAGGCAGCACCCTCTCCAGCACAGCCCGTGGCGCCCAAGGCAATGCCGCCCTCGGTGGCAGCGACAGCTGCGGCGCCCAAAGCCTCGGAGGTCATTCCACCATGGCGAGCAGCAGCAGCCGAGGCAACGGAGGCTCCCAGCGACATCTTCGAGATGCCCGAGCCCCCGGCCGCGTTCACACCCAATGTGCACGACCAGCGGTGGGACCGCTTGGCCACTGTGCGGGGGAAGAGCGCGCAGGCACCGACCAAAGTGCTGTCCGTCCAAAGTGGCGGCACGTTGTGGTTGGGTGGATTGCCTACGAACAGGTCAGCATCAGCCTTTCCATCCGTCACTCTTCAAGTGGCATGCATGCTTGAGGAGCCTTCGCAGCGGGGTGGCATTTGCTTGCAGGGAGCGACCCTGCGCAAGTTCGCTATCGCCCACCCTGATAGGCGAGACGAGCAATGGCGCGACCTGTTTCCGCTCCTGTGCAATACGTTGTGGGGAGGTGAGGATGTGCTCCTCCACTGCATTAGTGGCCGGCATCGCGCGGCGGGTACCGCGTGTATGATCCGAGCCATTCTGCTCCGGGAGCGCTTCGAAGCAGCTTGGGACTACTTGGCAAGTGTGCGGGATGTCGACATCCAAGGCTTGCTGAGAGACAGGGCCTTGGCTGGTTGGATCCATGAGACCATTCGCACATCTAGTCTGGGCAATGCCTGGCCCCGGCCAACCAGATACATCGCGACCGCCCGCAGTCAGCTGCACATCCAGGGCTATGAGGACACTCCCCTCTGCTCACATCGCCAGAGCGGCCAGAAGGGCAAAGGGCGTTTGGCGAACCCGTCGAAGTGTACCTCGAAGATGGAGGCGATTGCCTGGGGCAGGCCAACATGCCAAGTTTGTGCCAATAGAGCACCAGCCTCCTGGATCCCTTGAGGAGGCTGTGGCACCTGTTTTCATCTTGTCGCACAGCGACACATAAGAGCAGCTAGGCCCCTTTTGGCGATGGAGCGATCCGTTGCCCGTGGCGAGCTTGACCAAGACAGCGTGAAAACAGAGTGCAGTCTCCTGACAGGGGTATTCGGCGAGGGGGGAGTTTCGCCTAGGCGGGTAGGATCGAGGTGCGGGGAGAATTGACCGAGCCGCAGAAGCATGTCCATGAGGGCGTCGTTCGGTCTGTCCCTATGTCTTCCTTCCCCCCCCCGTCTCCGGACTCGTCACGGCCGTAGTCATTGTGCAGGAGGAGAGGGACTCCTCCGAGCGGGCAGCTTTGGCTTAGGCACGTGGGAAGGGATCCCCGAGACAGCATGGCTAGTTCTTTGAGCTTAGTGCCGAGGGAGTCTTCGAGGATTGAAGATTCTCTGAAGGCGCTAGGCACGAACTTCAGCCTTGACCCTGTTGTTGTGGAAGCCTTGATCAAGACCGGTATCTCTAATTTTGAAGAATTTCGATTTTTCTTTGACAGTGAGGGCGCGGTTGAGCCATGGCTCTCAAAGCTGTCGCTTGGGGATGGCAAGATGCTTCAGGTGTCCCGCTTGCGGCGGGCATGGCACGCCATCACCCTCTATTTCAGGCAAATGGAGCAAGATCGCTCCAAGGTGGCCTCTGATGACCTCGATTCCATGCTTGGAGAGACCGAGCTGAGGGACACCAAGGTCAGCTTCTGGCGGAGGTACCGCCAACGATTTCCCCCAGAGGTGCATCCGTCTGACTCCACCCTCTCGAGGGTGAGCCGAGAGATGAGCAAGCGGATGCTTGCTGCGCGTGTTCTCCATATGGAAGGTCAAGTCCTTGCAGTTTCAATTGATGACTACGCAGAAGAAGCGCAAACTCGGCGACAACTTGTTCACTGAGGAAGTTGAAGAAGAAGAGCCGTCTGCCCGTGACACCGAGGCCTATTTGGACAAGTTGCAGACGTTGATGGTGGCGTACTCCATGGCAGGGGTGGGACCTTTGCCTGCGCCAGGGCCAGGGTTTGATCCCAAAGAAGAATTGACTTTGGGAGCAGACAGCACCCGATTCGCCCAAGTGCCACTGGACATTGCAATGCAATATTTCTATCGAGCGAAACGAGCCACCGCCGCACTCCCTCCAGGCAAACGGCTGGCATGGCTCCAAACCCGTGATGCCGAAGAACGGGCGGAGTGGACGGCACGCTTTCGGGAAAGCTCTCAGTCGCTCGGCGTCATTATCAAAGAAGTCTACCAAGCGCGAGATGCACACTGGCTGCCGCCCACACCAGCAGAGCCAGCGTCCATCGCCCCGGGGAAGAGCGCTCCGCCAGCAGCCGCTCCAGCGGCCTCCAAGTTTGCATTGGGGAAATCGATCCAAGGCAAACAAGTGGCCAGGGTACTCCGTGATGGGACGCTCCTTTGCCAGGCATTCCAGGAAGGATCTTGCAAGAGTAAGGGGGGCAAATGCAAGCTTGGCCAACATCGTTGCGGCCACGTCACCAAGAAGGAGCGGGTGTGTGGAGCTCCGAACCATGGGGCGGCAGCTTGCCGCAACACCCCGAAGGCCTGACGGGGCCTTGAAGAGGCAGCGGCAGCCTCTTCAGGGTCTGTTGAGGATCCGCCGCAATCAGGGGAGGGACCCCTGATGGCCGACCTGATGTCAGGACCCAATGCACCGCTCACCAGAGCCTTCATCTTTTGCGGTTGGAGATGCATCACCATCGACTGGTTGATCAACCCTCAACATGACCTCGCACACCCGGAGTTTCAGCAAGAGCTTCACGAGACGTTGCAGCAAGCCGATTGCATCTGTGCCGCTTTGGACTGTAGCACCAAGTCCCGCGCTCGAGAGATTCCCAGGAAGTTTGAGGACGGCCGACCCGCTCCGAAACCCCTGCGGTCAGACGAACACCCCACAGGCCTGCCACACCTCCGAGGGAGTGACCTTCGGCGAGTGACCAAGGACAACCAGGCCTGTGACTTTGTCCTCCAGGAGATCCAGGAATTGGCCGATCGTGGTGGAGTGTCACTGCGGGAGAATCCGGCGAGGAGCCTCCATTGGGAACTGCCCCGTGAAAAGCAGATGTTGGCGTCCGGCGATTGGCAGGACACCTGCTACGCAGCATGTTGCTTCATGGGGGCGCGGTGCAAGCAGCAGAGACTCAGGCACAACATCCAGGAGATCTCCCAGTGGCCGCCACTCCAATGCCATCATCAGCACGACCCAGATGAGTGGAAGCCCTACACCTTGGATGGGCAGCGAGTCTTCCCTAGCCATGAGGAAGCTGAGTACACAGCCCCGCTGGCCTTCGCCATTGCGGTGTCCACTAGTTGGTGGGCAGTACGTGTTGGTCGAGCCAAGTTGCGCGTCCCTCGGATGCCGCCGACTGAGACTGTGGGCCGCCGGGAGCACTGGCTTCACTACGACCCCCGCTCTATGCGCAGCTGGGCTATGACTCCTTTGGCGATCCAGCTGGGCCTGCGACCAATCGACCCGCGCGAGCGAGCACGGGTGCCTCGCGTGCGTCGAGCAGTCGACCTCTTCGTGGATGGCCACCTTCCAGCCAAGTGCATCTACGTAGGGCGAGGGCATCACAGCCACAAGTTGCCCCTATCGAAATGGTGCTCTCCGTATACCCCAGGGCATGATTGTACCGCAGATGAATGGCTTCCTTGCTATGTTGAGTTCATCATGTCATCCAGGGCGGCGGAACTCTCAGAGCTGGCGGGCTGCACCTTAGCCTGTGATTGCCCACATGACAGTGACGTTTGCGAAGCTGATGCGCTGGCAGGGTTGGTTTTTGACGCCACAGCCCCGGAAGCACCTCGCTACTTGGCAGCGGCAAGCGGGCAAGCCCAGAGGCATCACTCGACAGCATCTCGCGCATTGCGGTTGGGGGTCATCTCCAGCCGCGGAGTGGCTGCGAGCATCCCAGCACGAGTGGGCCTATTCACCCAAGAAGGCGTGGTCACGTGCTTCCGCCGCCTCTTCCCAGGTACATGGTTCCAGGACTTCAAGTTCCCGATGATCGAAGACCTCCTGAATCAGGCACCGTTCTGCGAGTTTCCACGCTGGAGAGACCAGCACGATCTCAAGGCAGATGGGCCCCTGGGACCACATTTGGCTAGCGCAGCTCTGAGGCAGCGGCAACGTCATGCCGAGGGCCAGCAAGCCGGAGCTTTGAGCCATAAAGCCGCCCTACCTCCGCTTTTGAGTTTTGGGCTGGACCCGGACACTCACTTTCAGCGTGCTTGCCTTCGAAGCCAGGCACCCATCCCGACTGAACAGTCGCCCCTCCTGGACGATGACCTATGGTTTGTGGCTGAACTCTATGCATCACGTCCCGCAGACCTACCACGACTCCGCGAGCAGAGCCTAGGCATCTTGAAGGAGCTGAAGCAGCGATGGGGGAGCGTGGGCGAGCACCTGCGGACTTTCCAAACCTCAGCGATTCGGGCAGTCACCCGTTCCAGGGACATCGGACTAACAGCCCTCTTGGTGACCCTAACGTCCTGGGCGGACATCACGTACCCTTACGGCTTGGTAGCGGGACTGCCAGCTGTAGGTACGGCACCACCCTACGGGGTCTTTCCGGAGCAGCCAGGTCGTATCCTCACCATGGAGGACGTGCTTGACGACTGGGAAACCCACAACTACAAGACCCTCGCCGCGCTCAAACCCGGCAGACATGATGCCGTGCTGCTGGAGCAATCGCTGAATGATGCCGCCCAAGGCTTCTGCTCTGCACCGTTGACCCAGGCGCAGCTCCTACGAGAACTACGAGGAGAACCATTCCGCCTCATCCCCCGATGTGTGATTGTCCAATCCTCGGGCAAAAAGCGGATCATTGATAATGGAGATACAGGAGGCCAGTCTGAGAGGTCTTCGGATTGGAACAAGTTGGTGCTATGCTCGCCGTTGCGCCCGGCACAACATGTGGGGGGCGGTTGCTTCACTGTTGACAGACGAACAGTGGCATACCCTTACGACTGCTGACGAGTGGCAGTCAGGAGGGGAAGATTGGCCGAACGCGTATCGGCATTCCCCTATCAGTCAGGCAGAGAGCCGCGGCTGTATCGTCTGCTTCTGGCATGCTGAGCGGGGGGAACCCGCCTTTCAGGTGTATTCATCCCTCCTCTTCGGCCTTCCGCTCGCGGTTACATCGTTCAATCGGTATTCCCGCCTCATTGAAGCACTGGGCCGACGGCTTACATACAGTCTGGTGTCGCTCTATTTCGATGACGCCCACATCACGGACCTCCAGTCAGGCTTCGGTTCCAGCCAACAAGCTTTCTGTCAGTTGAACACCCTCTTAGGTACCCCGTTTGCCGAGGAGAAGAAACAGTTGATGCAGCCTACCGGTACCTTTCTGGGCCTTGATCACGACTTTACGAACCTCAGTCGGGGCTTCGTGACGTTTTGGGCCCGCGATCGATTGATTCAGAAGACAGCTGCGATGATTACCGAGGCACAGACACACAACAGCCTGTCCTCAGGCCAGGCATCCAAGCTCTACGGCATGCTCAATTTTCTCGAGCAGGGCATGTACGGAAGGTTGGGATGCGCAGGGCTGGCAGCCATTAAAGCACGCCAGACAGAGCGCAACCGTGACCTCACTCCAGAGCTTCAGCGCAACTTCGATGTGATTTACTCCATCCTTCGCCATCGACCCTGTCGAGAACTTCCCGTGAGGCCGTCCGAATGTTTGCGGTTTGTTGTAGCCTCTGACGCAGCTTTGGAGGAACCAAAGCAGGGCACCGGAGGATTTTTAATCGTCTGGCACGATCCGGTGGGACCGGTTCGGGAAGCCTTCATCGCCAACATTTCTCCGGAAGTTTACCAGCTGTGGGAGCCTGGAGACAGGCAGATAGCCCAGTTGCAAATGGTGATGATCATTTATGCCCTCACATATCGGGCGCAGGCCTTTCGAGGTCGTCGAGGCATCTGGCTGATCGACAACGTCGCTAGCCTCATGTGTCTGATTCGGGGCCGTTCCCAGTCACCCGATCTGGAGCGCATGTGTGGTTTGATTCATGTCATGCTGTACGCTTTGCGTACCTGGATGTATTGGGAATACATTCCGTCTAAGAGTAATTGGGCCGACGCCATTTCAAGACTAGGTTGGTCCGATCCGTGGTGGCGAACACACGGATTCACCCCTTTTTCCGTCTCTTGCCCTCTCTGCCTTTGGCACCTTCCGCTGCCAGCAGTGATCCGAGTCGTAGAATTTCTCTAAGTGCGTTGGGAGGATTTGAAGTGCATTGGGAGTGGTTTCCGGAGTGACCGGAAGGATACCACAAGGGTCTGATTGTGTCAGGCCTGCTGATGCAGGTAACCCAACGCAATTATCCTGCTGGACATGGCAGGTTGAAGACCATACTGGCAAGATGACTGAGGAAAAGGGATTGTGTGCGGACCACCGTAGCTACGAGAGTCAACCTTGGAAAGAAATGTATATATATAACTCTTCCAGTCCCATGGGTGGCCTTGGGATGGACATAGAGATTATTGGAGAAATCACAAAACCCTTTCATGAGGGCAAAGCCATCAGATGCCCCCACAGAGCCCCAGCAGGACATGTGAAGACCATATATAATATATGTATGTAATTATATATTATATATACAATATATATATATTGGTTTCTTCGGCCCGCAAGACGTGGAGCCAGAACCACCTGTTTAGCTCTTCGGAGGTCATGGAGGTCATGGTCCGTTATAGGGCACACGCACGGTCTCCACCGCCCATCCGCCCCTCCGCCTGCGGCTCGCGGATCTTAGCGTCCAGGATCTCGCGAAGGTGCGGTCCATGGTGGAGTCCGGACTGGAGGCAGGACCTGATCGAAGACGGTGACCGGTGACGTGGATTGGGAGGCTGCTTCCGAACCTGGTGGATTTGGTTGTGTTTTTCCAGATGGCCCAAGCGGCCACTCTAAGTCCAAGACGTGTTTGGATATGAAGACACTATAGACGACGTTTTTTGGATCCCCAACCCAAAAGACCGCCGATGCGCTTGCGGTCGCGCAGATTCTCCCGGTGTTCACCGATGGACCCGGAGGTTTCACCGGTCCTTTGGGATGGCCGATGAGCGAAGAAGAGTCCAGTCGGAAGAGTCGGCGAACGGTCAAACCTGGGTCGCACGGATGGGAGAAAAGCGATTGAGACCTCCGGTGGCAGTGTGTGATGAAGTACGACGCTACCAACTCATGAGAGGAAATGGCCCAGCACTTGCTTGCAATTGCTAGAATTTATTTGGCAACAGCTTGCAAACAAAAATGCCACACATCGTACCAAGTGACCCTGTTTGGACGAAATCCTTGTGCCTTCCAAACGCAGAAGGGTCGTGGGAAATTCCCAGAGAGTCGTTGGGAGGAACTGTGTTCGGCGGCCCAATTGTGGTGTGAGCAATCGATGTCACCGTGACGGATTAACGCTTTGTGGAATTGAAGCTGTCACCATACTGTTTTCGTGATGCTTTGGGCAGTGCAGATGGCACTTCTTCTCAAGAGGTTTCAAATTTCAAAGTCTTGGTTTGAGTACAGGCAGAGACCTTGGACAATTAAACTAACATGATCCCGGAAACAAAGATCCTCATTTCATCCTGATGTATTAGCAATCTATACATCCTCATACATCCCCCCATGATTGCACAAAAGTCCTCTACCCATCCAGGGCCATGTTTTTCTCCGGCTGTCCTTGCCAGATGCCCATCTCCAGGGCAAAAACGTCACCAGGGCATACGCCCTCCGCGAAGAATCCGAAGCAACACATATAGGCTTTGCTTCGGGTCGCCGCTGTCGGCCGGTCCGTCCGGGCCCAACATCGATGCGTCACCGTGTCACGTCGTTCCCGAGGACCTCGGGGGCTATGTCCAGCCCGGAACCGCAAGTCGAGTGGGGACGGGACCGGGCTCCGGGACGCGGGGGTGGCAGGCGAAGGCACCGAACGAAAACGGTGGGTGGACTTGGGGGACTTCGGTTGGTGTTTTGGGCCGAAGGAGTGGGTGCAGGTTCCGGTTGCTGCGGTTGGGTGCTCGTTTGAGTTGTTTCAAGTCTGAGATCGTTCTAGATCCTGATGAAGGTGTTCAATACGGATGAGCAGGGTGGATGGCTTGCAGGTGGTTTTTGAAGATCAATGGTGGGGGCATTGGTGCCTTGCTATGCTGTCGATGCGGTTTTTGCACTGGTGGTGGGTCGTTGGAAGCAGTTTTCTCCAGAGTATTTGTTTGACAAAGCCCAAAGAAGAGCTCCTGGTGCATTCCTAGCAAGTTCCAATGACAGCGAGACATGATGTTTTACAGTGGCACAGAATGACCTATCCCAACCACATCCTCAGAAGGTGGTTAGACCGCACAAACCCACCCCAACTAACTTCTGTAGATGCGGTTGGGGGCCTAGGGTATATATATAAACATGGATCAGTGGACAACCACTATAATTACTAAAGATCACTACACAACACCCGCCGAAGACAGCGGCAACCCACGGCGACCCAGGCAAGTTCTGGGGCTTTTGGTCACCGAGACTCAGGCCGTGAACGGGAGCGGATTGCTTTGACATGCTTTGACCTGCTTGACGTGAGCCCTTTCATCAGCCTGGAAACCTGCTGATCTTGATCTTTCCGGTTTTTGTCTCCCCAAAAGTTTTGGGGAATACGCGTTTTTTTGCTTCTATTTATTTTTTTCGGACACTCGCGCTGGTCGAAACCGGGGGGTGACTCACGACCGGGACATCAGTCCGGCATCAGGTGAATTCCGACTTCCGTGGGCTGGGTGGCAAAGGCTATCAGGTGGACCGGCGCGGGCTGGGGCACCACTACCGGTCGAGGGGTCGGATGTCCATGAAGCTGCAGGTGTTGTCTCATGGTCCTTCTAGCTTCTTCCCTGAAGTTTCAGCGACCCACTGACTTACTGGAATATGGAAGGTGGTCTATAGTCATGTGATTGTAGCTGCCTAAGTGTTCATGGACAAAAGGCCACTTTCGTGCGCCCAACATTGTGATCATGTCCACAACTTTAGTCACACTCTGTGGATGTGTGGACTGTGCCATAGAACATTGGACAATGATGATTCTTCAAGGATTTCTTGACTGGTTGGCTTTTTGCAAGTTGGGTATGTGTCACTGATGCACTTTTGATCCTCGGGTGGATTGGTGAAATGACACGGGTTCAGCCATGCATTGCGACCTTAGCTTATGAGCAGGGCTCGGTGGAACGAACGCTTGCATGCAGCTAATGAGCAGGTTGTTTGGATTTGTCCTACATTTACAGATCATGGATATATATATATATATCACACATCCCGACGGTTTCACTTCGGACACTGGGACGTTTGTGATG
Source organism: Durusdinium trenchii (assembly GCA_963970005.1). Lineage (NCBI taxonomy): Eukaryota > Dinophyceae > Suessiales > Symbiodiniaceae > Durusdinium > Durusdinium trenchii. The sequence goes on along the minus strand of CAXAMN010015558.1, from coordinate 429,805 downwards.
ATCACCACGTTGTTGTTGTTGTTGTTGGTTTAAACGTTTTATATGTTCTTTTGGACGACGATTATTGTGGGGTGGGTCTCCAGATAACAGTTAACAATGAGACCCTTTATGTACTGATAACATCTGATACCGATGTACTCGTACGATGTCGATAACAATGTTGTGACGTCGATGACAATGATGTGACATCGATGACAATGTTGTGATAGCGATGACAATGTTGTGCACTCGACTTGCCTCCACCCCGCACCCCATCGATGACAATGTTGTGATCTTGATGACAATGTTGTGACATGACATCGATGACAATGTGGACGAAGCCCCTCCAAGATACGTTTGCCTTTTGCGTGTCGTAATTCCATTGTGATGCAACAAAGCCAAAAAAAACGTGCGCGGCGGGGGCTCGCCCCATAAATGTTCTTGGCGACCGCCACACAAGTGTCTAAATACCATGCGAATATATATATATATATACAGCAGCCAAATGCATTGGGGTCTTAGACAAACCCGCCTGCATATATAACTATATAGTTATATGTATACATTTATTACTACACCTGAACCCTCCGTCGTAGCAGAAAAAAGTGACAGAAAAAAAACTGCTCATGATCAAACAAAAGCGTTCATGCCTTGAAAAAACGTACCACTGGAAAGTCAGATGTAGCTTCATTCCACCTTATGTGGTCTTCAAGTCCATTCCCCTGCCACATGCTGGCACCCGGGTTGCGGGAATATGTGCCCAATTTGCGGGCACCCTTTTTTGGAAAAATGCTTGTAAAGCACGGCCAAATAGTTTAGAACCAAACCCATGGTTTCATTTGCACATACTAGGAGAGGTCATATAGGATTTCCACCCGGTCCATAGGGCCCCCAAAGGCCCACAAGGGTTTACAAGGACACTGGTCAGGAACCAGTAGGCTTTAGAATTTACAACACCAAACAGCGCTCATATGTCCTGTAAAAGTGTACATACCCTCAATTAACGCTCAAACTTCCAACAAGTGCTCCAAACCATGGTTCGCCAGACATATGCTTCAGGCATAAAATGTAATACATAATGCAATATAGCATATATGTAATAGATACGCTGCGGACACTTGTTGTTTAATGAGTAGTGACGAGAGTAAGTATATTTAATGTATATTTTTTGGACATGCCACAACGCGGGCGACACCGCTGCTTCTCCGAGAGGTGGTGCATGGGAAGCGAAGCCACTTGGTGTTTGGGCGTTTTTGGGCGTTGAGAGGACCGCGGTAGGGTTCAGAATTGGTGTGTTTTTCCAAAGAAGTTGGTGGGTTTGTTGGTTTGGTAGGGAATGTGGGCTGGTGCATCTGCGTTGGTTGGAAGCGAACTTGGCGGTTTGGAACGGTGAAGGGGCAGCACGCGGAATGGGACAAAACAGGGCGGCGGATTTGTGCAGGCAAATGGTCAGTGAAGAGGACAACGTGGAGGGTAGACGGCACAATCACAGTCCTCAAAGGGTGGTCTCGTGACGCCAAGCAATTCTAGCTACTAGTAGCTTCTTGCTCCTAGTAGTAAGGCCAGGAGCCCCTAGTAGTTTCTTGTTCCTAGTAGCGATGCCAGGAGCCCCTAGTAACGTCCTTGCTCCTAGTACTCTCCACAAAGTTGTGGAACATATTTTCCGAAAAAGGCCCCATAGAATAAAAGCACAGCTTGGGATTTTTCGGTACAGATCTACTGTAAGACTGTATTCGGGGACTGACAGGCCGTGCGTTCTTCGGCCCTTTGGACCGAACAACCACCATATGGGGGGGGAGTCCGCAAGGACTTGATTGTCGTTTCAAGTCCTTTGTCGTTTGACTCAGTCGGGTCGGAACCAGTTAGTTGTTTTCTTTTATTTTGACGCCTCACTTGGATTGGTGCTATGCCACACTCCTTCCTGCGCCAAGCTTGGGCTCAAGCGGCGATGTTTTTCGTGCCAGGCTCCAAAGGGAGCCACTGTAGATTTGGGGTTTGGTAGCTTAGCCAATGTAAGGACACCCTGCAAAACCCAGACACTAGGTTTGGTAGCTTTTGCTTTGGCAACGTGTGTCGCACTACAGGGCACCAAGGTTTGTTCAGAATAGACATTGCACCTTGCTCACCCCTAACTATACCAACAGAGGTTGAAGAACCCTATAACTATAGCCTATCCCATAGGTACCCCAAGTGAGCTCCTTATTTACAGTCACTCAATTAACCTCTCTTGATATATGATAGATCTGACCGGGCCGGCTCACGGTGGAGTGGCAAGTCTTCGTGTTCGAACAACCAAGTGTTCACATTCCGGGCACCGGCGGTCGCATGGTTCCTGACCGATCTGACCGGCCCTTTCTGCGGCGTCCGCCGGCGTCCGCCGAGCCCACGACGCAGCGACTGGGTGATGAAGAACTGGCATTTCAGGTGGTGGGCATGGGTGGAGACGAATTCCAGGTCCGGGTGCCCAAGTCTATCACTGGCTCTGAGCTTCGAAGAATCATCCGGGATCGACTTCCGCTGAAAGCTGGAGCAAGAGTCGTGGTGATGAAAGGGTCTCAGAAGCTTTCATTGTCGAAGACTTTGGCCCAACAAGGGCTGGTGCAAGGAGAGCCAAATTCTCTGTCCTACGCATATGAGGTGGCTAACCTGCAGGAGGCGTGGAGATGCCTCCAAAAACGCTATGTCGACGATGAGTCGATGGCTCTTGAGGGCATACTGCAGCTACAAGGGCTGCAAGAGACAACTCCGCTCAGGAACCTTGTCACCCTCAAGCACCTCGCACTATGCAATGACCTCAACGAGAGTTTGGAGGGAATGCCTTGGCCCACAAGCCTTCAAAGTCTTTCCTTTGGCAGCGAGTTCAACAAGAGCCTGAAAGAAGTGGCTTGGCCCAGCGGCCTGCAAAGTCTTTCCTTTGGCTACAAGTTCAACCAGAGCCTGGAAGGAGTGGCTTGGCCCAGCGGCCTGCAAAGTCTTTCCTTCGGGGGTGAATTCAACCAGAGTCTGAAAGAAGTGGCTTGGCCCAGCGGCCGCAAAGTCTTTCCTTTGCC
>CAXAMN010015558.1:381592-426766 GCA_963970005.1 Durusdinium trenchii | reverse complement strand
AAGTCTTTCCTTTGGCAGCAAGTTCAACCAGAGCCTGAAAGAAGTGGTTTGGCCCAGCGGCCTGCAAAGTCTATCCTTTGGCATCAAGTTCAACCAGAGCCTGAAAGGAGTGGCTTGGCCCAGCGGCCTGCAAAGTCTGTCCTTCGGGGGTGAGTTCAAGCAGAGTCTGGAAGGAGTGGCTTGGCCCAGCGGTCTTCAAAGTCTTTCCTTAGGCGACAAGTTCAACCAGAGTCTGGAAAGAGTGGCTTGGCCCAGCGGTCTTCAAAGTCTTTCCTTTGGCTTTGAGTTCAACCAGAGTTTGGAAGGAGTGGCTTGGCCCAGTGGCCTTCAGAGCATTGCTTTTGATGGTTGGTTTGAGGCCCTGAAGAGAGTGAATTGGCCAATGAGCCTTCAGTGTTTGGTTGTTGCTGGCCCGAGATCGGAGGTGGTGGAAATGTGTCCTCCTCCGGGGTTGCAAAGCTTTGAGTACATTTTGGACGAAGGGGATGGGTCTTTCGATCTTTTTGATCAGAAGCAACGGTGGATGATGATCTCCACGGAGGATCGAACGGAAAAGCCATGACGACAGCTCCCAGTGACGACAACTTCTGGTCCAAGTGGTCGGCGAAAAACATGGGACCGTGGGTCGGACCAGCGGCCGAACAGGTCGGACAGTGGTGACACAGTAACCTCCAGGTGGAAAGGTTACTATAGGTATATATATATATATACAGTGGTTTCAGAGGTGAGAAATGGCGCACCCATAATAAACCACCTTTTGGTGATTGTGCCATCTACTCTCAGTCCACTGTAATAAGATACACCCGACTGAAGTCCAAAGACTGGGCCATTGGGGCCACCGAAGTAAACGATATTCCTTTTCGGGCCATCTAAAGTCTAAAGACAATTTTATATAGTTTGGGCCTCCCAGGGTATACCTTTACTTTCCGGGGAAACGACTTGGGGGGGTGTCAGAATGTGTCATCTCTGGGCGTGTCGAGTTCAAGAAACGAGGTGCCACCGTGGAGGTGCATGTCCCCACAGTCACTCTTCCAGCGCCATGGACAACAGTTGCTTCTTCCCAAGTGCCTGAAGCCATTCCGCGTTTTGCAGCACCATCTCTAGAGAGCTCCAGTGGGCCACCCCAACCAACTCATCCAACTCTAGTCCTGACCAGGGTGCGTGTTCGTTTGAATGCCTTTTACGAAGGTTGGCCAAAGGCACGTTTGGAGGGATTTCTTTGGTCTTTAACGCCGGTTTGGAACACTCCATTTCACCACCTCAGGACCTCAGTTGTCGAATGCAAAGACTTTTGAGGGCATGCTCGCTTCGTTTGCTGCTTTATCCACGGAAGACTCAACACTAGCCTCACCCGGACCCTGATTGAACTTCCCGAAGAACATTGGTCCTCTCCACATTCTGATGGGTTTGCATGAGCCAGTGCCTGATTGTTCCATCATCAGTTAGCATCGGGATTGCCATTCTGATTTTTTTCAGACCCTAGGCCACCAACCACCTTCTGAGAAGATGTTTGGGGTGAGTGCCAGGAGGGTCCAGTCATACCGAACCTGAGAAGGTCGGAGTTTCACCGGGAGAATGTTTCAGACAGATCTATCTGGGATGAATGGATGAATGTCATGTCCTCCCGTCCTCCCCTGCCCACCCTGCGACCGGTCCCAAAAGCTAGCCCTGAAGCCTTCCGATCGGATTCAATCCATGACCGGTCATAGTCATAGTTTTTACGTTTTTAGACGACCAAGCCGGGTCAACCTTTAATGGTCCAACGGAAGGCGCCCGAGTATGGGTGTTAGGGTGCCCGCCCCGGTCCGTTGGCCGCGTCCTTCGGGACGGGTAGGCAAGGGTTGGGTGGACATGCGCAACCCAAAGACTCGGTCTTCCGTGTCCCAGAAAGTCTTCAGATCCTCCGTGCAAACGGGTCAGACCCTATTTCAATAAATCCAGCACTCCATGGGCCGTCTGGGCCGCACTCCTCCGGCAGAACCGTGTTGCATCAGGTGTGAAACCACCGGGTTTTCTCACAAAAGACTGGCAACAATGAAGCTCCATTCCCTTACTGTAATTATGAAGGATGGGTTTTTCTGTGTTTGTGTTGTTGCTTTGGGAGGTAGGTGATTGGTCGTTGTTGCTCCAGGTGGTGCACTGTCAAGCCTTGGAGTTGAAACTGGAACTGAGTAACTGCTGTCAAAGACCACTTCTTACCAGTCCCACTGCTCAAAACATCAACCTGTTTGTATGGTTTTGTGGGTGGGGGCGGCCGGGGGCAGCTGGAAAGACTTCGGGAGAACCGCGGCAACCCGCGAACCGACCGACCGAACCGCGCCAACCCGCGCCAACCGCTGCGAGCCCTAGGCTTTGGTGGCTCCGAGCCCTACCATGCCCGGGCACCCGGTGAACGACGCCACACCGAAGTTCGGTCAGGATGTGTAGAATCGAATGTTTAATGTCTAGGATCGACCCATATGATATATGTAATTATACATACCCCGAAAAAAGGATGTGAGGTCATTAAAGGTCATGATACAAATCTAGTTTCAATCATATGTGAGGTGTGATGAGCTTGTGATCCCCATCTAACCTCAGCCAGAAGATGCCAGTTTGAAGCATCCCACCGCCACCAAACAGTCTTTTCAGCATCACACCAGCCGTGCCACACAGGGGTTAGTTCGTCAGCTCCTAATAGGAGAGTCGATGCAACGAAATAGTATCGATGAGAATGAGAAGAGTCATTCATGGTGACGAACGAGTTCTATGTGTTTGCAGTACATCTACTGTATGTCCTTCCAGTTAACATGTATATGTGACAATCGGCCGTGGCGTTGCTGAAGCTGTCAAGCTTGCGCAATCCTCCCAGGTGGATACGATCCGCAGCCTCACCTGGAAGGCCAGGTCGATATTTGAAGGATTCTGCCAGCCAGGCAAGGCCTTCAGATTAAGCAAGCACTATATAAATATATATATATATGTATGTATGCATAAGTACCCACGACCATTCTCATCTTTTTGACTCATTGACATTGACCAGTTTAATCGAACTTCAATTGACCTTCTGGGCGTTAACTCTGCTTGCGACAGCGACACCTTTCCAGGTCAATCAGCGGACACACTCAGGCGGTTTTTCAAAAGATTGTCAACCAATGGGTCAGAGCTTCCAATGGTGCTCCGTGAAAGAATCATAGGCCAACGTGCATGGATGACCGTGTTCCGAATACAAATCAGGTGACAGGTGATGATTTCAGGGAGTTTACATGGAGTTTGGTTCCGTTTTGACTTTGACCTGGTCCTCTCACTGCGACGGAAGAAGCCAACTTCAGAAACAAACGCTGGAAGCATTTGGCCGGTTCCAGACTTACCGTAAGTCTGTTTGATCAGTCAACTTCTCTCACTTGATTCATTGATGTGCCTGAAAGCCATCATAAAGCGTCTAAGAACAACACTGTGCTCTCCAAGCTGGTTCTTTACAGTGACCTTTTCATTCCTAACTTTGAGGTTACCTGTCGACCATCCATGTATGGGCCTTTGTCTTACCTAATTCACATTGGGTTGGTTTCCGAGGTCAATGTAATTGGGCCTGTATTCCAGTCCCATGTATGGTTTGGGTATAGACTCTGTACCTGTTAGATAGCTCCACTGTAGCTCCACTGGTCAAGCGGCTTCGGCCAGGAGCGGGAGTTCCTTTTTGCCTTGCGTGCCCGGGATGACGTCTCAGAGGCTGCGTGACGGTGGTCAGGTAGGTCCGCGGTGAAGTAGCTGGCTCGGAAGCTCGGGTGGTAAGCAAACAAAGGCAAAGCAGCAGCAGCATCAGCAGGGTGCTGTGTGAACTGATCACTTCGATCGCCCCCGAAAACTGCGGAGGACGCGGAGTCGCGGAGTGCGCGCGCCGCTGGGAGATACAACATGGCAAAACTCAGGCCTCCAAAACAACCCATGGGGATGTTGCAACCTGCAAAGCTACAGCTAAGCAAGCCGACTCCTCCGAAGCCATGTTTTTCTCTATGTCTGTGTGTTGACTCATGGAACTCCTTTCTCGCTGTTTGGCCACAGGCTTGGCTTGCTAAAGGGTAACTGTATAAAGCCGGCAGCCGCTAGCTAGACGCTAAATGTTTGCAAAGTTCATGTTACAAAGCCTGAACACTATCAGAAATCTGTGGGTAGAAGAGATTCATTTTCCAGGCCAAGAATCATCAGAATCTTTGGCTGCTGTTGATTCACGGCCGTAAATCAGAACGAACCAGCCGAGCCAAACGGGAGGAGCGGTATGCTGATCTCACCGCATCCGGGCCGCCACGTCACCACGGTTCCCGCCACCGCATCCGGGCGAAGGGTGACACCGGGGAACGACGAAGCGTTCGAAGGGTTCAACGGGTCGACTCAACGGTTCAACCTGTTTTTTCCCTTAAGAAGGTGTGGCTGCCCGGACAAAGGGGTCAATGTACAGGACGACTACTAGTCATCATTTGCAAGGTCACCTTCCAGAGCAAATTACATTTAGACGATACCTCCCCCCAAAAAGTTGCATATGGATTGAAAAAACGATACCAATCCCAAAAACGATACCATGCTCTAAACGTACCACCAAACGACCCCTAGTTTTGCCGGTCGCTCAGGTGAGGGTTGTCCCATTACCAGCAACCATCACTACTAGATGGAAAGGCCTACAACCTAACCATCATACACTGGACCCTGGTAATGAGTATTTCATGAGACATACCTACTGTAATCGTTTTTGGGGCACAAAACAGCCGAAGCTCCGCTCCAGGGCTCTCCACTGGACGTTGGCATCTCCCGTGCTGCGGGCCAGAAGCAGCTCGGCTGGTCCTGGTCCGGAGCCGCGAACGACGCTTTGGGGGTGCATCGGAGGTCGATCGGAGGTCGAACCATTTGCGTCGGCATCTAGCGGTTTCGTGCTTTTGGCATCTTAATTGCTCCAGGATAGCTAGAGATCAGACAGATCATGACTATAAGGAGGGGATTTGAACCTGATTTACTTATATATATATATATCGATTACATGATTGAATGGCGTCAGTTCAAAAAGATTTCTTGCAAGCTGGCAAACCAGGCCGAAACAAACCCCTATCTCAATCGCTTGAAGCTGTGTGTGTGTGTGTAAGCTTTGGAGTCCGAAGTTGCTTTCGACTTGTTTTACTCAGGCTACGTATGTGTTCACTTAGACCTTGTGGGAGGTGGCGCAAGACACATCCTTCCTTCAGTGCCCTAAGCACCATTTCAATCCTCCCCCGGTCGTGCGCGATCATTCCAACAATTCGTTGTTGGATTTTTTAAAGGAAAACATCCAGTCACATCGAACTCGACCGGACGGGCGGATGTCGAATTAGTTCAGGCTGACTGTAGACCTTTGATTGAACATCCACTCCAGGATGCAGAACCTCTTCATATGAGGGGTTGTATGAATCAAGAGTCTACCGTACAGTACAGCGACGGACCGTCGTCCTACGATGCCTCGTGCCTATGCCCCTTGCCCCTCACGCCGTCAACGCCCGTGCCGAAGTTCAGGTTGATGCACTCGAGTTGTTTGGTGGTGCCGTGCTTAGCCGTTTCCGGTGGAGGACAGGGTCAGCCCCTCCTAGAGTCGAGGAGGACAGGAGGACAGGCATATTGTTTAACACATAAAAATATGGGTCTCACGGGAATTGTTATGTTGTGTAAATAGATGTGTTGTTCACTTGATTGAAGTCGTGCAGCCAAACCACTAGTTTTACCATCCTGCAGATAGAATATGGGAGAGCCCGTCCAATAAGCCAGGACGTTTCTTTTTTGCTCAGCACTCGGTCCGGTGCTTTGGCCGGACCGGACGTTGGTTCAGTCGACGTTGGCATATTTGGGCCTCCACCCCCTGGCCAGTTGGTGGATCACCTGCAAAGCATTTTGAGGGGGTTGGGTTTCCCTCTTGAAACCCAACAGGTGGAAGAGAGGCTTCTGAGCTCAAAGCTCTTAGCCTTACGGGAGGCAGGTCCCCTGGGTCCAGCTGCCGACTGCGAAGTCGGGGTTGGACGTCCACAGAGTTGGGCTACCCACGCCCAACACCTTATACTTTAGGATCCGTGTCTCCGCGTTCTCGGTGGTTAGTGCCATGGACAAAGAGCTGCTCGACATCCTGCACTCGATGGGTTCCCCCTGGGAAGGTAAGTGCAAGGGCCTTTTTGAAGGGATCTTCAATGGACCCGTCCTGACTTGGGATGACCTCACCATCCTTGCTGGAGTGTGTTCCAACATTGAGATTGATGTGCTTGATGTTCATTTTGCTCTTTTCCAAGGTGGTTCAGGGTTCAACTTCAGTGTTGGCCACGAGGGATCTATTCGCATTCCCGATGTTCACCAACGAGCACTGCCTTTCAGAGCTGGTGATAAGATCATATGTTGTGGCAAGTTGCGTTGCTTGGAGGGCCAGACTTGGATTGGGGACAGACAGACCGTCGCTATTCCTTTTCCTTCTTTTGGCCACGAGGCACATTGGAACGCAGTGCATTTGTTTTCAGGGGCTTTCGACGGCTGGACACAAGCCTTCAATAGGCTTCCGAGTATTTTTGGAGATCTGTTGATAGGCGCCCAAGTCCATCTCGATGCTGACCTTGAGGTTGCCCAGGCATGGGTGAAGAAGCACGGAATTCCATATTCGGCCACCCCGTTGATGCCGAGATCCACGCACGACTTCTCTCCTCACAGGTTCATTCATGGTGACGTGAAAGATGTTTCATTCCTACACCTGGCTGGTTTTGGAGGGAACACGATCTACACTGCAAGCCCCCCTTGTGTTTCATGGTCACGAGGAGGCAAAAAGCAGGGACTTGCATCGGTTTTCGGACAGGACTTCTTACATGCTGTTATGACGTGTGGTGTTGCACAGCCAATCATGCTCGTCTTCGAATGTGCGGCCGAAGTCCCTACCAGTCCGCATTTCCGAGTCATCAAAGCATTGCTAGAAGCTCTAGGTTTCAAATGCCTATGGAACGAAGTTTGCCCACTGCACGCCATTACTCATACTGTTCGAACCAGGTGGCTAGGTGTGTGGATTCGAGGTGACCTTTTTGTGCAATCCATCGTCCCACCGGTCATCCCGACCCCGAGTTTCTTTGATGAGTGGCATGATCAGATTTACTGCTTCTCACTGCCTAGATCGGTGCGTGAACAGTTGACCTTGTCACCATCAGAACGCTCCATCTATGGTGATCGATGCTTGCTGCCGGAAGCCAAGCGCAATTTGACCTCAGTTGATGCCACGATTGACCAAGTGCTCAGCTTGCGTGTCCCACCCTTGGGTCAACCCTTGCCGACTCTGTGTGCATCGTACAGCTCTCAACACCTGCTGAGTGCTTCCCACCTGAGAGAGAGGGGTATCTTTGCATCCCTGGAGTGCACGAATGGGAGCTACGCTTTCCTTGACCCCTTTCGCTACATGGCACTTTTCGGGGTGGTGGAGCCTGTTGTGGTGTCGGCTAAGCTTTCCTTGGCATTCAAACAAATTGGAAATGCCGTGGCTGTGCCCCATTCAGTCATGACCTTAGCTTCTGGTGTTGCTGCCTTGCTAGGCCGACAGATCGATGTTCAGGATGCTGTGATGAAAGTATGGCTACAGCGCATCACATCCTATACTGGGTTCATCATTTCCGATTCTCGGTTTCATGTGTTGTGCAGCGCCCCACAAGCGGTTACTGAAGTTGTACTCCAATTGCCTGGCCTTTCGGATGGTCTTGCTGTGGTTGAGCTTCGTATCCTTCATGCAGTCACTGCTGCGCATCATGACGTGCTTGTTCCTCTTCAGTGGACTGTTGAGCACCTTTTCAGCCTCTTCAAGTGGAAGTTTGATATCACACCACACCTCTTCTTGTGGCATGATGATGAGCGCATCCATAACACACATGGGCTCGTGCACGTGATTGGTCTCTCGACACAATGGTACTTGTATCTCTCAAACCGACTGCTGGCCACCTTGACTTTCGGCCGTTCGTTCACGCACCAGCTTGCCTCGGATCCGGAAGAATCTCAGAAGAACATCATTGAAGTTGCCGATTCGCCTCTGGCCATTTCGCCCACTGTCCCATATGTTCCTAGGCCTGAAGGCAGCGCCACTTGTCAGGTTGGCTCTTTCGATGGAATTGTTCATTCGCCTGCCTTCTTGAGTGCAGTCCGTCGTGCTGAAGCCTGTTTGTCACGGAACAAGCCCACGCTTCCTGGATTTCATGTCTTTCAGAACCCATCGTCAGGGTTCACGATGCCAGTTGGACTTCATGAACTTGACCACACAAGCCCTGATCTCAAAAGACGGCGAATCATGATCGACCGGATTGACTGTGTCATTGTTCAGGACCAGGGCCGGACTAAAAATTCGAGTGAGATCATCCTGATCGCCAAGTTGGGCAGGGAATCCGCCACGTTTGTCAAAGTCTTGGATCCTGCACTGTCTTCTGACCTTTTCGTGATTGATGACCGGCTGTTTCGGCTCCAGAAGATCAATGGCCAAGAGGGAAGAGAGGAGGGCTCAAAGCTTGCCCATGGGGATTTTGTGGAATTCTCCTTCGTTGGCTCCGCTACCATTCAAGCCGGAGGGCACCACAGTGCTCAACCTGTTGCTCTTCCTGCCGGGGCGGATTTTGGCTCTCGCTGTGAATTTGCCATAAACACGTCAGGCTGGCTGGCCACTGATGAAATGCAGTTCCTGATTGAAAATATCCAGTGGTCCAACCCTGCGTTCGCCTTCTTTGGACCAATTGTCAGGTGGGACTTGAACCTGCTGGATTTTGACGACTCCAGTTTCCAAGAAATCATCATACCAAACCACAGGCTGACAATCCTCCCAATCTTGTGCGGACCGCACTGGGCCGCTGTTGAGGTCCTCAAGGCTGGTGCCCGCACAACCGTGCAAATTGTTGGATTTCCAGGCCCAATTGTGCAGAACGTTGTCCTTGCGATCGCCAGGGTCATGGACTTTAACCCTGCACATCTCATTGTGCACCAAGTCAATCTTCCTGCGCGTGAGCACTTCTGCGGGTGGCAACTGCTCCACAGATGGTTTGCACAGGCTAATCTTTACGAGGACGTGCCTATCCCAAATGACAACTATGCACAAACGCTGGTCAAGCGACATCTGATTGATGAGGTCTTGGTTGCTGCCATTGATGACTGGCACAATGCTTCAATCCCTGTTGCTGAGTGGACTTTTGCTGCAAAACTTCGCCGAAGCTTCTTTGCACACCTTGCAACGCGCTTCGAACCTACTCAACCGGTCACTGCTGAGCGCCTGTTTGTGTCCTTCACCGACAGTGACATTCCGGCACCTCCAAGAACGCAGGCCGCCTTGGTGCATCATGACATCATTCCTGATCTTGCCATCTTGCGGCGTCTGTTCCACCTTCGGGAGCGACCAGCCTGGCTTCATTCTGATGAGTTCGATGCTGCCCTTGATTGCTTCAGGCCATGGTATGTCAATACCTACTTTGCACCGCCATCCGAGTGGATTTCCCAAGAGGACTGCTTTCGGTTCTTTGATGGCCGTCAACCCGACACTTGGTTTCATCAACACGTTGTTTGGCCGATAATCATTGACACCACCTGGGTGCTGGTTGAGTTGGTGCGTGACCCTGCGCTTCCGGTGTCTGTGTTCGTGTCTGCGCCACATTCATTACAAGGGCATGTTCCCGACATCACGGGCCATGTTGCACGTATTCACTCTATCGAGTATGCGAGCATTCAACAAGTCTTCATCCCGTTCAACACAGCCCAACACATGTGTGGGTGGTCGCTGCTTGAAAGCCTTTTCGTGCGCCACCAGTGTGCCCTGCCGGACTCGTCATTTGCTGCGTCACACATTTTTACTGCTTCCCGGCATCATGAGCTTGTCCAGGAGATCCAGCGAAATGGAACCCATGCGTGGCTGAATGCAGGTGTCCCAGAATCCACTTCTGACCTTGCTTATGACATTCGCACTTTGTTCCTTTTGCGTGTCTTGGAAGGGAGGATCCCAGAGTCCTACGCCTGTGCCGGGGGCCCCAGTGATGCTGCAATGCCACAAGCTCCTGCATCGCCGAAAGCCAAAGTCGCTGCACCGAGTGCGCCACACACGGCAAGCAAGCCGGATCCATGGCTCGAAGTTGATCCGTGGTCCCGGAAGGGCAAGAAACCCCTCACCACAAAGTGGGAAGACCTGATTTTGCCGGACCAGCACCCGATCGTGGACGACAAAGGAGGCATGTTGCTGCAAACGCATAAATTGCAAGCGAGCTCGAGAAAGTCAGGAGCCATCCTCACGACTAGAGCTGCCATTTCCGACATGATGCGCCTGACTTTCGAAGGTCCCACCACGCTGATCTTGCCTGCTTCGGAGAAGCTCAACGTCAGTGAAGTCGCCAAAAAACTCATCGGTCCGCATGAATTGGTGCTGCATGATCCGACATTGAAGTGCGAATACAAACGCCTTGTGGTGCTGCTCCCGCTCCTGGGAACCGTTCGTTATACATTGCCGACGCCAAAAATCACACTCCATGCAACTGCAGCAGTCGAGCTGGTGATTGAGGTTGATTCCCGATTGCTTACTCATGTTGAGCATGACACTGTCAAACCTGATCCGATGCGCTACATTCGAGAAGCTTTGTTGCAACTGCATCCGACCCTTAAAGAAGAGCTCACACTGTATGCCTTCCGAGTAGGACATCATCCTACCGCGTCGAAAAGCGAACCGCAGTATCAGTGCATTTTGAAGGCACCCAAGAAGCACAGATGTGCCCTTTTGCAGTCAAGCGGACTTCTGCCCCTTCTCATCAGGGACTTTTTCGATCAATCCAGTCAGCCCACCGATGTCTCAGTAGTGCCGAGATTCTGGAATATGACACCCCGCGACCTCAACGAGGCGAGAATTGTGCTCAAAGACGTCAAAGGCTTCGCAGGCATGGTGGTCACAAAGCGTGGCCTTGCAACACGCGCTTGGGACGACCAGATAGCATCAGTCAGGAATGCTGTACTCCCAAATGACACCCGGTTGGTGAAAGAAAACCTCGACATTGTGCCACGACATCAATACTCATCCACAGGATGGCCGCCTGCGATTGAACCAAGGTGCGTGGTCCAATCCACCGTTCAAGCCGTGGGCCTTGCGCCCGTACCATCCAAAGCATTCCGCACCAATGGAGTTGTTGGGTGGGTCTTGGGGTTTGGAGCCAGGCCTTCGATTTTGAGATTTACCCTCGACATCAATGGGGCAACGTACGAGATTTTGCTTGTGGAAGAAGAACGAAATACAGGTCCCAAAGGCCAATCCAAAGGGCAGAAGTGGAAAAAGGAAAAGAACTCTGCTGAAGGCAAGTCCATTCCGAGTACCCCTGCCACTGGTCAGAACCCGGTGCATTTCGTCTCAGCTTCTCTGCCGTCGGGTGAATCACAGCGCATCACTGCTCTGGAGCAACGCTTCGACAAATTGGAAAACCGACAGAGCCGTATGGAAGAAAAGATGGACTCTCGATTCACCGACATTTCAAACTCTCCGCCAGTTGCTTCAAGCATCTTCAGCTCATCAGAGGGAACGGTCCGGAGAAACGCCAGATCCAAAGCATCAAAGGCATGACAACCTCTTGTGACACCTTCCGGTGGAGTGGATTTTGCATGAGCGCTTTCCGTCTGCGTTCTTCGGTTCATCCGTTTCTCTTTGCCTTTTCGGCACTTTGCTTGTTTGCTTTTGGATCTTCGCTGTCGTGGTTGCTCATGCACCTTCTTCTCCACCCCGCTTTTGGGGTGCAATGCTTCCTCGTTGCATTGCTGTTTTCTCCTATGTGGATTTTGTCTTGGACTCTTCCTCAAGGCAGAAGGAGCTTGGCAATCTTCACATCGGCTTTCAGCCTCTTCGAACTTCGACACCATCGAAGTCGTGCGCATTTGTTTTTGTGTGGCCATATCCGTTTCGCTGCTTCTTTACCTTGGTTCAGCGCTTTCATGCTTGGGCTCCGGTTTCTCGTTCCTGTTCTTTGCTCAGCTTCCGCGAAACAATGCGCGCAACCGCTCATGAATTACGTGCAATGGGCTTGTGGCTTTCTCAAAGCCTTCGTCTTTTATGCTCTCATCTACGCGCCATTTTGGCGCATCTTTTGCTCTCTGGCATTGGACTTTCAGTTTATACAGTTTCGTTCTTCAGTCTTTGGTCTTTCGGTGCCTCATTCGCGGTCCTCGTTGTGCACCCAGTATCCAGTCAATGTCATTTCGGAGCAAGTTTTTGCATCAAGCAGCCTTTCGATAACCAATGGATCGCCTCGTATCAGTGCAAAAAAGGTCTACGCGGCCAGATTACACAGAGGGTCATTAGATTCGTCTCTCCGCATGGTTGGCCCCAAGTGTTCAATGCCTCTTTGGGGTACCCGGGGGAAGGGCCCAACGCAGATCCTGTTTCCTGGTCCCTCTCGACGATCAATGTCGGAAGCCTCAAAACCTCCACCTTTTGGAAGGGGTCTGACGATGTGGTCATGTGTATTCAAGAAACACGAATAGGCAAGAATAATTTCCGGAAAGCCTCAAATGATGTTGCTGCCACCGGCCGAACACTGTTTTGCGGTGCTCTACTTCCAGGGATTATCAGAGCCGACGGCCACCACACTACAATGCATGGGGGGACGGCAGTGATTGCACCAAATGAAATCACTGCCCCCTTCAACCCTGATTGTGATTCGTCTAGCAAGTATACAAAGGTTTTTGATTCCAAACGGGTCAACGCTGTCTGGGTCCAAATCTCCACTTCCCTGAGAGTTTTGGTTTTTTCGGTGTACTTGAAAGCCGGTGCGTCAACTTGTGTTGAGACACACAACACCAATAATGACCTCTTGCAGGATGTTCTGGAAATCTCTGCTCAGTTTGGCAGTATTCCTGTCATTATCGCAGGGGATTTTCAGACCGACCCCATGAACTACACAAGCGCCTCAGAGGCCGTAAACTTTCATGGGTGGCAGGATCCCCTTCTTCAGGTTCACGAGGATGGGACTTGTTCAAGGCCACTGACGTATTCCAGGGACTGTGCATTTAGTGGACCCGGAGATAATTGCTCTTCCATTGATGGCATTTTGGTAAACCAGGTTGCCTTTGCTGCCTTATCCCACATTGAAGTGCTTGCCACCTCTGACTCCCAGCATAGACCCATCAGAGCCAAATTCCAGTGGGAACAGATCAGACTCGTCGGAAGCATCCATGTCAAAACGGCCTCACTCGACACGTCCAACCTCCCCAAACCCACATCCAAATTGGGTTCGAGCGTTGACGAAATTGCTGATGAGCTTTGGGACATCCAATTCCTTCCTCGATATCAGAGTGCCTCTGATGTCTCACAAAAGTGGCAACTCGTGAACGAATTTTGCCTCCAAACACTCACCACTGCAGGTGCCGCATGGGGCCATGGTAAAAGAGTTCGAGGTGCCCCACCGGTCTTTCGTAAGAAAGCGATCTTCCCAGGTCAACTCCCCAGCGGGGTTGCTACTACTCATAAAGCCTCTAGATTGTATAACACCCTGAATCGCCTGTGGGAGATCTATACCCGCCTTCAAAGGCCATCACCCACTCTGTCAGACGCCATAATCACCCAGAAAACCTGTAGGAGAGCTTGGAGGGCCTTGCAGGAATGGGATGCCCCGCACCTGTGGGAACTCCCTTCGTCACCGACACTCCCGGATGTGCACGTGAACATCCAATGGATCAAGTCGCAGGCAGCAGAGTGGGAAGCGTGTTTGAAAGCCAAGCGAATCCAAAATTGGAAAAGCAAGATCCAGTCGTCAGCCATAGGCACTAAACGTTTCATCTGCCACCACCTCCATAATAAAGCTTGTGATGAACCTGCAAATCTAGTTTTGGATCAGGACGAAAACATCGTTTACAATCCATGCCAAGCTATGCAGGTCATTAGCTCTACGTGGGACGATGTCTTTAGTGCTAATGTGTTAAGGGATGACCCAACACAGATGCTCAAGGTCATTTGGCCTTACCTTGACCAACAAATCCCAACGTTTTCAATCCCACCGTTGACGGGCGCGGACATCATGGCCACTATTCAGCAGCGCAAGCCCTTGGCTGCTCCTGGTTTAGATGGTTGGAGAACCTCTGAGCTGCAAGCCTTACCCTTGAGCTGCTGCAATCAGATTGCCCTTTTCTTTCGCTCCTTGGAGGAAGATCTTGAGTTCGACATGCCACTGATACTTGTCACTGCAAAACAAATCATCCTCAATAAGGTAGGTGCCTCCACCCCCTTGAATAAGAGGTTGATAACCATCCTCTCTCCACTTCTCTTGGCATATACTGGTACGAGGTTTCGCCATCTCCAGCAGTGGCAAAAACAAGTCTTTTCCACCGCTTTGTGTGGAGGGATCAAGGGCAGAGACATGTCCACTGTCAATGTGGGCCTCAGGGTCGAACTAGACCAAGCAGCGGCAGAGGGGGATTCGGTGATTGGTATCAAACTCGACCAATCCAAATGCTTTGACCGCATTGTCCCGGAATTCGCAGCCATCCTTTTTCTGGCATTCGGTATGCCCCAGAAGGTGGTCAATGTCTTTATTAAAATGTATGGCTCATTGCGAAAACACCTGTCATTCCGTGGGTGGGTCTCAAATGTTGCGGTGACAAGCGCAAACGGAGTTGCACAGGGGTGCAGCCTCTCGCTCATTGCCATTAATGTATATATGGCTGTTTGGGCCCGCTTCATGACGATCTTACCTGAGGTTTCCTTCAAGGCCTTCATAGATGACGCCTATATTTGGGTCAGACTCAGGAACCTCGATCTTCTTCACCGTGCTTTTGAGGTAACTCGCCAGTGGAACAAACTTGTTGGTCAGAAACTCAACCCAGACAAGTGCATCCTGTGGGCAACAACCACACCTGCCAGAACTAAGGCCAAGAGTGTATTTCCAAACATTCCACTAGCTTTGGAAGTTGATGTTCTTGGTGCAACCATGCAAACCTCTGGACGCAGTAATTTCCACTGTTCCGACCAGAAAGTTGAGAAGATTGTGAATGATGTACGCAACATCGCTGCCCTCCCAGTCTCGGTTTCCACTAAGTCACAATTAATTGCTTCCAAGGTTATACCTCAGTGTAGCTATGCAGCTGAACTCGCGGCATTTCCCAAGAGTGCCCTAAGTCGTGTCCAATCCTCGATTGCAACTGCTTTGTGGAAAAACAGGCCAAACTGGCGATCCAAAATGCTGATTTTCTCACTTTTGACACAGCCATGCCTTGTTGAACCTTGTACAGCGAGGGCCTTCTCGGCCATTCGGAACTTCTGGAGATTTCTTCACAGAAATCCACACGAAAAGGGAAGGCTCAATGCCTTGTTTGAGCATAGTATGACGAACAAACATTCATACCTTTTTCATGTGCAATCTTCACTTCAGATCTTTCATTTTGCACTTTTTTCCGATTTGTCAGTGGGCATTGCAGACATTCGGATTCCTGTGCTTGAGATTGATTTTTGTGACCTTAAGCCACTGCTATACGTTTTAGGAAGACAAGCCTGCTACGAACATTCCTGTGACAAACCCCGGAAGGACCTCTTCCGACCCAAGGGTATGC
The DNA here is from genome assembly GCA_963970005.1 of Durusdinium trenchii. Lineage (NCBI taxonomy): Eukaryota > Dinophyceae > Suessiales > Symbiodiniaceae > Durusdinium > Durusdinium trenchii. The sequence continues at coordinate 411,220 of CAXAMN010015558.1, read as the reverse complement.
TGGACCCCACGTTGAGTGTCCTTTTCAAGAAGAAATATAAAGTGCCAGTGCATCCTAAAGAAGACCTGACTCCCCATTTTGACTCGCAAGCTGTGGGGTGCACGATCACAAACGATCGCAGATTTGCAGCCGGTTTTGCAGAGTCATCGGATTGTCGGTTTTGTTCCCGAACTAAGGAATGCCTTTCTCATATTGTCCTTGAGTGTCCCAATGCCCCACCGAAGCTGCGGGCGGGCTCTTCGCATGAGTTGGGCGTCAATTTCCAGCTGCTCGGTATCTGTGAGCACCCTGTGGGGATCGTGAAGCATAGATTGCGACGCCAAACGGCAATCCCGCCGGCGGCACCAATCTCAGCATGTTCAACCCTCACAGAAGTTTGGACAGATGGCTCGGTGCTCATGCAGGAGTGTTACTGGCTGACGTCAGCCGGTTTTTCCGTGATAGATTGCAGTGGCAACATTGTTTGCTCAGGCCCGGTGCACCACGTCTCGCTGAGTTCATACTCTGCTGAATTGTATGCCATTACACAGGCGGTCTTATTCTCAACAAGCACTTTACGCATTTGGACTGACAGCCAAACAGTGGTCAAACAATTCAGTGTTTTGATCTCCCAGGATGCCGTTGATGATCATTGGAGCCATACAGAATGGTGGCACTGGCTTCTGAACACATGGCGTCAACGTGTACGCCACCAAACAGAACCCATCCAGCTTCGTTGGATGAAAGCTCATGCTTTTGACCACATCCCTGAATACAACTGGACAGAGCAGATGCTTCAGGATGCTGGTTTAACCAGGCAGCAGATACTTTGTAACCAGCGTGCAGATTTTGTGGCAAAGGAAGAAGCGCGGAAGAACGCCGCGATAGATCCGTCCTTGTACACACATTTGCAAAACAAAGTGTTTGAACACCAGCTTCAACTCGCTCTGCTCAACAAGCAGATCGGCGACCAATGTGCGCTAAAAATTGTTTCACAACTGAAAGATGATATCGGAGCGGATGGGGCCGACTTTATCTCTGCGCGTTTTCCATCTTGGAACTGGAATCCATGCAAGGATGATTTCAAGTGGACTCCGACTCCTTTTGCAGCGCGGCGTGATAAGAAGAGTCGGTTCAGTGAAGAGGACTTTCAAACGATTGTTCGGTTCTTGCTTTCCCTCCAATGGCAAACCGATAATGCCGTGGGTGTGGCTTTCGTTGAATTGCTGTGTTTATTTCTTGGACGAGGATTCACTTTCGATGCTTTCACAGACACAGGGACTTCCTTCAACGAAGCTTTGAAACATTTCAAAAAATCGGTGGTTTCCATTCTTTCGCAACCTGGTCAGACGATTGTGCCTGGTACTTATCGCTCCACAGAAGCTTATAAATGCGGACGAGCTTTACTTAAAGGCGCCATCTTTGGAGCACGACCGTTCATTTGTACGCATGAATTGGAGAAGTTTGCACACATCCTCATGGAGGGCTGCAGTCAGAATCTTGCCACGTGGAGCTTTCCGTTGTCGCTTTGCCTTGCTTGATGCCGTTCGGTCTCACCGATTTCTTTAGAGAGCTTTTACGTCGTTAGACCAGTGTGTCTGCGATGTTCTCCTCACAACGAGGAGAAGGGGAGATGCAACAGGTGGAAGAGGCGAGGCCCTTCACTTTCCGCCGACCCCTCGGCCCTTCCCGGCCACACAGGGACTAGGCCGTGCCAGTACATGGGACTGGAAATCGTAGTGAGACCCCTCCAGTCCGGATGGTCCAAGAAGTGGGAAGAATGACGCCATGACACACTATACTATACCATTAATATGCATACATATGGATAAATATGTGTTTATGTTTAGAGAGAGAGAGAGTGGAAAGAACTCCCCAGATATTCATCCTAGACCATGTGACTGGCATACTTACCTACACTGGGGTGCTTGAAAAGGGGTCGTTGTATATAGGCATTGGTGGCATGCATTCCCATGGATTGATGGCTTGGGCATGGGTAAAGGCATACAGTATATAAAAGTTCTTGGCGACTGGGTAGCAACAGCATACCTTTCCCAGATACTCCATGTATGATGGGATAGGTTGAATACATTGACCCCTGAAACCACCCCAATGTCCAGATATATGGGCATACATACATAAACGGTTTGAGTTTGGAACTGTTTCCTGACTGCTGACTGACTTATTTAGATGTTTTCCCCACCATTCCGCCCCGCGGATGGATGTGAAGACAGTCTTCGGAGTGGGTCGTAGTCGTGGGCGGGAGATGCTGACAGGTAATCATGGTGACTTTTAACTATATTGGTGCATAGTATTCACGTGTGTTGCTTCTTGGAGTCCTTTTGGAGTCATGGGATGTCAAATTCCCAGGGTCCAAGTGTATTTGGAACTTTCAGTGGCTCCACTCGTGGTCTTTGGTGTTGTTCGTGTTGCAGCGGCGCTGCACCGGCCTCGAGGTGGAAGACGCCTCGGTGGATCCCGTTTGGCTCCGCCTGGGCGGCCAACGCGCGCTGCAGGTGCCCGCGCTGAGGCGCCGCGGCATCGAACGGAAGACGGGGCCGTTTGGTAGGTGCCAAGACGGAACAGTGCTCAACTCCCAGTAAACCTGGTAATAGTTGTTTGCCTTTCTAAAGGTTCGGGCATTAGATGGTTTTCTTTCATGGATTCCTCGAAGCAGAGGAAGAGCCAGGACTAGCCAAGCCGGAACACTTCAAGAAATTGCAGATTTTGTTGCTGACCCAAGTAGCACTCAAGTCCAGAACAGCTGGAATCTGTTGCTTCACGGCTTGACGTTTTGGCTGCAGTCATCCCACATGTTGAAAAATGGTGCGTTCTGTTTGTGTTCCAAACGAACCATTGAATTGGTCTACTTCGTGGACACAGTTCGCTCCATGTCGCGGAAGCTCGCTGCTCCGCCCTCTCCATGCGAAGCGCCACGTTTTCACGCCCCAGGTGGGCCAACACGGCAGCGGCCGCGATCGCCGAGCGGGTGCAATATGTGTTTCGGCGCGGAACGGGGGGTACCCGGACCATCCCGACCCTTGAGGAGGTTCCGACCGGGTTGACCGGTGAAGCATGGGGCGAACCGGGGTTCGCCATGCGTCATCAGAAAAATTATAAGGTGTGACATCATGACATTGCCATCGCCTGTGGATGCTACCACTGGTGGATTTTTGAGGGCCTTAGGCCTTATGTATTTGATGATACTTTCATGTATGTCCAAAAGGAACAAAACTGCTTGCACCAAGCTGTAGATTTTTTTTTTCTGGTTGCCTCATCCCTTGCTGCGGCCATGTCCGGGCGCGCGCGGGGCGGTTCGCTTTCGCCCGCCCCACCGAAACTGAGGCGCCCACGGACGCGCCGGTCTTCACTGGGCGCTCGTTGGTGGAAGTGGAGCTCTTCTTACCTCGGGGGTTTGGACCCCAGATCGTTGGTGGAGCGCTGGAAGCGCATGAAGTTCACGCCGCGAGAAGCGGTTTTTGGGAGAAAGAAGCCGGACATTTGACATGGGAGATGTTTGAAAGGTGCTGTTCTTGTAGAGGTGTCCTAAAGTTTCGATGTTTCGCTTGCAGCGCTAAAGTTTGTTTATCCGGCTGATGTTCATTTGCGTAACCAGACGCAAAAAACAAGGGCGACCACATATAGCCACATATATAATATAAGACTGAATCCGTTTCCAAATGTCCTTCACAAATTCAATCAAATCTATTTTCCTCTCATTGAGTGAGTCAAGTTATTGTGCTTTCACTGTCACTCATCCGAGTTGTGACACCATTCCTTAAAATGCATTACTTCCATTTCACCATATTTCACCCCCAACACATGGTCGCCCCGCATGTCACCACCGCGTTGTTCCACGTGTCAACGGACCAACGGTGGGTCCACCAACGAGGCACCTGCGCTACAAGCAGCATGGGCTCTCGGCCCCCACGCTCCAAAGGTGGGGAGAACCGGTTGGTTCACCGGTCGAACGGAGAAGGCTGTAGGGGTCGGACGCGACGTAGGGCCAGGGCCAGGCTGGTGTTTCACCGACCCTTTTGGGGGGATGCGGCTTGGATGTGATGCTGCAAGGATGAAAAACTTGTGGGCGGCTAGCGGACAGCAGACGCAACCCTCCTACAGGCCAGTACGAAAACATGAAGCTGGCAGGCACCACTGAACAGACGCAGACAAAAATACACTAGACAAGTGAGCAAGACCAACCGTAAGCTTTTTCAGTTTTGCCAAGCCTATATATATCAAGGCTAACATATATAGATTAACCAATGAAGAGAGCATTCCGAATGGGCCACCAGAGATAGAACAGGAGATTGCTTGGAGTTTGGAACTCATTTGTTAGATGTTTAGCAAGTGGCGACTATTTGGGGATCACGACCATCATCGACCGCTGCATTGTGTAAATTTGACCAACCAGTAGTCTTGGGAACATAGTCTCACAACACTGACCAAGCGTGATAGTTCCACAAAAAATTGTCCTTCACCGACCTTATAGTTGGACAAACACCTATTTGTGTTTTGTGATAAGTGATGCTGACCGGACATGAATAACACATGTGCAGGCACTGCCGGAATGAGCGCGGCCGCCAAGAAATGTTGGGACGGGATGTGTGTGTGTGCGGTTTTCCCTGGTTTCCACAGCTGAACAACATCCTCCCTTCAGACCCAGGTCACCTGGGTCAAACCCAGAAAAGTACAATGTCACCACTTGGGACTTGAACCAAGAGCCTTCAGCAACCTTAAAACTCTATATATATCACAGATATTCAGCATCTTTCAGGAGATGTCATCAGTCATGCCCATCGGCGTGCAAGGCAGGCCAAGAGCTCCAACAACCTTTGTTTCGGTATTTGGGATGGGTGACTGGTGGGTCCAACTGCCTGTGAAATGCTGGAAGTGGGAAATCCGATAACTGTAATTTCATGACACAACTAATCAAAACTACTACTGTATTGCATCGATCATCTATTATCCCCAACATTTTTTACGATTCAGCGGATCCAGATCTTTAGCTGCAGCATGTTCGTCCCACACTTTTTTCCCCCAACCTTCCACCCTTTGCAACTCACTTGGTGACCATTATGAACAGACCCAGCTTCTGGATGTTTCTGGATTCCAGCTCCAGACAGCTTCAGACTTCCATAAGCCATCCATGCTTCAAACAAGCCTTTGGCCCCTATAGCCTCTTCCATTTCGGAGGAGGGCAGCTGAACTGGGCTCCACCGGGCTTCACCCACTGAGGATTCAACCGCCGCTGAGCGAGGCGCGACCCGTTCGGGAAGCATGGTTGAGCGAGTCCAAGACCCAAAGCATCGACGATCTACGCCGGACTCGACCAAACTTCGATCCTGAAGGTTTCACGCCCGGTTCAGTGAAGGAAAACAGTTTTCCAGTTTGAGGTCCATTCTCAGGTTCCATGTGCGTCTCTTCCGGCCCGGGGTGTAGGTGACCTGCAGCACACTGCAGAGACACTTCAGATAGGCACAGCTAAAAAACCCAGACATGGACGGTGGGACTGGCCTGTTTACCGATGGGGTGATTGACCTGGGGTCAATGTTGGCAAAATAGATTCCAGTCCCATGGATGGTTTGGAATATGCACGTCACTGAAGGAGATGGATTGGGGTGCTTGGTTCCCTCATTGGAGGGGTAGTTCCATTTTCCAGTGGAGAAGCTACAGAAAAACAATGAAAAACATCTGGCATAGTGATGAAAGGGACTTGTACAGTATATAAATTGGGATATGTGATGTCCCCCAAAAAAAGCCATGCGCGACACATGCGCCACGGCACCGCTGGCGCCATCGTCTGCAGGTGCTGCGCCGAGCGCCCTCCTACGTGGCGGCCGCCACCGTGGGACTCGTCGGCCGAGTGGCAGCGCCGTGGCCGAAGAGAGGTCGACCGGACGTCACGGGGAAGGCACGAGGAAAATCGAGAGGTCAAAGGGAGGTGAAAAGGCCAGAAACAGGAAGGTCGGGGCAAGCAAACGTTTAACCTTTGGATGGTTGGATGGTTGGAGGGTTTGGAATGGAACATGGGGTTTCGATGATCCTTTTGTGTACCATGTTCCTTTACAGTAGCAACATAGTTTTCTCTCCCAACCCTCCGAAAGGATTCGTGCACAGCGGTTATTTCACTTCTACCCAGCCAGCGGTCGACACTGAGCTTGTTCCATGTTCAAGAGGCCTCAAGTACAACTAACAGTTTACGCACTCAATGTTCCAAGGTGTCCTTAGTCTTTTTGCTGGACCTATCGTTCACGTCATCAAAGCCCAAAGTGCAACTACAGACACGAAGATGTGGCGAATCCAAACGGGGTTCCGGCCGGACCGCCCCCCCCCCCACCGGGTTCGCCCCTTCCGAAACACATGGAAGTGGACAACCCACGGTTTGGAGAAGCTGCCGTCTTCCATCCAAACCGTGGGAAGGGAGTGTCCCTTGGAAGACTGCGACATCCCTTGGAAGACCCGATCTACACCTCGGTTTGATGATCTACACCTTTGACCGTTTTCTACTTCCATGTGAGTGAGTCAAAGGTGTATATATTCGTCCCAGTATTCGTCCCGTTGGTACGGCGGCAAACGGGTCCGAGGTGGTGGCTCATCCAGAGAGTTTCGAACTCATCCTCAGCGATTGCGAGAACCTCACACGGGCGCGGGTGACCTGTTGACCTGTCGGATGTCTTTATGTTTTGGATTTTTTTGGATTGTTTTGGGTCAATGTTGGATGGGGATCCTAATGGTCACTAGGTTCCTTTTGCTGGTGTTTGGGGGGGGCTGGGTAGGCATGGAAGTTGTATAGTCTCCTATTTGAGTGTGGTCTCAAGTAATATCCCAGACACTCCATGGGACTGGCCTATTTACCGACCAGTTGGGGTGGTTGAAATGGGGTTGATGTAGGCACAATATATTCAGTCCCATGGATGGTGTGGAATATGCAAGCAAGTCACTCTTAACGAGATGGATTGGGTTCTTGGTGCAGCCCTCACTGTGATTGAAAAGGGGTGAATGTTCACCACATCTAGGTATAGTGCCAGTCCCGTTCTCCGCAAGGTTCCCTCGGTCCGAGATGAGGAACCTTCCTATGCTGTGCAGATTGACCCAGCTTGGGACCAGTGGCTACTGTAGATGAGCCACTGATTTTTCCAGGTCTTCCCTTTCTCTTGATCTTTTGGAGCACATGATCCTCTAAGCACCTTTCAAGCTGTTTGATAGTCTGGAGTCTGAAGAAGCAACTCATCAACTGCAGGCATTCACTTATTCTTCTCCCCTTCGGCTCCGCCAGGAGATCCTTCTCCCCTTCGGCTCCGCCACTCTAGCTCCGAGAAGCTTGGCAGAGATCTGTGGCGGGCGGAGCGTGACCGGAGGAGATCTGAAAAACGCCTCACGGAGCTACAGGGAGTGCCCTTTGGGTGCTCCATGGCAGGGGTCAGACCCAACCTTCGCAGGGGGTCTAGACCCGAAGTTAAACCCTGTGTGTTTCTTAGGAGCCAAAGCCCAAACCCTTGGTGGCCGTGGGCCCTCCCACTCCTCCACTCTTCTGAAATTGATTGACCTTTCCTCCCACTCCTCGCTCCGCGGCGATGCGACCTGCAGGCCGCAGCTTCCGGACCCTGGAGTCCGGGCCCTCCGAGACGCTGAAGGCGGCGCTCTCCGAGGCCTTGGCCCAGTGGGTCCAGGCGCAGGGGACGGACGGCACCGACAGCTGCGGTGGGCCGGTGGAGGATGGGGGAAGCCGTTCTGAACTGCGGAACCAAGCAGATTCCGCGTTGATTTGGCGTGTCTCTTTCATGTGACACATGCAGCCGAGCTTTATAGCTTTGCATCATGTTGGGAATGCAGGCTCGGCTTGGAGGGTCCGGGCCGGAGTCTCTCAGTCACGAACTAAATCCACATGTTGAAGGTAGGTACAGTAAGGTACAGTAAGGTATGAGAGCCGGTTTGTGACCAGCAGTAACGCCTCTGAAATCCTTTGCAGAGGATGATCTGAGTCATCTGAGTCTAGAGTCTGCCACATGCAACACCAGGCAGGCCAGGAGGTCGAAGGTGATTGGAGAGTAAACACCTCGGGTCCCCTCCGTGAAAACCCCTCTTCCAGAGCCAAGTTCTTTTTGTCCTTGCGCACAGCACACCACAGGAGGCGGATGCTCAAGGAGTTTCGGCCTGGGAGCTACTGCAACTCGGCCACACTCGACGAAACGCGCTGTCTTCGACACTTGGGACCCACCTGGTGCCCAGGACTTCGCCCGCTGACCGGGAACCGTACGATTGGATCCAGTTCGTTCGTTTGGTGTTGGGTTTCCGCATCATTTTACAGATCGTGCGTTGGGCCTTGGAAACACCAGGTGCATCACATCCGAAAGTCACACAGGTCGTATCACCCGGGAACCACGTGGTTTGGGAGGGTGCGGGACGTAGTCACCCTAAGATACGGAGGGTGAGCTTTAAGCTGTGTTTGTTTGTTGAAAGTTAAAGGTGACAAAGCAGCAGACAGCAGACAGCTGCTTGCACTTGAGCGGGTTCTTTTTAGCAGCTTGAGCTGAGCAGCGGTGCGCTCCACATGCATCAAGTGGACGCAGTGGACGCTGTGGGGGTCAAGATGCTTTGACTGGGAACGTGGTCACTGCAGGTATTTAGGGATTTGTTTTGAAATGGAACTTACACTGGGCACCCACTTTGCATGTAGTTGTTGTATGTTGTCGTACCATCACAGGGGCTGATGCTAGGAACACCTCGTTGCATAGAGAAAGTTCCTTTTTCTGGCACAACACAGTTTTACAATGTTTTAGAGGTTCTTCTCCAGAACATCATCTATACATGTCTTAAGACCCCTATGTGATCTTCCATTTTCAGGTCTGACCTGGCCCGGTGACTCTCCTGACCAGGGTGACTCGACTGCGGAGATAGTTTCACACCGAGGTGGGTGACTCCTGCCTCAGCCAGCTACCTTTTGGCATGTGCGCCGGCCTGGTGGGGAAAGGGTGCAGCGGAGTCTGAGCGGACCGCGGTGAATTTCAGTTTGCAGCTTATTGTGCACCACAAGATCACCATAAGATCTTATTATGGTGTTATTTGCGGCATAAGATCACCATAATAAATCATAATATATAATGGTTATATGAACAGATCGTCTTATTGTGGTGAACTTTCCTATTTGTTCATGGTAGTCTTTGATTAAGTTGAGCACATTTGTGAGGGCTCGACGGGCAAAATTCCCGGGATGCCCCTGCAAGCGTCTTGCAGGCTGTTGCCCATGATTGCCCCCTGCAAGCGTCATTCCAAAAGTGTGAATGTAAGGGATGTGAGTCCGTCATTCTGAAGATCAACCAGGGTATAGTTCAAAATGAGGGACTCACATTCCTTACATAGTTCAGAGGCTTGCCTATGTTGTGGTGTTTCTTCCGGTCCACACCCGGTGTTTTCTCATGCCCGGACCTCCCGGACCGAGCTGCGAATCCGGAGCGGGTTCCACCCGATCCGGGTGGGACCTGACAGTGAGGCCGGGCTTTTGGGGGGTGGTGAAACTCACCGCGGGGGGTCACCAGCACCCGAAACCAACAGGTCTCCGAAACATGGAGGTGGCCGCCGCAGGTAGACTTCAAAGGGCGTCGTCACAGGTGACCTGTTGGAAGGTGCTGGTAGATGTCTTTAGATCTGGGGCGGGCAGATCTTCCAGTCCTGTCTACGGGTCGTGTTGAGGATTTCCATCGGTTCGGTTTCATTGGCATCGCTGGCGACTTGGGAGCTTGAAGCTTGTGCGCCCGACCTTTGGTCAGAAAGTGCCAGATTCAACAGGCCCTACACCTCCAAGTACCTCCTCAGAAGGTATTTGGACCCTCCACACCCACCCCAAACACCTTCTGAGAAGGTACTTAGAGGCCGAGGGAGGTGTATTGTTGCTGGTGGGCTTGGACCATTGGACTGTGACTCTGTTTGAAGCATAGCCGCTGACCTAGACCCTGGACTCTTTTCCACACCATCCGTGGCACTGGAATTGGTATTTGTTGCAATTGACCCCATGAAAATGACCCATCCATGTAGGCATAAGCTCTTCCAGTCACCAGTCCCATTTTGGCCTCAAAAAACCCTTCCACACTCGTTTGGACCTGAGCCGGACTCGTGTCGGAGCCCGCCATGCGTTGCTCCCATAGGTGTCGAGCCCTCTTTGCGTTGGCCACCCCAGAGCGACAGCATCATGGTGGCGCGGAGCGCCCAGGTCGACGCGACAGACGTGACTGGACAGTCATGCGGTCGTTACGTCACATGCCAAGACGAAACAACAAGCGTCCATGGGACAGTCCGGATCATGGTTACTTGACGGAAGGTTAGATGGATGGGGTAAATGAAATGTAACTAGGATCATATGGATGGTTTGGGATGGGGTGAAGTTCTGGTGAGCTTGTGAACTTGCGAAACAGGCGAAGAGGAGCGGTTCTTCCCAGAGGATGATGGAGCCATCTCCATGCCAATGCAATTGATAGATTCAGCGTGTTATGTGCCCTTTTTCCGGGCATCTCAGGCATCTCACAGAAAAGAGACCCTTTGACTTAAGAACAAACAGCTTTTTGTGTTTTTCTCTTTGGCCTCATCCTTTATTCACCTCTCACCCATCTGCAAGCCGGTCAACTACGTCTCACCAGCAGTTCAGGACAACCATGATTGCGTCCGCTACGCAGCCCAAAACCTTTCAACAAGTCATGCATAGCCATACCCTACTTCGTGAAATATTCCCTGAGGCTGCCTTTAGCTGAACCACCGCACTGAGGCCGCAAAGGCTGAAATCTGTTTGCTGCCGGAGGCCTTCTCACCTGCCCTGCGCGAGGCCATGCAGGCGACCCCGCCATTGGCGCTCATTGGTCACGTGAACTAATTGCAATTCGCTCAGTCTGGTGTACTGTTCCTGGGAGGATCTTTGAGGGACCCCAAAAGCATGTTTGGCTGTAGGCAGTTCCTGCCCACCAATAGCCATGTCACTGACCTTCCGGACCCCGGCACCACTAGTTACTAGTTGGGGAGGGGGGACTGGCTGCCGCGTGTCAGATAACAGGCCGCAGAAACGGGCTGTTCTTGTCCCTTGGTCATTGGTCTCCGCAGATGTTTGTGGGATGAGTCACGGGATGAGGAGCTTTTTCCTCACCAGGCATATGGCCCAAGCGTCGTATGGCGGCCAGGTGCCTCCCAGGTCCCTGAAAGATGGTGGAACAGATGTCTTTCATGCTCCGAACCAGGTGTGCCGAACAAAAACGGGCCCGCCCTTGTGCCTATCACCAGTGAATTCTGGTTATAGAAGGCATGCACGGGGGGTTTCTTACTAAAGCACATCATTCAACCAAATCGCTAAGGACTTGCTCCTTCGCCCCCCCGACGCCCTCGCCAGGAGGTGGCGAAGGACCTGAGCCTCTCGAAGACAGGACGAGCGAGCGTGAGCTGGGCGCGCGTTGAGTCGCTGGGCGCGTTGCGGACGCTGGGTGTGGTGGAACGAACGTGGTTCACCCCTCGATGTTCCTAGGGAGACCTTGTCACCGGGACCTGGGTGCAGGACACAAAGTGGTATCCCAATTGACGTAGTTTGTCATGACACATTTGTAGGAGTATTTAGGGATATGATATTTAAATTAGGGTATTCGGACATTTCTGCACATAGCCTCAGGATGTAATGTAGATGTATTCAGGTTTTCTCGAATATGATACGATGGCAGCTGTTCCACAATGGGCGCGACAATTATACCTTTCAACCCTACCCTACAAGTCCAAAGTCCCAGTAAAACCAGGTTGTTTGCTTGCTTGAATCGCTTGAATCATGTTTTTTGTATGTAACAAACTCCAGTATATTGAGGTCATTGACATTGACCATCATTGACCTGTAGGAAGGTTAGTTGATGATCAGCTGCCCTTGTAGGTGACTTACTGATTTGTTGGCCGCACATCGCACCCTCCAAGGCCCTCGGCGTGCTGGCACGGGCCTCTTTGAGATCGACGACGACGAAGGCTGTGGTGCGGTTGGGGAAGCTGTGGCTGGTGCTCATTCCGGGAATTTCAACTCAAGGAGCACGCAGCCCATGTACCCCAGACCCCCATGTATGGAATGTTGCGTACATTGGGCACATTGGGATGGTTTCAGTGGGGAATGTAGTACATTATGCAATGCTTGAAGCCTTTGGCTAATATAACGCCTTGGTTTTAAAGGACGCATCTGTTTGTGCAAGAATGCCCTGTTGTCCAATGATTCGCTAAAGGAGTGCTGCAGACGCAAGTCACTGCTTCTCATGACAATCTTCCATTTGCCATATCGTGCAAGGTTGTCGTCTCAAACCCGCAGTTGTCTCAGATAACGCTCAAAGACTGCTACCAATTTAAACATAGGGTTATGAATGCCTGAAAACAACCTTCGATTGCCAGAGCAGCTTTGTTTCCGGCAAACGCGCAAGCGCATCACGTCTTACTCATGTTTGTTTGCTTCATTTCGTTCACGGTCAGCTTCTCAATCTCTGTCAGGGATTTGTCAGTTGAAAACTGTATAACATACCCAGACACTCCATGTTTGTCAAATGATGCCTACATTGACCCCTCAAACCACCCCAATGTAGGTATACCATACATGGAGTGTTTGGAACATATATGACATGAGGAATGGCAAAAAATAACATATATGAATTGAGGAATAACATATATAAAATAACTTATATAACATTCTGTCATACATGAGGAAAGGTCCTTTCGGAATTGCGGGTCCGGGCATCCGTCTTGATGAACAGAAGGAACGACCTTTTGGAAACCAACCGGGAGGGAGCGGGATGAAACAAAAGACCCTCCGCACGGTGGCATGGAGTTGGAATCTGCGGAATGAAAAAAGATGTCTCATGCGTTTTTCTAAAAGTATCATAATTCAAATTCTACGGAATTCACAAAATTACGCAACTGTGTAAAATCAGTGGACTGATTTGCCGAGCGACCATGTTTGTCCCCCACACCGAAGTTCTCCCAACTCCGGTGGTGTCGGGTGCGTCTGCCGAGCCCGGTCGAAGACACCGGTGACACCGTCGGCGCTGCGCTCGGGCTGTCTCACGGCGTTTGCAGCTTCAAGCTAGTACTTTTTGACCCATGCTCCATTCAGCACCCTGACAAGTACAGGTATTTGATGGTGAGGTCCAAGGTTCGAGCTTCCATTCCATCCCCTTTACTTCATTGGCCAGTTCTGTCCCGCGAACACATGATGCGTTCTGCAAGGTGCAGGTCACTAATTTATGGATCCGTTGCCACCGTCAAAGGGTGGGTTACTTGTTCAACACCTCCTGGAGAGTCCGCCGGCAAAACGCAGCTTAACGGATCCTCGACACCCTGGCACAGTTGACAGGGGGGCTTCGAAGAGTCGCCATGATCCATGTGTGGAACATGTATGGAATAGTTATACAATATACACTTAACCAAACGAGAATGACCGAATTCATATTAGTATCTATTCAAAGAAACATCCAGAAGGGCAGCCTGGTCCTTCAACCCCCCAAAAAAAACACCCTTTGTTTCCCATAGATTCCATGGGTTTTCCCGTAGAACACCACGTCATGCTCCTCCCTCAGATCCTCCGTTCGACGCGTCAGGTGACGAGTCGCCCACACGAGGATCACGCTCCCAGGCTGGGGGTGGTTGTTGCAAACGTGTGCTGTTCCAGGAGAGGTGAAGTGACCGTAAATAGGAGCAACACCAACTGGGGTACCCAACGGAGAGTCGAACTAGGGATGTTCAACCTTTGGGTTAGCACAAAGAACATAAAGTTGATACATTGAAAATAATTGAAAGGTTAGTAAATCGTACCCGGCAAGCAGGTCAAGCAGGTCTTGGACATACATGGAGTTTGGGAAAACCCCACATGGCTAGCACAAAAGATGGAGGGAAGGGACTTCAGACATAAGAGGGGTAATGTGGAGCATGGAGTTATGAATCCTGCTGTTTCCAATGTGTGCTCCAGTTGGTGACTGCCAAAAGTGCCCCCATAGACCCATCTCGTATCCAATCCCAATATAAATATGATTAAATAAGTATATTATATATGTATATATACATACTTTGGATCAGTTGGAGGTGCAATATAGCACGTAAATTCGTATAGTTCCAGAACGTACGGCAAATAAGTCGCGTGCTCACGTCACCCAGGGGTGCCCAAACACCACAGTTGACGGGCATGCTGACCGCTCAGCTGAGGTTGAGGTGGTCGATTTCGGAGGTGGTCGGGTCGGTTGGGTCTGTCCTATGACCTGTAACGGTCAGTAAACAATTATCATCATGCTTGAACAAGGCCCGCAACCTAACCATCATCATCCACTGTTACAGGTAATAGGATAGATCCAAAATGTAGGTATAAAGACCATCATACAATGGGGGGTGTCCCATTTCTTGTAACAGTCGGGTTCAACAAGAACATCCCTATTTTCGTGGAAGAGGACGAACTAACAATCATCATCCACTGTTACTGGGAATGGGATATCATGAGGAGATGGTTGGGGTGGGATTGGAGGGTCGGTCTAACCATCTTCTGAGGAGATGGTTGGAACCCTAGAAAATTACCCACCAATGGAGTATTTGGGACGGTTCGTTTCACTGTTTCCACTGTGCTGCCGTCCAGCCTGTCCAGCCTTGCAGGGACCCAAGAGCAGGGGCCCCAGTGTTTGGGATTTGGGAATGGAGTGGGTGATTGGTTGGCCCTTGCAACGAATAGACCCATACCTAAGGGGTAAGACATGAAATGCTAAGCTCGGCCCCTGCTTTGTAGAGAGGGCCTGATGGTTGGCTACTCCAATTCAATTTTATGTGCTGTTTGCCCGGGTTTCACTCCGAACTCTGGGGATGAGTTTCTTTGAAGGTCCTTGTACTTTGTTAGGACCATCAGTGGCTTTGCTCTTCCGGGCTTTGGCAGTTGGTCGTGGAGCACATGTTAGTTGAAAAATATGTAGATGCTGCGATGGGAGTAGAGACCACCCAGCTACTATCCATATACAGTACTCAAGTCTTTTGAAGCCCCTCTTGCAGACCGCTGCTCTGCTGTGGTGAGCAGAATCTGACGAAACAGCTGGATGATTATGCATGGTCGATTTAAGGGGTCAATAGATAGGTTTGGGCATATTGTATGTCTAGGCAAATAGATAATTATTGGAATTTGTAGAGGAATCTGAAAGGCACTTATTAAAGCCTTGCGGATGGCCTGGCCGTAGCACTTGCAGCGTCATCTCAGGATCCGAGGACCGGGTCAGATCGATTTTAAGAGGCCTTTGCCGGGCACATCACTGCCTCGAACCGGATTGACTATTGACTGAGACCAAGTGACATGGCTTCCAAAACCGGGGTCACTCAGGTTCTAGGATGTTCTAGGTGGACTATATGGACTGGATTACTTACTGCGTTGATCATTTCAGGTACACTTGTGGCTTGAAATCCCTGAAGAAAAGACCTTGAAATCCCTGAGGAAAGAACCATCACACTGCCCAGATTGATCGACTTTGTCAGGGAGTGGCATGCCGGATGAACTCGAGGCTGGAGCTGTCGGAAGGAGGTGTGACCAGGTGGGATGCCCTCCCTTGTTCCACTCAGTACGTGATCGTGCTGAGGGGGGAAGCTTTCTGAGGGTTGCTAAAGGGTATCCAGTTCTGCCCTGCAATCAGAAAACGGTTTGGAAGTTCCCCTGCTTTCCACTTGCTAGGCATTGGAATCCATAGTGGAATCCAATAGAATCGCTTGAAAAATCTGTGGAATCTGCGAAAACGGGTGGTGTCTACCATATGTTCACTCAACCATTAAAAAGTAACGTTATCATCTCACATAAACAAAATTCACTGAATCACTATATCCCTGATCACATATATATATATATATATATTTCACTGAACCTCTACAAGTCACTGATATCACATGATATCACTCCGAATAAAGACACCCCCTATCCTGAATGATCAGGGAGATCGTTTCTGCCTTCGGCCTGGAGCCCCGCGGAGCCCGGCCCCATGGAGCGAGGTGAACCAACGGGCTTCGACCATTGCTTTGGACTGGAGCTCGTGACTGGGTCATGGACGGGTGGTGGGGTGGATGATATACCGTCCTGGACGGAGTGTTTTATTGTGTGTGTTTTTTTTTGGGGGGTCCATCTATCGGTCAATGTAATCTGTGGGTTGTAAAGCTTTTGTCAACATCAGATTTATCGCTGTCGTTCCCTCCACGATGAGCTAAGACGTAGGCCCAATTTGGGCAAGCTGTGCCCCAAAGTATGCCGCAGACCATGTTCGACCAGGGAGGCTGACCTTAAGTGGTCCAGAAACTGTCACACCCCATTTCGACCTCATGGCAGTGGAGAATTCACAGGGCTTCCTATTTTTGGAATGTTCCAATCTTGCATTGTGTCGGCAAAAACTTTGTTTGGATGTGTGCTTATTGTGTTGTTATTTTCTGTGTATGCTGATCCATTATAGGCGTTATGATTCTTAAACATCGTATAAATATGAGAAGGCTAAGTATTTTGGGGGGAGGACATGGGAATTCGTCGTGATCATGCACATCAATGGGAGAAACTAAACCAACCTGTGCGCCAATGTCATAGGTGTCGGCCATCATGGAAACATTGGGCACGGGGGCAGTGAGTATGGTTCCACCCTGGCCAAGTTTGACCAGGCAAGGGACCCCCCACCAGACAGAGGAACCGAAAGAGAGAGCTTTGAGTCAGAGCGCGTCCACAAAGAAGGGCACGCCCAGGCCGCGGCTGGGAGGTACGCCTTGGTCTATGAAATCCAACACCATTGCCAGTCAAGTTTCGGCTATCAAGGGTACCTGGCTTCATCAAGATCAGCAGACTGCCCTCCGGGAAGGCCAACATGCGTTCCTACCGCCATGGGGCTCACCGCAGTGCCACCTTGATGCTGATGATGGCCTTGAGAAGCGACAGTTGCTGCCCGACAGTGACGACCTTTCGCGACAGAGTGGATTTTGAGTCAACGCCTCCCCAGTCGATGGCGTGTGTCAAGCCCAGTTCTTTCCTTCAAGCCTGCACCCAGCTGGCTTTGAATCCATGGTTCTTGACTAAAGACAATGAGCTTGTCAGCCCCCCTCAACTTCAGGCACAAGGCCCTCGAGGCTGATGTTGAAACTGTGAACTCTGTCCCGCCAGCCCTCAACCTTCCCTCCGCCAGGTCCGCCCTCGGCAACCCCATGCCACCTTCTCCATCATTTTCCATGTTCTTTCCCCTTTGGCGCGCTACATTTCCCACCTTCAGTGTTGTTTTAGTCATGCAATCATGCTCAACGGTGTCAGGACAGGTGCCAGGAATGACTTCAATTTGCTTTCCCCTTTCCTTGTTTATCCTTTTCCCAACTTCCCTTTTCCCTTCCCACACTCTTTGCCGCCTTTGACCCTACTAGTACCACACTGACCTTGGAGCTTTCCCCCTTCACCACATTTGATTTGACATGTTAGCATTGCCAGAAATTGCAGGCCACTGGCCACTTGCGCATTGCAGCAGGCCATGCAGTTCTGTTGCCTTGCCTCTACCACTGCCGGACCCCACCTCTCCAGGTCGGTCATCTGACGGACCCGATCGGATCTGAGGCCCTTTGAACTGGATTTAGGGCTCATGGACCTCGCCAAGCAGAAGCGCTACATCGCCCGAGTGCAGGACCCGTTCCTTGGCGGAGGGGACGGGTGGACTGGCAGACGGGACATGTGTGGGCTTGGCGGGTTCGACTTGATTCAGGTCCATCAACACATCACAGGGTGGGCTTGGACTCCAGATCTATCTCAATCTCCCATCCCACCTTCTCAGAATTTGTTTTGGATAATGATAATAATGCTAATACCAATGCTACTTCATACTACCATACGTCACCAAATCTTCCAGTCGCTCCGCAGTGATAAGAAGTTGGACTTTGCAGGTGTGTGGAACGAGGAGTTGGTGTCTCCACTGAGAACACGCCGGCCTGACAGAGTCGGCTTCATAGGCCCCCTAATCGGCACGACTAGAGGGACTAGAGGAGATGAAACTAGGACCTGACTCAACCAATGTGGGCGAAGATTGGTCGAGGCACCATGGCATGATTGCATGTTGTCGATCTGACCACTTGGAACGGTTCAACCTCAACCTGGTTCCTTTCAACAGATGCGGACAGAGAGACCAAACAATACATCAGCGACCTGCATCGACAGTGTATTTGCTCTGAAAGCTAAGGAATCATAAGCCTGCTCAACCCACTTTCCTCCATTTGAGGGTGAGTTTGGAGCTGCAATTCTTCACTAAAGCCGCAGAATTTGCCATGGTATCAGAAGGGGTTGTGCTGGGTGATGGCTGAACTATTCATGTTTAAGGCAGCCAGGCTCAGCCAGGGTACGCAAATGTACTTTCACGGAGTTTCAGGGTGAGACACCTTGGATTTGGATGTTCGCATTTCCTCGCGTTGAATCCAAGTCGAGCTTGTAAGTACTTTGTTTGAGGAGGTTTGCAGTAGCCAAATAGATATACCATAAGACACAACAAGTTTCTGCAACATAACATTAATGTTGGGATCACCTACACCCAGGTTTCTAAAGACACCCACCATCAACGTGGCAAGACTAGATAGTCTCACACTGCAGCTGGAGGGCTCAACATGCGGCCGAAGAGCGATCTAGTAAGGCTTTTCTCAGTGAAGCTGTGGCTGTTGACAGCCATTTTCACCTCAACTCAGTTTTTTGGAGCTCATCAACCCTCATCCGCCTTGCATCGACTTCTTGTCGGCGCATGTTTGGGGCCCTGGGCGCTTTGCAGACGTCGAGGCCGTCGAACGCACATTCGCATGTACGGAAGGAGGAGTGTCGATGAAGAGACCGCTTGGAACGCACATCGCCGAATGCAACTTGAGGAGGACATCTTACGAGATTTTGGAGCCGCAGCTGGTGGCAGAGAGGCTACTGGTAGTGTTTCCAGCCAAAGACAGCGAGCTAGTAGGATTGCTGAACACATCATTGAGCAGTCAGAGATTCCAGCAGCAAGTTACTTCTTCCAAGGCTCTTCGTCAAGAAGCACCTTCCTGACAGTTTCCCACTCTCATCCTTCTGACTTGGATGTTGTGTTGTTGTGCGATCGCCAGTGGTTGCGTGCCAAAGGGGCTGAATCTTTTGCAGGCCTGACCCAAGTGCTGTATGAATACGTGGTTTCCCACATCCACACCGATGACCTGCATTACATGGGTCTTATTCTGGAGAAAGGTGACAACAAGTTTACCTTTACAGAGGGACGATGTGGTGTCGAGCTCAAGCTATCAGTTGAAGAAGGTGGCTGGTGCCAGGATGAATGCATGGATTTCGTGCTGGCTTACAATGCCACTGATGCAGACGGCGCACTTGAACCTGGAGCCATTCTGGTTTTTGACCGCGTGCTGAATCGCTGGAGGAAGAACAATCCAGATCAGCTGGCAATACTGACTCAAGAGGCGGAGACCAGACAGATGTACTACAGCTTCTCAGAAATCTACAGTGGATTGAGGGGTTCGATGGCACTGGCACCCCAAGATGTCTTTGACAACTAGGGGTCCATATAAACCACCCAACTTGGGGATTGTGCCATCTACTCTCGACCCACTATAAAACAACCGCCTTTTGACATGTCGAACGCCCATGACCAACCAATGGTAGGATGTAGAAGGATACCACCCCACAGAAACGGGATGCGTGCTTGTGAGGTTTCTCAGCCTGCTTCGCTGAGGCTTAGTGGTGCGCATGCTGAAGGAGTGGAACGAATATTGTCCTCCTATTCGCAAGCATGGCACAGTCCCTGGAGCCGTGAAACATGTGAAGATGCTGCTTGTCGAGTTGCCCGAGGAATTTGGAGGCGGCATGGAGAGGATTGTTCTGGATGAAGCAAATGATTCATGGGTTTGTCGATAAAGTCATTTCTGCAGATTGTCCCATTATGTCCCATTCATGGGTTTGTCAATAAAGTCATCTTTGCAGATTGTCCCATCCAATTTGGTGAATAATTGAGCTACCCCCTGCTGGCATGCTGATAACATGATTCCTGAAGTGGTTTTAGGATTGAAAACAAAGCAAAGGGATAATGCTCCCCCTGAGCAAGTGTGAAGACAACATGCAACTCAACACCCCCGTGATCAAACCCAAGGAATCGAAAGTGGCAGAAGAAAAACTGAAACATCCCATGACGGGCCTTCACATTGAGATGGCGCTGTGCTTGCAGCACGAGGGCTTGCGAGACACTTTCTGGGCCAAGCACATGGCATCCGGGTGCTCAGATCCACGAACCGAAGAGTTGCCTGGCAGTTTTGGGATCCATTCCTGTTCCTGGAAACCAAAAACGCCCAAGCTGTTTGTCAGTCAAACAGTGTGTATGGTCCATGGTGTTCAAGATTCTTTAGATGAAAGAACTTGTTCTTGGGAAGAACCGCCGATTTTGTGATTTATACATGCTGTTGCGGGTTTGGGCGGGTTGCGTACTGCAGATGCCTAGACTGGAGTGTAGGTGGGATATGGTGGGATGACTTATCGACCTTAACTTCTGTCATTCCCCTTGTTAACAGGGTCCTTGACTGCGGGATATGTTCGTTGTATTTGTTAGTTTGCTTCTGAGGTTACCGTGCAGAATGTTTGGCAGTACATAGGTTTGGTCTGGTGCTTTGTTTGAGCAGGGTTTTCTTGCTTTGACCAGATCCCAGCTCTAGTTCCCGTTCCAAGGATGTTTGGCCATCAGCCATTCCAGAGAGGTCCCGCCATCATCCACTCACTTGGGACTAAACACCACTCCTTTGGAAGTGCTGTTCCCAGTTTCTGGTTTCCAGATCCAAGGCTGTTAGCCTACGAGCCGGAAACACCATGTGCTATCGATTTGCTTGTGGGCGCCGTTGAGCACTTGATGGTGACGCTGGGGGTGCCTATTTGGACGCTAGGGGACGAAATGCGGGCGAACGAAGCCATGTTGAGCGATGCAGAACTTCGGCAAAGGACGTGGGAACTGCTTCAGGGGCTACATCTGGAACTGCAGAAGCTACAACGAGAACCAAAAACACCGGACGCCACTGGCTTCTTGAGATCAAGGCTTTTGCGGAATCATTGTCAGTGGGATGACTATCACTGACACTGGACTGGCCGTCGCATGATGGACAACAAATGGCTCATGGGCAAGGGGTGGATTTTGTCGATCATGAGCAGCACACTATATATACATATATTATATATATATACATCTATAAAACACAAAATGCCACAAAGATTCTTTTGATCTAAGCAGTGATTGAAACAACCTATGCATCCCCCACAACAAGGTACCGTAGCTACATTGGATGATTACTTACACCGTCTCCGGTGGTGGGGCCCTGGCTTGGCTTCAACCCGCAAGGGGGTGGCCATCCCCTGGTCCATCGGTCGCCTCGATCGCTCAGCCTCGGAACCAGTGAGTTTGATGGGAGGAACCCGTAAAAAACCTTTGAAAACCACTGGTGCCGCTAAAGGAAAACGGGTGGACGACCAGAGTGCCGTTCTGTCTCTCCATGTGAGTCTTCGGGAGTGTACCTCATTCAATGCACACTTTTAAGTGATAGGACAGGAGGGTGTATGCGCTACACTGCTATGCCGGGTACGGTACGCCGCGGATTCGCAAGCGGTCAGAGATAAGTGATAGGACAGGGACAAAAGTTTTGGAAACTGTGCTCGCCTTGGCTGTTTGGTGGGTTTGTTTCCCCAAAGAACAGGTGGACAACAGGACTGGGAGGGCTTTCGCATTTACCTTTCAGACCCTAGTTGTTGGTGGGAAGATTTGCTGCGCCCCAGAAAGACCCCAAACTTCAGCTATCCCAATGTATGGGTAACTCTTCCTTATCAATCATAGATGGTTTGGGCTAGTGGGTTTGGATGGTCGACTGCACAGCGACACCGTGGTTGGACCAGACACCGTGACCCTTCGCGAGGAGAGCGGTTCCAAATCCGGGAAGGGTGGATGAATGCATCATTGCACATGCGAATTCCCTATACTCGACCCGCCTTTGACTGGGGAGCTGTATGAGTCTGTCCTGACGGACAACCTGGAAGCCGTCAGGTGTCACACGAACATCATCGAACATGCTTTGATTTGGAAAGGCCTGAGACCCCGTCATCCAGTGTTACTGGTACTGCCTGCTCGGAACCTTAAGAATCCTTGGAGGGTTGCTACAAAACGTACCCAGATAAGATTGAAAGCAGAAAAACCACATTGTTACTGGTAAGATAGACCGAATGTATATCACCGCTTCTCCCCATGCAAGAGACGCAGCGCGTACCTGGCTCAAAGCTGGTTGGTCACTATCCAGACGGACTGGTTTGGTTGCTTTCACGACTGTGTACCACACCCATCATGGTTTTGCTTATGATATTTTTATATGGTCCCTGTGGGTAAGTCCCCTTCTGGGATCACTGTTTCTATTTTCTGCATCACTGTTTCCTTCTGGGATCACTGTTTCTGTGAAGGCAGCCAGATTTTTGTTGAGGTAATTTTTTGTTTACATGATCAGAGTGGACCTGGGCATTATGTTGGAATAACTGGAATGACGTTGCATGCTTTCAGAACTGAACATGTTAGAGAAGCTGTCAGATCTCACCAGAATCATCTCGAAATCAGTCTCCTGCTTCGGTCGGACCGATTGACCGGACTCAGCGACATGCACCGTGAGGTTGTTTTGGGTATTGGTGACAACGGCCACACCCAAGGAAATCTCAGGGCAGTCCTGCCGGAAGTGATTCGGTCAAAGGAGATCCTCCAGCAAGTGTTGCTACACTGTCGCCGGCAAAAGAAGGGACACAAGTTGGTCGTTGCCACCTTTGAAGCTATCAGGCAGAATGGCACCATCCAACTGAACCTGTCCGATTACAATATTGGTATTTCGGCCTACGCTAAAATAAAACGATGGCGGCAGGCGTTGCAATTGCTTGAGGATATGTCAGAGGGGAAAGTGCAGCCAGATGTTATTAGCTACAATGCTGCAATAAGTGCCTGTGAGAAGGGCGGCAAGTGGCAGCAAGCACTGATATTGTTTGAAGCCATGCCAGAGGCAGAGCTGCTTCTAGACGTGATCAGCTACAGTACAGCTGTCAGTGCCTGTGAGAAAGGCGGGCAGTGGCAGCAGGCACTGATGTTGTTTCATGCAATGCCACGCGCCATGCTGCAGCCAAATGTAATCAGCTACAGTGCCGCCATCAGTGCCTGTGAGAAGGGCGGCCAGTGGCAGCAGGCGTTGATGTTGTTTGAGGCCATGCCCGAAGCGAAAGTGCAGCCAAATGTCATCACCTACAATGCTGCCATGAGTGCCTGCGAGAAGGGCGGCCAGTGGCAGCAGGCATTGATGTTGTTTAAGGCGATGCCGGGTGCAAAACTGCAGCCAGATGTCGTCAGCTACAATGCAGCCATCAGTTCCTGTGAGAAAGGCGACAGGTGGCAGCAGGCATTGATGCTGTTTAATGCGATGCCCGATGCACAAGTACAGCCAGATGTTATCAGCAACAATGCTGCAATCAGTGCCTTTGAGAAGGGCGGCAAGTGGCAGCAATCATTGTATTTACTTGAAGCCATGTTGGTGGCTGAAATGACGCCAGATGTGGTCAGCTACAGTGCAGCTGTCAGCGCATGTGAGAAGGGTGGGCAGTGGCAGCAGGCATTGAAATTGTTTGAGGCCATGCCGGAGGCCATGGTGGAGCCAAATGTCATTAGCTACAGTGCAGCCATCAGTGCCTGCGAGAAGGGCGGCCATTGGCAGCAGGCATTGAAGTTGCTTGAAGACATGGCTCGGAAGAATGTGCAGCCGAATGTCGTTAGCTACAGTGCAGCCATCAGTGCGTGTGAGAAGGACGGCAGGTGGCGGCAAGCACTGATATTGCTTGAAGCCATGCCAGTGGCGAAAGTGCACCGTACCGTCATTGGCTATAGTGCAGCCATCAGTGCCTGTGAGAAGGCCGGCAGGTGGGAGCAGGCTTTGTTGCTATTTGTGGCGATGCCAGCTGCGAAAGTACTGCCGAATGTCATTACCTACAATGCTGCCATCAGTGCCTGTGACAACGGTGGCAAGTGGCAGCAGGCATTGTTGTTGTTTGTGGCCATGCCAAGGGCGACAGTGCAGCCCACTGTTATCAGCTACAATGCAGTTATCAATGCCTGTGAGAAAGGCAACCAGGGTTTGGAAGTATTGGAGTTGCTTGAAGCCATGCCTTGTTTGACAGTAAAGCAGTTCGCCACGATTTCTTTTGCAGCGCGGTCCCTTTTCACAGCCACGTGTCAGAAGCTGTGTAGTGCAGCTTGAGATTCTACAGTATGGCCAACGTTTAGATAGAAGCAGGTTCACCTGCTGCTTGCCTTCGCCTACCTGTCCACAGCCGCTCATGCGGACGCCACGCTCGTGTTCGTCACCTGGAGTCCCGGCGGAAGAGAACGCCGGAGGCTCGGACGTCGGCTGGCAGCTCTGGACGTCGGCTGGAAGCACATCGAAGCCGGATTCATTTGGATAATGTTTCAGCCTAACCTGTTGATGTAGATAGATGAACATGAATCAGTAGACTATCTCCCTAGAATGCCCTCAGGGTTTTTCAGAAATCCATGCCAAAAGGCGCACCACTCACGGGTTTTTGCGGATCTCATTGGATCAACATTTGCAGGTGTTCTTTTTTGGTTTGCAGGGGATCCCCAGTTTTTTCTGGATGTGGAGCTCAATGGCCTCAGACATCCTCAGACCAGGGTCTCAGACCTTGGGATTTGAAAGATGATTTCTGGAGAAAGTCAGGTGAATGACCAAATCACCCAGCTCTTGAGAATGTCCCTTTGCCCTAGAGGGTGTCCATTTTGTGGCAGGCTTGTCGGCTTGTCGAGCCAAGGAAAGAGGTGAGTGTAGATGAACTATTTTAGGTGGCATGGGATTCTTTTGGGTGATACTGGAATCATGTCCTTCGCCCTTTGGCAGTCCTGTGTGGCAAATCCAAAGCTTCCCATGGTAGATTCTACAGCATCATACAATCCAAATCTTACCACCATCAGAGAAAGACAGATGCATGGGTTTCCTGCTCATTTGGAGGACATCCAGGTGCGCAGAACCTCGCGTGAGAACTGCTCGTTGAACAGTTTATGGCTGCGATTGACGGATTGACACCGATTCTCCAAGTTTCGGGCATCGATGAAGAATTTTCAAAAGGAGGAGGAGATTCTTACACAAACCAACCCTACTAGGTTACTAGATCCAAGATCTCTAGCTCCGTTTCGCAGGCGTTTGCACGGCTTACAGAAAGGTGTTGAACACAACCACCCTCTCAGAAGGTGGCAGTGGATCCAAAAAATTGGGGTGTATGTTTTAGTTCGTATGTTCAACATGCTCATCTTCGTCTGCCGCAGTGCGCACCTCCCTGGTATCACTGGTATCCGCTCGGAGCGCCCCCAGGACGCCCTGGCGGCCGAACTGGCGGTGGCCGGAGGGCCGATCTGCCGTGGGGGATGATGGGCCCCTAAGGACCGACACCAGAGGTGTCGACCATCAATAGCCTCTTTTCAGAGCTTAAGGGACTTAAGGGGTGTCCAAACACCACCGGACGAACGGTTTCGGTCCTGGTAGGTTGAACACTGAAGGTTGGAGAGGAAAGCCATGGTGTCGGCGTCGAACGGAATTTTGGAAGGGGTCGTTTTAAGGGGTCTATATATGTGTTTCGGGCTGGTATGTCAAGCTGCTGTTGTTTTTTGGGGGTTGAAGACCCAAATCCATGTTGCTGCAGCTGTCAAGGATGGATGTCACGAAGGGGTTTTCTGAGAAGAGTGC
This sequence comes from Durusdinium trenchii, assembly GCA_963970005.1. Classification (NCBI taxonomy): domain Eukaryota; class Dinophyceae; order Suessiales; family Symbiodiniaceae; genus Durusdinium; species Durusdinium trenchii. The sequence continues at coordinate 385,468 of CAXAMN010015558.1, read as the reverse complement.
TTTCTGGTGTGGCACCCACAAAATACCCAGAGTCATCCATGTTTCCCCAGAACACGTCAGCCCCAAATACTTACAAGTCACGCCAATGGGAAAGACCTCCAGGGTCGGGTCAAGGATCTCATTTAACTTGATTTGGTCATACAAAATCATAACACCAAGACCCGGTTTTACGCAAGAACTTGTAGCGTACGCCAGAGGCGAGGCTGAGGACCCGCTGTGACCGGCCTTCTCCGCACCCAGGCGATGGGGGTGCAGCCGGAGGAGCGCGGAGCGTTTTCCGGTGTGGGCTGGTGAGGTTCCCTTTTGGGCTCCAAGTACCTTTGTGAGTTTCGGTGTTTGGGAATGTGTGGGATATGTATATATATATATAAAATATTATATGATACGCATGATTATGTGTTTCCACTCTTCTGATTATACAATAAATCCCTTTACATTTTAGGTACCTTCCGAAAAGGTACATTTGGAGCCCCAAAAAGGGTTGGTACTGCAAAGAAGATTTTTCGGACAAAGATCGCGTCAACGGACGAGATTTCGAGGGGGATTTCACTTGATCACTGTTCTGCACCCTTCAGGGTGGGACTAAAGTCTAAAGGAGATGATCTTGCTTCTGTGTTTTTTCCGAGTTCCCTTGCTTGTGTTATCTTGTGTTGCTGGTGGGAAGTTTCCGATGTGAGACAGCCATTTTGGCTCAAGTCTCTGGCTCAAGCGACGACTGAACAGAACCCACGCACCCCTCGGTCAAGTCCGCGAGAACCTAGTTGAGAAGAATGTCAGGCGGTAGAGCCGGCGTTGTTCAGACCACTCGCGAATACGATGGATCCCATCTGCAGGTACAGTACGGAACTGAAGACCTGGCCACAGTCAGTGTGGGATTAGACACCGTGAGTAGTATTAAACTTGACGAAACAAAGCTTACAAACCTGTTGAGGTTGGCATCAGCCCTGAAGTTCGAGAAATCTCGCGGTGATGGGAGGATTTATGGATTGGTACCATTTACATGGACAGCTACCTCAACAGGTGAGAATCAGCTTACAGCTGCTCGTAAAGCGTTCGTGACAGCATATATGAATCCGGTGGCAGGTGAAGAAGTACCTGTCCCTTTTGCAGTGATGGAATTTCACGATCTTCTGAAGCTACCAGCAGCAAAAGCTTTCAAAAGGGCCTGTTCAACAGGTCAAGAAGTTACATTTGGCCAGGCATTCTTGCTTGCTGTTACCATCGCGTCGCTGGAAGGTGGTAACCTTGAGCTCTCAGCCTTTACTACAGATACAGCCAAGGAGCATTTTACAATAATCGCATCAGGCTCAAGCGTCGAGCGCAGTACACCTGGAAGCCGTATGCTTCAAGCATTGGATCAAAGCAAGATTTCTGAGGCCCAAGCGGACTTGAAAGCGTTGTGCTCCTTATATTGTGAGTATGTGTGGTTGTCGACAGCGCTGCTAAGTGACCCGAAGGCGTATGCACAGACTGCACAGGGTCTTCATGACCTCATTGTGTCTTATGTTGCAAATTGTTTGCCAGAGGGTAAACCGCCCATCCGTGTGTCGGCAGAATATTGCTTGCGCTTCAAGCTTCTGACCGCCCAAGAAAAGAACTTGGTCCTTGAGTTGTTGGAGACTAACTGTTTCGGTAATCTGTCGTCGTCCGCCTCTGCTCTCGGAAAGCACGCTGAGGCTGTTCGTGTCATCAAAGAGAGAATTTCGTTGCACAAGAATCGTGCACTGTTCCTAAAGAGGAAGGGCGGCCCTGAACGTGCTGCAGCTATCTCAAGGCTGGTACCAGCCTTTCGAGAAGACGCGATTTGAGTGTTTTGTCAGAAAGGTAGTTTCACAATCATTGTTCTTCTTTATCTAAGATAGAAGAATATCTGTCCTGCTGAAGGGGTAATTACTCCCCTGTGTGACCGGTGTACTAAAGACAAGGTCCACATATGCCTTTTTACTTAAGTAGCCGTTTGCTGAGCAGCCTGAGTTACTGAGGTTTTCTTCCATCATCTCGGGGTCCGCGTGCTGCCCGCCGATGTTCCCCTGCGCCCTGCGGCTTGGCTCTCTTTCGGTGCCGGCCTGCCACGACACCCTATACACGGCGTGGTGGTGGTGGAGCTAGCGGCCCTCCGTCAGCAGGGCGTTGAGGTTGTCCGCGACGAGGCAGCGCCCGCCGCTCCTGACCCGCCTCCCCCAGAGGACGTGTGGTCTTGGCGGCGCCCCCCCAGCTCCAGCAGTGTCAGCCGCAGCCCTGCCCCCGACTACGCCAGAAGCAGCCCTTCGCGGAGCCGCAGCCGAGCCAGTGGCCGCGTGCCTGCAGCGCCTTCCCCTGGCCGCCCGGCAGGCTCACCGAAGGTTCGCCGCCGCCCCGCGCCCGAGCACCTCGACCTCGGCCTGCCCGCCGTCGCCGGCCTTCGGCCCCTCCCCCACCAGCTGCTGCAGTTGACAGCCCCATGCACCGCATCGCCTCCCGCTTGGCCCCGCCTCGCCGCCGGCAGCTCCGCGGTGGTCGCGGGCGCGGCCGTGGCGGGCAGCTGCCCGACAACCGTGCCCCTTCTCCGTGCACAGATGCACCGCCAGGCTCGGCTGGGACACCCGCAGCCTCTCCTCCCGGCCCGCTTGCCTCTCCTGGGCCCTCTGCCCTCCCCATCCAGACGGGTCTCCAGGCCCTTGACGGCCTTGACCTCGCCACCGCCCTCCGCCGCCGGGTCCTGACCTTTCAAACACCACCCCGCCGGTTACAGGGGCTCCTGGCATTCGCCTTCCGCACGGGTCTCGCCGCGATCGCCGACCACCCCGACCTGGCTGACCCTCGCCACCTCCGCGGGTGGAAGCTGTTCCTCCTTGCTTCCCGCATGCCTCCACCGGCCTCCTGGGCAAGGGCCCGTCCCCTCACAGGAGCTCGATAGGCGAGTGGCGCTCTTCCGTGCAGGAGAGTGGCTTCAACTCCTCCGCGAGGCCGAAGCCGCCCTGCCTCGCCCCGCGGCTCCGCCCAGCCCTGCAACGGCCTCCTCGCGGGCTGCGCGGGCCACAGCCCTGGTCCAGCAGGGGGAACTGTCGGCCGCAAGCCGGGCTCTCACCGCTGAGCCCCTTGCCCCTCTCAATCCCGGCACCCTTGCGGAACTCCGCGACCCTCAGCGCCGGCCGGCCACCCGCCACTCGCCCCTGTCTGCCGAGGTGTCCTCCTTCCAGCTGGCCAGCCCTCTCCACCTTGACGTGGACCGGCTGCTTTCCAACCTCCGCCGCTCTCGGTGCCGGTCCCTCTGGGTGCACCCCCGAACACCTCCGGGTCTTGCTTGACAGTGAGGATGATGCACGCCTGTTCTGCCTCGCCGTGCCAGGAAAAGCTCACGGAAAAAAACGAACTGGAAGGAGGACAGAAAAGTGCCGAGACAGGTACGCCAGAAGTGTCTCGAAGCAGTGACCTGTCAGAGGAGATGAACGAAGTAGCGCGCAGGCCTCCCAAACCCCCACCGGCGGCCAAGTGGTGACAGCCCAGCTCATCGTCATGAGCATGTGAGCTGCTGGTAAGGGGAGAAGCAGCGTGCACGGCTGCAGGAAATCTCACTGAAAAAAGCTAGCTGGAATGAAGCGTACTCAAGTTGCACTACAAAGTCGCCAGTTCTCATCTTCCAGCTCCACAGATTGCTCCGCGTACTAAAATTGCACTACCAGGTCGCCAGTTCTCATCTTCCAACTCCCCAGATACTCCGCGTACTCAACTTGTACTACCCAGTCGCCAGTTCTCATCTTCCAGCTCCCCGGATACTCCGCGTACTACAGTTGTACTACCAAGTCATTGTACTACCAAGTCACCAGTTCTCATCTGGCCACTCCCCAGTTACTCCGCGTACCAAAGTTGTACTACCAAGTCGCCAGTTCTCATCTT
>CAXAMN010015558.1:366714-381360 GCA_963970005.1 Durusdinium trenchii | reverse complement strand
CTCAGCTTCCAGCTCCACAGATTGCTCCGCGTACTAAAGTTGTACTAGAAACTCGCCAGTTCTCAGCTGCCAGCTCCACAGCTACTCCGCGTACTAAAGTCGTACTACACAGTCGCCAGTTCTCAGCTTCCAGCTCCACAGATTGCTCCGCGTACTAAAGTTGTACTACAAAGTCGCCAGTTCTCAGCTTCCAGCTCCCCAGTTACTCCGCGTACTACAGTTGTACTACAAAGTCGCCAGCTCCAGAAACTCCGCGTACTCAAGTTGTACTACCCACTCGCCAGTTCTCATCTTCCCACTCCCCAGCTACTCCGCGCACTAAAGTTGTACTACCAAGTCGCCAGTTCTCAGCTTCCAGCTCCCCGGCTACTCCGCGTACTGAAGTTGTGCCACGAAGTCGCCAGTTCTCAGCTTCCAGCTCCACAGCTTGCTCCGCCGCTAAACCTATCGCACTCTGGCCTGCATTTCGTGCACTCGACACGCACGATCTCCGCAGAGGGTCGCGTGGTCATTTCACACATCGCGCTCTCGCCTGCATTTTGCGCACTCGACACGCACGATCTCCGCAGAGGGTCGCGCGATCATTTCACACATCGCGCTCTCGCCTGCATTTCGCGCACTCGACACGCACGATCTCCGCAGAGGGTTGCGCGGTAATTTCACAAATCGCGCTCTGGCCTGCATTTCGCGCACTCGACACGCACGATCTCCGCAGGGGGTTGCGCGGGCACCCGGTGAATCGCACTCTCGCCTGCATTTCGCGCACTCGACACGCACGATCTCCGCAGAGGGTTGCGCGGGCACCCGGCAAATCGCACTCTGGCCTGCATTTCGCGCACTCGACACGCACGATCTCCGCAGAGGGTTGCACTTTCGGTTGACGCTGTTCGTCCCACCCTCCGCCTTTAAGAGGGAATTTATAAAGTGGGGAAATGTGTTTTCATTAGGGCATCTCCCGTGCTAGCTTTCCATACTCACACTTGCCTACTCACTGCATGCTTGCATACTCATTGCATGCTTGCATATTCATTGCATGCTTGCAACTCATCACTTGCATACTTGCACTTGCATACTTCCACTTGCATACTTTGACACTTGCATTGCATACTTTACACTTCACTGCTTTCGCTCTTCCACTTACACAGGGCTACGTATAGCGTTCATGTTGTCCTGCAAGTGTGGTGAAAGTGTCAATGTCCAAGTGTAAGTGTCGAAGTGTCAGTGTTCAAAGGATTTTCCGGAAGAACCCTTCGCAATGCTTTCGGGAAAAAAACAGCCTGAATTCATGTGTTTGTGCTTGTTTGTGGTGTTGTTTGTTTTTTCCACTGATTGGTTCGTTTCATGGTCTTGGCGGTCTTGGAGGCCAGTGCTGAAGTTTGATTCACCGTGTCCGTGGTCGGATTGGGCCCGTTCGGACAGATCCAAACGAGGCCACTGGCTGGGAGACTGACCGATGGGTCCCAGGGAAACTTCTTGGTTCACAGCTCTTCCGATCTCATGCGTTCTCAGCAAGCTGCCGACCTGCCCTGAAACCAATGGAGAACCACTTAGCGTTCTATACATCGTTCCACTATCCCAAACACTCCATGTATGGTATATTTACCTGCATTGGGGTGGTTTGAGGGGTCAATGAGGCATATATGACAGACATGGAGTGTCTGGGTATTATGCTCTATTCTTGGGCACCTAAAGGGTAGCTCATACCAATCAGCACCCCTTGTTGGGTCTCCTCATAGCCGGCTAACTGTAAGCCTTCACCATGCCGCCGCAAAGCTTTACCAGGATGTAATTGTGTCGAGCATCGAGCAGGATGAGCCGGGCCTCCGAGTGTATGAGAGTTGAGTTACATGAGGGATCGCAAAAGCTTTGATGCGTCCAGTTTGTGTGAACCTCCCCCCCAAAAGAGGCCGAGACCAGGTCCCAGTCTGTCCAATGTGGCTATAGATCTCCTCCCCCCCCAAAAAAAGGTGGCCGAAACAGTCCCAGTCTGTCGCAGTCGGCTAAAGATTGATCGCTTATACTTATAATGTAGACTCTTGATTATATACCCCCCCTTTGAAGAGGATGTTCCATTCAATTGGGGGGTGTATGGTCCTCAAGAGTCTACATGATGTAAGTTTCGGGCCTTGACCGACCATCCTTGCGGGGTTTTGAGCGCAAGGCGGGCGAGAGGGATGGATGAAACGACAATGAAACGATCTTTGTGAGAGTCTCAGAATGGGTGTTGGAATTATTTTGGCCCTGAGATCCAGAGAAGGTGGGGTTAAGGGCAACTAAGTCAATGGTGTGGCCAAGGCGAGAAACATTGGGGTGTTCATTCTTTAGCGCTTCATAATGCACAGAGGCATCCACCAGGACATTGAGTGGTTTGCCCTTCATCAAGCTCCGCGTAGGGCTCGATTGCTTGATGCTATAGGGAGAAGGAAGCAAACAATCGTTGATGTCTAGTCGCCAGGGCTCCAAGCATAATCTCAGGTTCTGTGGTTAGACCCCCCTTGGCACCCACCCTAAGCACCTTTGAAATGGAGGTAGGCCAGGAGCCCTAGGAAGTGATCACAGGCAGCCGCACCGAGGGGAAATTGTGAGATTTGACCTGTTCTTGATATAGAGAGAACTGTCGTTGCCGTTCCATCGATGCCTGCTGTCAGGCTGGAAGTGGGTCGAAGCCGGAGTCGGCGCAGAAGCAGTCAAAACAAACGCAGTTGAACAACATGTTCGTTTGATTGAGATTTGATGAGATTTGATTTCCTGGTCATCATGGGAGGTTGATCACTGCAGGTCTCAGAATGTTTCTCTCAGATCCAGTTCAAGCCACTTGACCCTGGTGGTTTCAGGCTTTGTCATGTGGCTTGTTCATGACCAACCACGCAAAAAAAGAAAAAACAAATTGCCTTCCGCCCCCTTCTGCCCGGTGGACACGTGTAGAAACGCTTGACCCTGGTGGTATTTGTTGGGTTCCTTCCAAGTGCTTTCTCCGAACGAGAAGATCGCTGAGGAACGGCGCTTGGAAGGCGGTCTTTTCCGCCAACGCCACGAGGCCAACGAACGAACGGCACGGTCGGCCCGTTTGGGGAAGGAAGGACAGGAAGAAGAGCGGACCACCTGCGAAACCTGTTGGGGTGACTAAATAGCCTTTTTGTGACGTGCCGGGATGGGGAGCACCCTACTAAACCAGAAACCGCTGGAAAAAGGGGTTGACCTCGCTCCTTTTTTTGAGGAATTGACAGTGACACCATGGACCAAATCGAAGGGAAACCATTTGCAAACAAAAACGCGCACACCCTTGGGAAGCCCGTCGATTTCTCAGAGGTATATTTGTGGCTTGAAAGATGAATGTTCAGCACCCCGCAAAAAGACATCGACGAATCCAGAGGGAGATGCCTTTGTCGTGCGAGTCGTGCGAGTTCCCAGGCAGGAGATGGAGAATGCCATGGCTGGCACCTTCGAGGATGTTTTTCCACGGAAGGGGCGCCTTGGCCGGCCAGTTGGGGGCGCTCCGCGCAAGGAGGGGCCCCGAAAGAGAACCCGTTGAAGATGTTGAAGTTGTGTTGCCCAGAAGAACCGGTTCTGAATTACAGAAGCTGGTTCTTAGAGTGATCGGTCCCATGCATCGCTTTGTGGGTGGGACTTGGGACTGAGTGAACCCAGGTACCCCGAGAGGTGAAGAGACTAAGGATGCTACTGTATGAGGTGTTGAGGTGTTCGGACACCCGTGTGCAGAAGGTCAGGACGAAAGCAGGGGACAATGTTGAGACCCTTGAAAGGTTCAACTTTGGTTGTGTTATGGTTACGTGAGTTGTGTGGCCAATCCAGCTTTTGTCCTGACGACTGCTCACTTGACCTGACGGGCCCTCCCCCTCACCATCTTTCACGTTCACCCACCAACCAGGTTGATAGCTGCACCAACTCTTAAGAACGATGAACCATCTCTGCAGATTCACATCCAACCATGCATCATTCTGCACCCACCAACACTGCAAGCTGTCTTCGCTCCAGGCCTGACACTCGGGTCCGAGCCTTGGCCATGGACATCCAAGCTGACAAGCTCCTTGGAGAGGTCCTGGCGTAGGGCGGAGCGGTGTTCATTCGCAGCGGTGCGTCGTGAGCTGTGCGGCTGCCGAATGGCAACGCCCGATGTGTAAGAGACGAGTTGCAGGCAACTCCCTACAGGTTTGACCGTCTGACCCAGGCAAAGTTGCTGCATCCTGGTCCTAAACCTATTTGGAGGTACAACCAACTGACCAGGCCAAGCTGACCTGTAGGCACCAAGATCATAATCATGAACATCGAGTTCCGGGCCCTGGTGAGTCATTCAATGACCCAATGACCACTACATGTGCCTGACGGAATCCTATGGGATACATATACAGTATGGATATGCGGATGGCATAGCCCCAAAGACTCAGATGGCCAGCCATATTCCCAAGACCCAACAGTTGGTGACTCCACTTTGATGATTTCACGAAGTGCACCTCTGGATGTAATAGCGTTTGGCACTGGCGCCCTCTCATGGAAGCAATGTTGTCTCTACTTTAGGCTACACTAGGCTTCCGCGTGACGGCGATTTCTGAGTAATGGGGTTCGTGGTTTCCAACGTATTTCATTGTAACCTTTACCTGGGATCATCATTGAACCCCATGACCCAAAATCTGAGGTGGGTGAACACAACAACTCGTCATTCTTTCTTGCTGCATACGTTGCCCCTTTTCTCAGAAGTTAGGAGGTATAGAGATGAAGACGGTGTTTCAGAGGATTAGTGGTGCCCCTTTTGACAGGGATTGGACCCTTCATCCAAATATCTTTTCCAATGTTCTGTCGCAGTCCTTCTTCGCAGCCCTGCTTCTCAAGCTTCCCATCCATGCGGAGGTTCCCTCCACAGAAGCCTCAGGGACTCACAGCCAAAGTTCATAAGCCTGACCCTAAACATGGACCCTCCATGTTTGAAGAGGTGTTCATCCTCTTTGGCTGGATTCACTGGAAAGCTTTTCCGGTTCCATGTGGGTGATCGTGAGCTCATCGATGCGGTCCTCGGACCAAAGCCATTTGGCCTCCAAAGCCCACCGAAACTCCAAGAGACTCGGATCGGTCCGTGGATGAACCATCACCAGCCCCGAGACTCTCCTCCCCTACCCCTGGACACCCCATGACTGGCATATTACATGGTCCATGTAGGTAAGAATGCCAGGCCCATCGAGTGTTTCCCTAGGGATCCAGTCGTACCCTTCTCAGAAGGTGATTGAAAACGACTGTTACTTGTAGGTAGGTTTGAGTTTTGACGTCTCCTTCCCGAGGCTCTCGAAGGATCGTCGCTTCAGCATGCTGAGATATGCCTCTCAGCGCAAAGAGGGAGGGCCCTCCTGAGGAGTTTGATGATGGACTTGAATAATTTGTGTTGCAAGTTGGAATAATTTGTTGCTGTTGCTGTTCATTCCATTTTTATACATATATATATATATGTGTATCTCATAGAGAAAGGGGAGAGAGAGAGAGAGAGAGAGAGCGGCTTCCATCATCTTCCCCGCCCACGAGTTGTTTCTGGCTTTTGGCCCACACTGAGCTTTTTGGGTCCTCTCTTCCCAATTAAGTTGTTTCCCTACACATTCCAAGCCTTTTTGTGGATTCCTATATAGAAATACAATGTTAATTAAATATCAATATAATACATATTTCATTCATATATTCTTGCGGCTCGATCTAAATAGAGCTTCTCCACCTTGACTTGGCCATGTTCAAAGCCCCACCGTTGGCCCGGGGCGAGCATCCCTTCCCAGCCGTTGGCCCAACGCCACCGACATGAGGTGAACCCCATGACTCCCTTGCATGAGATCGCCTGGATGCTCGGGGAGACCGGAACCGAGTGAGACCGGGGGATGCCGAGGGGATGCCTGTTCGCGGCGGCAACTTGGTGCATGGTGGGAATTCGTGTGGTCGCCCAAAAAGATGCGTTCTTAGCAAGAACTGCACCGGAATCCATCAAACGACATCCAGATTCAGGGCAAGTCTATGAGTCTATATATCAATATATAGGAATATGTATAGGCTGTATAGGTATATGTGTTTGTTGATGGAGAAGTATAGTCACTCGTTCTTAAGGAAGAATATGACCAGCAGGTGTCTTTCATGGGCTGTTATCAGATATTAGACCGGCGCTTCAGACAGGGCATTGCCTGTCGGAACATGCAGCCAGCTTAGGCTGCTTGCCTACTTAACTAGAAGTCCGGGGTTGGACACATGGTACCCCAACCCGAACTTGAATCTATACACTGGAACTAACATGGAAGTGGATGGCATGGCCCCTTGGAAGACCATAGGCCCCTTGGAAGACCATAAAATCCACCACAAACAGGTGGTGAACTCCACGTAACCATGTTAGTTCCAGGGAGAGTAGTCCAACAATAGCCCAACATGCCCGGCGTTTTGACACGAAGTTTGGATCCCCAAGGAACAAGAGAAGTCTTGTTTTTCCCGCGCGGTGGGAGCCACACAGACGTCGAGTTTTTCCATTGTTTGTCATGTGACCCTTCTAGTGAAACGCTCCATCCGCAGGATCTGCCCGGCTCCAGAGAACTGGAGAAGTTCATGAGGTTCTCGTTCTCATCACATTCTCATCCATCCAGTCGCACGCAGAGTTCCGCTGACCCAAACGCCCCATCCGCCAGGAACGCATGCAAATCACCGATACCTCTGCCTGGTGGTGGCTCGGACGTGGAACGCTTCCGGTGGTCTCAAATCCCAAGATCTAGTTTGTAGAACCAACCCCTCAAAAGCCAACGACCAGAGCTGCTCGAGTCTTGAGCTTACTCAACACGTTTTCTATACAGACATGATGCCCGGATGTGTTGCTTCCGTCCGTATGAATCTGTGCCCACTGCGGACAGAGAAGAATTTGCGGTGGATGAACCGCTGTTGATCCTTGTGAGTGTCTTTGAGCATTGCACATGTCTAGCAATGCTACATGTACAGGTAAGGCGGACACCCAAGGCAGCTCTAGGGCAAGTATAGCAATACAATAGTGACTATAGTGAGTTCAGATTAGATTAGATGGTACAGACTCGTAGACCACTTATTTGTACAGGATACCTTTTCGGAAATGGTCCATTATGGGCTGTTTGCAGACATGGTCATACCTGCATGCAAAATCTTTATAGTTACCGTAAGGGACACCTGCTTCATTCATTGATAGAGAAGTACATATCAGAGCATCTCAAGGCCCGCTCCCTGAAGGGAAGTAAATGGTCATCGAAGGAGCATGCCACCCACTTCCATAATTATTTCAGGGAGTGTACTTGGGAGTTACTTGACCACTTAACATTCTTCACGGACACCTTCCATCCTGAACCAGAGCAGGTGCATGTTACTCTAGAAGGGTAAAGGCCAGAGGTTTCTGTAATGCCAGAGGCACAGGTCATGTGGCCGGCCTTGAGGAGTTCGCGGAACCGTTTGGCTCACCAGAACGTCGTTGAATCGTCGCTGTGCTCGGGGTTGGATGTAGCGAGATGGGCGAGGGATTCCAGACATGCCGTTGGGCCCAAAGGTGGCCACCCGGTGGCAACCCCAGACCAAAGGAAGCAAGGCAGTGCGTCACAAAGAACGTTCGACCTTGACCTTCCCCCATTCAAGATCATTCAAGCACACACACCTACCTCATCAGAACTGCGGCCATGGTGGTGATCCTCCTACTTTCAGAGTGCAAGTATAGATTGAACTTCTTGCCATTGCACCTCCAACCGCTCCCACCATGCACGTCCCCACACCGCGGCGACGATGCTCCATCGTCCTCACCGCGCTGGCGGCGCTGCTCGCACTCGGCGCCCGCCGGGCGCCGGCCGCGGCGCTCGCGGCGAACGTCTCGCGGCGCAGCGCGGTGGCGCGCCCGCCGCGGCGGCGCTGATTTCCGGGGGCAAGCTGCCGCTCACCGTAGGCCGAACACGTTTGTTGGGGGGTTCTTGAGGAGAGGTTCGATCTAGGAGGCGTTGTTGTGTGGTGCCTCTCTATGAGGCTTGAGAAGAATGAGAAGAGAGCTTCTTCACGTAGAAGTAGGGGTGCTTGGATTGGTTGCTGAGTCTCAGACTCTTTGAGATGACATCAGCAGTTTGAGCCAGGGGCGCCAAAAAGCATGAAACATGCATTCAACGTCCAGGCTTACAGAGGGTGAAACCATGTGAAGATGCCTATGAATCGATGCTGACACGGAAAAAAACGAAAACTGGACTGATGGACTGACTTTTGCGAGTGAGTGAGCACATGTGAAAACACGGTACTTTTGCAAGTGAGTGAGTTTGAGTGAGTGAACGTGAAAAGGACCGAACTGGCTGAATGGGATGCCTAACGGTTGCCTAACGGTCCACGCATGTTCCTCGGGGCGACCCCGACGGCGTTTGACCCGACGGTCTCTCGGTTCGGTCCGACGGGAACGACGACGGCCGTAGGCACGAAGTAATGTGGTAGGGGTTCTGCCCGTAGGTGCAGTGGTCTCAGCGTAGAGTGCACTGGCACCTCAAGAATACCCCAAGATTTGTTATATTGAATTGGGGCCCAAATCAACCACGATTTGGGGTAACTTGTGCCATCGAACCTTTGAAACCAAGGCATTTCTCCTAACACGAGAGACCTTCCCTGCTCAGGCCTCGGAACCTGCCTGGTCTCGGACACCGCAGTCACCAAGCCGCTGGGATCACGGTCCAGACAGCGACCATCGGGTTGAGTTGATGAAATCAAAGCCCCAAGGCTGAAAGAGGTTGTTCGATCCATGTCTGGATCAATCAAGAGTCTACAACCACCCCAACTGATCGGTACAAGGGGGGTAGTCCCGTGCAGTCTTTCGGAGCAAACGAGTGAGCGTGTCTTGGTGTCCAACGAGAGAGATGGACATCCTCCAGGCTTCGAATGAGCGGCCCCATGACCCAGACACTCCACTGTATGCCATATATGCCTACATTGAACCCCCAAAACCACCCCAATGTAGGCATATATGGCATACATGGACTGTCTGGGTGATTGACAGCAAACTTCTGGGATCGTGGCCTGGACCATTCAATGATCCATGGCAGTGGAATTGTACGCCCCCATTGGTGCCCCCCTGCATATATATAACATATTAGTCCATTTCAATTGGAATGAGGAATCCCACTCCCCACTCACTTCTGTCTGCACCGGCTGTTCACCATCAACCACCCCCTTTTTATGCAAGAAATGCAATGGAAAACCATGTGGTTTGCTTCATCGTCCTCCGTTTGACCACCGTTTGACCGTCCGGTTGGACGGTCCGACGACGTTGGACGGTGCCTACCGAGGCAGGTCACCTCAGCTCTGGAGTGTGGCTACCGAGTCATTGACACAGCTCAGCGCTATGGCCCTTCGGCAGCAGACCCTGGCAGACCCAGTGGTTGAGAAGCAAACATGGCAAAGATAGAAATGAAATTACAATAGTACCAAGGTATTAAGGCTAACAACAAAGGAAAACTGCAACTATGCTTTCTTGACCAATTCATTCTAGAATTTGAGTGTCAGGGCAGTTTTTAAGTGACTCCTTCGAAAAGAGCCGAGCGATTTTTGAGGGTGGTGTGGTTTTGCTTCACATGAATCATGTAAATCTGAACATATGGAAGATTGGGAGAGAGGATGATTCAGGAATAATGAACTTGTTTTGGCAAAGAAGAGAACATTGGGTGCTTTTGATGGGAGCTTCCTGCACGAAATGTTCTCGTCTCAGCCGTTTCAAGGTTCTCAATCTTTGCCAGAAGTGGTTCTCGACACGTCCAACAAGCAAGGAACACTCATCATGGACAATCCCTTGTTCTCGTTGTTGTTGTTGTTCTCGTTGTCGTTGTTGTTGCTGCTCATAGAGGGTCCCTTCATGCTTCATCAGAGCATGACATGTGACGTGTGCATGCCATGTGCATTGCCATGCATGCCTGTGTTGTTCTTTTTGAGTCCTTGCGTCCTTTGAGGACATGTTCACTGTTTACGGTTTTTGGCCTTTTCCCACCAAAGACTGACACAGTCCTTGACGTCCTTTGAGGCAATGAGGCTGGCATTGGACGAGCCCTTTCAGTGGCCTTCGCCGATGGTCTGGTGAAGCGAGACGAAGTCTTCGTGACCACCAAGGCACGGGCACGGTCGAGGCCGAGGCGGAAGGGAGGACGGTGAGGGACCAGACCATCCGAATGGGACTGGATATTTGTTACGGCACCATGGATGGGTCAAACATGGAGTCAATGTATGTAGCTGTTCCAGTCCCATGGATGGTTTGCTGTATGCTTGGGTAATCTTGGGTATGTATATATATATATATAAAATATATATATATAATATATAATGAATAGAATATACACCAGCACCTTTCAAGCTAGGCTCACCCCATTGAGGCCTCTTAGGGCCCAACAGAGTGCTGGCACCGGCACCTTCCGGCACCGGAGGTGTGGCCAGCCAACTACGGCTATGAAAAGGCCATCGACTCTGTGAAGGACCCGGCGTTGAGGGTTGACCCCGCCTGCTTAGCCTTAGCCTTCGGCGGGGCCGTTCAGGGTTGGACCCTGGCGTTGTAGGTCTAACATCCTTCTGCTCCCTTGGTCTGGTGAACAGCAGAGTGGATTGAGAGGACCAATGGCATAGACCCCAAGAGAGAGGTGGTTTAGTAGTGGACCCCCATCTGTTCAGGACATCATGGGGTGCCACGTGCCATCAAACCTCTGAAACCACTGTAAGAGAATTCTTCTCCTGGAATCCCAGGGATCAGGTTTAGTTGCCAATGTTAACGTGATAGGATTTGCCCAAGCGAAGGGCTTCAGTCTGATGGTGCCTTTGGGGTGCGCCTTCCCTCCCATATGAAGGATCATCGAGCCATCAGTGGCAATATGACATACAGTCCTTCGAAGTGATGATCGTTGTCCCGATTGTCGAACATTAGAGCTGGGGCTTGTCTAAGATCATGGGGGCCGAGCAAATGCGCAACATTCAGGGTTTGAGGGCCCTAATTCTTTGCAACGCTGGAAGCTCCCAGGTATCTGATTGGGAGCCCCGAAGAAGCTGCAGCCCAGTGGCTCCAGTACAAGTTGGCCACCGGCCACGGTCGGCCTAGCTCCCTACCAAAACCGTGCCAACTTGTGGGATAGGAGTCGGCCCAAAAGTTGGGTCTGGAATACATCGATCTGGTCTTGCCGCACTGGCCTGGAGTCAGCACTGCGATCGAAGAAGCGGAGCAGAATGCTTTGCTGCGCAAGCAGACCTGGAAGGCTTTGGAGAGCTTGAAGAAAGATCCTTTGGCTCATCTTAGTCCAAAAGCGACCTGAACTGGAATCAAGGGGGCACGAGGGTGAAACACCAGGGGGGCATGAAGGGGAACCCTGTGTAGGAATCAAGTTGTCCTTTTCGTTCCAAGTTCCTTGGCTTTTCACTGAATCCAACGACTCCCTTATAGTTGAGACTCCGCTGGTGCATGCATTTGCATGAGATGTAGAGTGAGGGATTTGAAGTAGAAGTAGATGGCACTGTGGAGCCGATGATCACCCAACAAATCACATGTTGGAAGCTAAGAGGCTAGGAACCCTACCTAGATCTGTAGAGATGCACTTCACGCAGTTTCTGGACCTGTAGAGAGGCTCTTGTGCACCTGAATGGGTGGCTTTCACCCACCGGGAACCGGGGGTCTATCGACTTGCCGTTGGGTCTTGCCGTTGGGTTTTGATCGGCCTCAGGATGGGATCATCTCCCCTCAAGCTTCCTGGAAGAGGGTCCTTGACGTTGACCTTTCTAGAGCAAGGAGGGACTTCAAGGGACTTCAAGAAATACCATCCTTTTGTGACACACACGTCTCAAGAAGTGTTTGGGGCCTTTTGTTTGGTCTCGACTCCCTTCCGCGTTCGGCCCTTCCTCCGCCAAAAGGCCGCCAGGCCATTCGGCCCACTCGTGGCCCGAAAGGCCAGCGGAAAGCACCTGAAAAGACTCCCAAATAGGTGATGGTGGGTCAATGAGTCACCCTCACCAACATCAGAGTGTGTGCCCCCAACCAAACCACCTACCGAACCAGTGCATATGAGACACCTCCATACACAGGACACACCCTACGCCGGTACGTTCACTCAGTGAGGACGGTCTGGTGAAGCAGATTGGCATCTCCAACTACAACGAGCGGCATCTGGGTGAGCTGTTGGACTACGCAGAGCTGCGGCCCTCGGCGAGCCAGTTCGAGATCCACCCGTGCCTTGGAGGTCCGGTCCGGTGCGCCGTTGTGGTGTGCGCCGTGGGTTGAAGCAGGAGAGTGGCCCACAGGAGCCAGGATGGGGCAGGTGTTGTTTTTCAAGAGAAAACCGAACCTACGAAAGGATCAAAGAAACGCGATGACACAAGCACGACTGGTGCATTGACCACCTCAATGCGGAGCAGCAAAGATGAGCCACATGATGCACCTCGCATCCGAAGATTCAAACCACAGTATGGTTTACAATGGTTTACACATGTTTACACTGTGACATGGTGGTGATTTTGCTGCGGGATGTAATCGGAAAAAAATGTGTCAGCTCCTGTTCAGCTGTAATAACTCGATATGAGGATCAACATGATACACTCGTTCCATCGGACTGATTTGGGGGTAAAGGTGCAGGCGATAGCTACGCCAACTGCTTGGCTTATTGTATCTCAAGTGTATCTTATTAATATTGTTATTTAAGTATACACATCATCAAGATTGAAACATATATAGCGTCAATAAACTATAGTTAGACTAATCAAAACTTAACAATCATTCATAATGCATGACTAAAGTAAAGCAAGATCATCATCATCATCATCATCATCATCATCATCATCGTCATCGTCATCGTCATCGTCATCGTCCTCATCATTTTTGGTGGTGATGGGACCTACCCAAATTTCCATGCACTGAAGTCGAGTGAAACTCGTATCCCTGCAAACCGAGAATCTGCAATTGGGGAGTGGCAATTCCAGTCCGGCATGCTAGTGGACATGCTTTGTGCTATCATGTGCTTGCCGTTCAAGCTTTATTGTGCACACTCGCGACAAGCAATGCACGCGAGCAGCTCCTCAGCTCCTACTCGTACCGTCGGTTCGCTTTGTGTAGCTGAGTGTTAAAGGGCGAACGGCGAACGGTGGTATGTTATAACATGCAATAACTCTCAGACACTTCATGGGACTGGAATATATGCCGCCCCATTGACCTCCCCAGGCACCCCAATGTAGGCATATATTCTGTACATAAGTGTATGGGTTACAACGGTTGCAACATGTTACTGGTATCACCGTTCCAACCGAGCCGTGGCAACGGCGCCCAGGTTCAACACTCGCGAGAAGCTGGTGAAGCGATGCCAGGACGAAGTGTTTGGAATCGGGGTGTAAATTTCAATGACATGTTCAGGGTTTTGTTGTCAAAATGTGTGTTGTTTAAACAGTTGTTGATATAGCCAGTGCTTGACTTTTCTTTTGTAAGTCTTATGAATTGTGGCTGCCGGACTTGGAGGGACAGCTTCATGGCCAGTTCTTTGCTTTCCGTTGCTGGATCTCGTTCCGCTTGTGTGTCATAAACGACCCGAGGTTGGTTGGATTGAAGAAAAGCCTGTGGGGCCAACACCTACTCACATAAGACATATACATAGAAAAAAGACCGGTGGGTCTCTGGCATACTTGTCGAGAAACGGCCAGGTGTGGTTTGACCTGAGGTCTTTCTGGGGCGGCACACATTCCTGGTTTTGCTCAATGTGTTTTTGTTTTCCCTATGGTTAGATCCCCTAACCTGGGAAAAGAATTTTCCGGGGTTTCCTTTTCCGCAAGTCAATACAAGTATTCCAGCCGGGGTCGTGTATTTGCACTCCGACCCCGGGCCGTGACCGGCTTGTCTCCGTCGGTCCGTCTTTTGAAGACCGGAACGTGGCGGTTTCCTGGCTCCGGCGGTGTGTTTTGCAGCGAACATGGACAGAAGCAACAAACACACAACTCAGGCTGATTGAAGCAACATGCTACTCATGCTACACAGGTGTAGAAGAGCTTGGTCAGTTGGTTTGTGGAACAGTGTAGTACGGAAATTCCAGAGGCAAGATGTTTTGAAGTACCGTTGCTCGCTCAGAGACCGCCCGAGTGTGAGCTCAGAGAAAGGATTGCAATGTACCCGAGCAAATCGGTGCAGCGATTCGGTGAGGAAGAACTGGACATTCAGGTGGTGGGCGTGAGTGGAGATGAATTCCAGGTCCAAGTGCGCCAGTCCTTGACTGGCTCTGAGCTTCGAAGAATCATCCGGGATCGAC
Organism: Durusdinium trenchii; assembly: GCA_963970005.1. Taxonomy (NCBI): domain Eukaryota; class Dinophyceae; order Suessiales; family Symbiodiniaceae; genus Durusdinium; species Durusdinium trenchii. The sequence goes on along the minus strand of CAXAMN010015558.1, from coordinate 367,105 downwards.
TTCCCCTGAAAGCTGGAGCAAGAGTCGTGGTGATGAAAGGGTCTCAGAAGCTTTCATTGTCGAAGACTTTGGCCCTACAAGGGCTGGTGCAAGGAGAGCCAAATTCTCTGTCCTACGCCTATGAGGTGGCTAACCTGCAGGAGGCTTGGAGATTGCTCGAAGGTCACCTTGTCGACGATGAATCGATGGCTCTTGAGGGGATACTCCACCTACAAGGGCTGCGAGACAAAGCTTTGCTGCACAACCTTGTCACCCTCAAGAGCCTTTCCTTTGGTGAGAAGTTCAACCAGAGTCTAGAAAGAGTGGATTGGCCCAGCAACCTTCGAAGTCTTTCCTTTGGCTTCGCGTTCAACCAGAGCCTGGAAGGAGTGGCTTGGCCCAGCGGCCTTCA
>CAXAMN010015558.1:340477-366704 GCA_963970005.1 Durusdinium trenchii | reverse complement strand
AACCAGAGCCTGGAAGGAGTGGCTTGGCCCAGCGGCCTTCAAAGTCTGTCCTTTCCCCTGAATTTCAACCAGAGTCTAGAAAGAGTGGATTGGCCCAGCAACCTTCGAAGTCTTTCCTTTGGCTTTGATTTCAACCAGAGCCTGGAAGGAGTGACTTGGCCCAGCAGTCTTCAAAGTCTTTCCTTCGGTTGGAATTTCAACCACAGTCTGCAAGGAGTGGCTTGGCCTAGCGGTCTTCAGAGCATTGCGTTCGGTAGTTGGTTTGAGGGCCTGAAGAGGGTGGAGTGGCCAAGCGGTCTTCGTTGTTTGGAGGTTGTGAGCCCGAGATCTTTAGTTTTGGAAATGGATCTTCCTCGGGCTTTGCAAAGGTTTGTGGCCATTGATGACGAAGGGAAACAACAATGGATCATCTCCACATTCTACGAAGAAATGGAATAGAAGAACCATGCCATGTCATGATTTGACATGATTAACAAATCCAGGGCCCAGGCGGAAAAAGAGCGCTTGGAGCGCGTCACAACGGTGCAAGTCACGCGATGGTGCGGCTGGGGGTCTTCCAAGCGACGGTCCTTTGTAAAATCACGCTCAGCGGTTGAGTATGCTAAAAGTACAGTACATCATGTTGAACCGTCTTCAACCGTTTTGTCGGATTGGTTTCCCGCTAATGCACCTGCAAGTCACTGCAAGCCCCAAAAAACCAACAGTGGAAATTGGTTCCTTTACTTTCCACGGCAAATGAGGGGTCAGCCCTTTTCATCTCCCTGGACGTTTGTAGATCAACAAGCGAGTTTCTACTATCTACCATGAAGTTCATGCCCCAGGCCTTCCATGGGACTACATGGCATACATACATACATACATACATACATACATACATACCTTACCTTACCTTACCTTACCTTACCTTACCTTACCTTACCTTATATACCTTACCTTACCTTACCTTAACTACCCTACCCTACCCTACCATACCATACAAAACCATACCATACCATATATACATACGGCCCCCGTTCTGGAGAGTAGGTGTCGGTAGGGATGCAAACTTTGAATTTTACGGTGCTTTATTATGCATGTTGCAACAGGCAATAGGGTCAAATATACAGTAAATCGTACATGTTTGTTGGAGTCTAAATAAATAAATATATTAGAACTATACACACAGTTGTTCGGCTCAGAATGTTACCAGCAGATGCCTCGAAGTACAGGGAGAAGGCGTTCTTGAAATGAACAGACCATTTTGCAAAGGCTAGAAGCAATGGCAATTGTGGTGAGCATGTAGGAAAACCGCTTAGGGTGCATTATCCGTGGTGCAGACAACAAAAGAAGCATAAAGCTTGGAACAAGAAACAACTGCCAGCTGCTGGCCCTCCTGTTCACCTCACCTCGGTGGTGCCGGCTGATTCGAGTTTCCCCCCTGTGTTTGAAGTCAACCCCCCACACAACTGGGCCCTTGACTCATGTTGGATCACTGTTAGATGCAGACTGACACTACTTTCCTGTACCCACTGTTTTACAAATTTGAGGGCCATTTAGAGGGACTGCAAACGTGGCAAGTGGGCAGCTCCAAGAAACTCCCCAACCATTTGCATTCCTGAAGTTAACTGTCTTGAGGGAAACTCAAGGGTGTTTACGGAATGCAGTGTGTGTACCTACTACCTTCCGGATTGGCTTAGTTTTCCTCCACCCCATGTAGGATGCCACACATGGAGTGCCAGGGTATGACTGAGTTGATCAGTTTGTCGGGACCTCACAAGGGCGTGGCACTTGGGCTGCCAAGTGCCAGGTGCCGTAGTCGCACGTAGCATGCGTTTGATTGAGCAACCGACCGGTCAACATGTTTAATGGTCACACTGCTTGGACACACCGACCGATCGTTTGTCCAACGGTTTGTCCAACGACCACCGATCGGAGATCAGAGACGATTCCCCCGCTTGGCAGCGATCGTTTCCGGTTTTCGTGTGGACAGTTCGAGGGGACAGTTCCGCGACATACAACGAAACCGTACCAACTCATCAACAATTTTATATAATGTAGGACTCTTGATTGATATCAACTCCACATGAAGAGTATTTTTGTAATATGAAGGAAAAAATCATCAAGAGCCTCTCTAGTAGCTGCAAACCCTTCAAGAAGAAGTGGAACCGTATCGACCGAAAGCCGTCCGATGCAGGACTTGGGCATCCGAGTGAATGGTTACTCGCCGCTGGGTGGCAAAGGAAATCCCAACCAGGCGCGCCAAAATGGCTGGCCGGCGCTCGACTGCCATGACTTCGCCAACAAAAACCGATGACATCTGCCGAGGTGATGTTTTCCAAGAAACATAGAGTTTGAGCTTGTTTTCTGGCTCAAGACAAAACATCTTCAACACTTCAAAAGCATGATGTTAGTTGAATTTGCTCAATTTTGGGCCGCAAGCTCCTTTGACTCTTTGACCAAAAGGGCAATTGGCCATCCTTCGCCTCAAAAACTGCTTCACCTTCACAAGTTCGGTGCCTCTTCCCTTCACAGGTGACTGATCTCCTACTCCAAAGTCCCTACCTGGAAGACTTGGGGAAGCAGTATGGCAAGACACCAGCGTGGCTCGGTCTGAAGACGCGGACGGACCCCAATCAATACGTGGATGGCATGGCCCCGAGGTCGGGCGACCAGCCACTCCGAAGACCATTCACGGACCAGCCACGGATGGTTTCCACTCCACGTCCATGATGATTTGAGGGAGTGCAGCTTCAAATGGTTCGGCACAAGCGCCCCATCCGCGCGGGAGGGCCTCGAAATCACACCAGAGTCGCTATGTGTCGCTCCCTTCAGCCGGACTTGTGTTGATGCAGGGCACGTCCGGTGTTGCTGTAGGAACCACCGATCTCAGACCATCCATGCATTAGATAGTTAGCTCACATGAATTGGGTCATCTTCATGGGGTGAAATGTATTTATTCCATCCATGGATGATTTGGGGATTATCATCTGATGCATTTTTTTCCTGCAGCAGTTCCCCAAGGTGAATCGTCATATTAGCATATACAATACATACATTATTAAAGGCTCTTCACATCTACAAGATGAGCAAGATGAGGGGTGCTGGGGACAAGATGGGCCTTTTCCAATGGAGAAGAGCGCTGGAATCTTTCTGAAGTGTTGTGCAAGAAAACACTTTTTGGAAGGGGTACATGTCGAGACAAACGCCCGGTGCGCGACCAGATGTGAACCCTGGGGTTGGCGAGGCAAATCATTCTGAGATGGCACCTCCAGCGTGACACCACGCCCATCCCGAAGGCTTGCTGTTTGACAGAGACAGGCTGATCGGCTGATCGGCTGGGTTTGAGCTAGATGAACATCTTCACCTGGTTTTGCTAGACGAATCACCCTAAACATCCCTAAACCCTATGGGGACATCCCCGGGAACCTGGGGAAGATGTGTGTGTTTTGCCTGTTCCGAAACCAGCAAATCCGGTTGCGTCGGTGGATGATGGACACTGTGGCGACCAGGTGGGGTTTCCATGAGTCATTCTTTGGATCTTGTGGGTTTTTGGGTACACGTCCCTCCCACACAGTCCTTCCCATATAGATATCTATACTGCCACTGAGACAGACCTGCAGATCTGGAAGACTGGAAGAAGAAGACATGTGCAAGTCTCTTTAGACTTTAGATGCGCAAAGGTTAAAGCCAATCAATGATCTGCTGTATGCATGTGGCGAAGCTGGTCCACGTTCCACGTTGGGATTTCTGGGGTGATATGGTGATATGAGTTCCACCCTCTTTTGTGCATCAGGAATAGTCATCCAAATTTGCTGTGGAAGTATCGCGCGAAGCTGGGCGGGCAGAGGCTCAGGCCTCTTGCACTGCCGAGGAGTAAGTGTCTACCGACACGACACCTGCGAGTAGTTGGTGGGGTGTATTCCTGGACCTGAAAAGTAGGTGTGCCTCTTGAAGACCCAGAAGTGGTGTGGTGTGCGCCCAAGTGGTGACCTCTTGAAAGGCAATGCCGGATCTCACGGATGGATCTTTTTGCATTAAAGGCATCCAAAACGAGTCGAGCGGAGCACTCGACACGACTCGCCCCAAGGGACCCACCCGTCACGAGATCGGGATGGACGGGATGTAGTCGCCGTAACCGCTCTTCAGGGTTCTAGGGCTCCAACGACCTCCTGAGAGGGTGGTGCAACGGGGTAGATTTGTGGGGTCTAACATGGTCTAACCACCGAACCTGAGGATATGGTTGGATCCTGGATCCCTATAGGGGAGCAGGCGTTCTGCACCGAAAGATCACCCCTTTGACTCGGTCTCGAGTCTTTGTGTGAGGCCAGCACCAAGTCCAGGTTAGCAGAGAACTTCAATGTCTTTGACTTTCAGCTGAAGGAGGCCGGGCATGACTTCCAAGAGAAGATCCTATCAACCACAAGGACGTTTCATTTGGTCCCATCTTCTGTCTACAGGGAACCTATTATATCCCATTATGCTAAAAGGTGGATCTCCGTATTCTTTGAAAAACCACTGGGTGCTCGTCCTGTGTCTACAGCATTCCAGTGGTTCTGTATCATGCAGTTTGGGCAAATTTGGAGAGTATGTAAAACATCGGGGCCCTCCTTCAGAGGGGGCAGCGGCTGAGCCGAAGTATTTCTTCAAGCCCGGCCTAGCCTATATCCCATCATTTTGCTCTTGGCACTGGGATGCTACAGTAATTAATATATTTGTAATTAGGAGGTTTCATTCCAGATTTCATGCATGCTTTTCCACAAGATCCCCTGCAGGTGTGGGTTCGGAATTGCAGAATTGCCCGCTTCCTATAAGGAGGGGGCCCAGAATTGTTCATCACCGTAGGTCACTTGCCGATCGGATTGGAGGTGATCGTCAGGTGATGCACATCTTGTTTGCTGGTTCCTCACTCACCAAGAGCCGACTTCTTCATCAACTGAGAGGCCCAAAATCCACCCCAGATGTTTTTATACAGGTCTAGAGTTCGTCTCTGCCAGCTTCTGTCGCCCTCACCTCCTCACGCACCGCCCCCTGGGCCCTCCCCGCCGATTCGGCGCTCACACGGGCAGGAGGAGATGGCGACGATCAGCTCCTTCGACCGAAAGCGCTTCGCGGTGCTGAACTCCGAGGTGTTCCTGTGACGGCTCGGCAGGCGCCCGAGGCCGAAGGTCACGGAGACGGACCGAAGGTGGTGGGGTGGTGCCCCTGACGAAAGCAGCGGCTGCAGCGAAGGAAAGTATGGGAGCACGAGATGGGGAGCACTTACCTGAAAGGAGCAGGAGAAAAGAAGTGGAAAGTATGTTGTTTGATTCCAGGGAAAGCGGTTTGAGGGAGTCTGAGTCAGGGCAGTTGAAAGAACATTGGTGGAAGTAATATGAATCAATACGCGAAAATTCAATCAACAGTCTAGTGCTTCGCCAGCATCGTTCTGATTAAGATCGCCATGCAATCAATTCCCGGTATACCTTCACAGACCTTCACCTATGATTTAGGCATATTTTGGGTGATCCTAGGAGGAATGGGCTTTGACTGTCAAACTTCCAACATCAAATCTGCATGTTAAAGGCGGCATGGTGCCAAGAGTTTGGATGTCAGATTTGCTGCCAGTGGGTTGGCCATGACTCAGACTGCTCATCACTGCCATGCGGGCAATAGCATCAATATGCCTCCAAACGAGCGGCCTTCTGCGGTGTTCAGTGATCATGGCACTTCCATCGGCGAGAACCGCCGCCAGGCAAGTTAAGGTTTTCTTCTATTCTTTCGATGGCCTGTCCTTTCCAACATCATTCAACGAAGAACTGGTTCCATCAAAATTCCACGAACCAAGGATCCCACAAACTTGGCTTTTGTGGAAGTTCCAATCACAGATTTGGCTGCGAGGTGAAAAGAGGTCCGCGCGCCGATTGTTTGCTTTGGACGTATGCCGCACCCGCAAGTAGGCAATACAAGGCGTTTCAGCTGTGAAACGGGGTCTGCTTTGGTTAATGTTTGTGCCTTGCGGGAATCTCCAAGAGCCATAGAGGTGTGCGGCATTCTCATTGCTGCACGGAAACATTTACAATCATGTCGCACAGTGCACAGACTGACCCATTTGAACTTTGAACCCATCAGAAGAGGGCCAAGACTAGGTGAGGTCAAGAAAGATCAAGCGGATCGAAGTGGTCAAACCAAGTTCATACAGGTTGACACCTTCACGTTTTCCAAGTGGCTATGTAATACGAGCAAATTGCTTCCCAACAACTATTTGGGTGTGCATCAAAATAGCCAGATCTCCCAAAGATCCTGGAAGAAAGGAAGTAGACCAAAAACCCATTGGTTGGATGTCTCCCTTTTAAAATGCACACCTCTTTGGCCGGGCCTGTCCTTGCCAACCTTTGGAAGTTGGAGCATGTTGGAGCTGATGCTACGAAGCACGGGCACCAACTTCAACAAAAAACCCTCCCTGCGCCCTCTCAACACAATGGAAGTGGATTTTTCCACCCCAGGCCCTTCATTTCTTGCAAGTTGCGTGGAGAAACGGTGAATTCAACATGCACTACACGACGGATCCCACGACTTCGTGCATGTGTCGCGCGGCCGTTCACTCAGTCGTGGCCTGGGCGGCTTCAGTGAGGAGGACACGCGCAGGCGAAAGCAACGTGCACGCAGCACGCGGAGGGGTGGCCGGAATGGATAGATGGATGGATCACCAGGTTGAAGAAGGGGGCGATTCGGATTCAGTGCAGGATGTTTGTTGGCAGAATGGCTTGAGTAGAGGATACGTACAATCCATTACACTCCTTACTTTATATTGATGAATTATGGATCATTATATCCATTATATATATATTCTATGCATGTTTGGCGTTTTACAGTATATTATACTTTAATTTACCGTCATATACAAATGCCAGAGGAATATCCTTAGGTGGGCTCATTCTTGAACTAGTTAGCTGGTGCACCAGCATTTTTGCAATTCTTTGCAATGATTGTCGGTGGCATGTGGTAATTAAGAAATCAACAAGTGTTTTTTTGGACATTGCATGCCACATTTCAATACAAGCGTTGTCGGCACAGAGGTCAGGCCTGGCACCAAACATGGGGCCTCCAGATTGAACGATGTCGAACACAGGTTCATCAGACAAGCAGTTACTTTGCCAAATTTGGGTACAATATATCATACATCCAAAAAGCATCAACTAGCCAAGGACATGATTGTAAACCAAGTGCAAAGACGGACACCAGTTGCTGGCAGGTTAGCTGGCATTTTCCTGACCCCAGAAGCTCTACACAGGCAGGCAGATGCCGGGCAGGCAGTGCGTGCCACTGATTTGGAGTTGACATGACCAAAGAAGAAGTGCTTGGTGACGTTGGTGGTCTATTTCCAAAGTTGCTCTGATCGAGCTCGGTATGGAACTCGCTCAGGACCCTACGGCCTGGGAAACCCAACACACCAACTCTTCAAAGAACGCTTCTCCTCGACACCGAACGAACGTGTTCTCGTTCTCCAGGCGGGTGTTTGGATTCCAAAGGTCGGTTCTTCCTGTGGATCACCGGCTCCAACGAGCACCCTCCAGGCCTCCCCCTTCACGGAACTGAACGTTGTGTGATATGAATCTCCTTTTTCAGCCATGTGACGGAGTGGACACCTGTCCAGCCCAGGGTTTTGGGGGCATTTGGGGGGTTTGTTTTGGTAGTCTTCTTAGACTGCTTGCTTCTTTGGGAAAGTTTATACCTCCTACTCTATTGCGCTGTAGATTCATCAGTCCCCCTGACCCACCCTGCTGGCCCCGGGAGGTGCCGGTCGTAGCGGCTGAGTGGGTCGCACAGCGTCGAAGGGGGGTCGAGCGTCGTTGAGCGACGCTTGGCTCGTCCACGGGGGGTGGTCACTTGTTTCACTCAAGGAGCCTGCTCAATGTACTTATGGTTCGATGTGTTCTGTGGGTGGAACGCATCCACCAGATCACGCGAAGCCACCACCAGATCTTCCCACACGCAGGATGTCAACACTCCATGGCCACAGGTGTTCTTCTTCTCAATTCTCCATCACCCTCCGTGCGACGTCTCTGTGCGAAGTCTCAACCACTTCACCTCGGGGCACACGTCCTGCAGAACCCCCCGCGGAACCCCGTGGTGGGGTCGACCCCAGGAAGGCCTACAGTGGCAAGGGCCTGCAAAGCGCTGACTTCAAAAGGCCTGGTGTGTCCACCGGGGGCCGGGCCGGAAACGTTCCGCCATGGGCTTGGGTCGGCGGAAGAAGGGGGCAATGGGCTTGGGATGGCCGTGGGGTGGGGGTGAGAGGTTAAGTTAGGAAGGGGATATAGAGAGTGGATGTGCATCATTGTGCATCGTATTCATCCGCATTCTCTGAAGAGTCTTGCAGAGAGGTGCATGACGGACCTATCAAGAAGGCACACATAATACTGCCCTCTAAAGTAAGCACGTGATCCTTCCAGGCGACAGCCCTGACCTGAGTTCCTGACAGTCAACGGTTTGGAAGACAAACATAGGAGCACAATTCTTTCATTGGACTGCCCTTCCAATGGGTACAAACGCTCGTCACTGACAGATCCCCAGTAGAAGAACATGATATCGTCAAGAAACCAATCCACAGTGGTTCCAGCGTACCATCGAACCATATCGAATCTTTGAAGCCACTGCATGCTTTGTCACAGAAAATGGGCTCAGACTGGACCTCGCCAGGCTCCGCGGCGCTGGCTTCAGCGATGCAGACCTGCGCAGGCTGCATTGTGGGAGGGTGTGTTCCCGGTGGTGGAAGAAATCCGGAGCGAGATCCGGAGTGGAAGTCCCAAAATGCAGAGGTGGGGAAGAACTCATGAAATTTTTTGACTCCACACCCTGATGCAGGGCTCGCACCCCAAACACCGGTCAAGACGAGCCGGGAGTTTTGTTGGGGGTTGAGCTTTTCCCATGCTTTCCCCTGTCTCAACATCAGTCAGCCTCTGCGCGCACGCAGGCTGGGCCTGCTGGGCTATGGCCTCTCAGAGGATGAGGTCGCCAGGCGGGCACAGCTGTGGGAGTCCTGTTGGTTTCGAGTGTGGTGAGATGGGTAGGGCGCAACATGGGTAGAGCAGATTTGCTTCTTTTGTTGATGACATGCATTTGGTTTGTAACCCCGAGGTTAGTGGCGTAGTTGTTTGTTGTGGTTCCAAAGGTTTCCCAAGTTCACGACAAGCTGTGAACCATGGCTGGTCGGCCCGGCCCATGTGGTATTCAAGTCGTGCGTTTGTTTGTGTGTATGGCCCGTTATTCTCACCGATGGTTGTGATGGTTGTGTGGTACCACATACCTATTGGTTGTGCACTTAGAGGCATCCCCTCAATTAATCAACCAACCATTGATGTTTATACTGTATAAAGGATGTGAACGGTCATCTATGATTCTCACGATGGTTGCTCATGGACTCCCAAAGAGGCAGGTCACTTGGTCGCTCTTCATCAACCCCACTTGCACCTCCAACAGATTCGGTTGAAAGCCCTCCTCCAAAGATCGCTGTGGGTGGTGGAGGGGGGTTTTAGAAAACTCACATCCTTGGTCGCCCGGGACTTGGGAACTATCATATGACTGAAGGTCCCTTCATATCTAATTGTCCCCAGTCATATGCAATCCTATGACGACTATAACTATAACTGCATGTGTTTGGTTATATCTTTTGGTTCATTCATTTTTACTTTGTGGGCTCTTGGATCCATAGGGATTGGCTATTGGATTTGAGAGGCAGTGGATTGACTGACAAAACTGGGAGTTGAATTTGTTTGGGTTACTTTGGCTGTCCCATATGCGAATATGCTAGAGGTGTCCTCATTTCTTCGTCCACCAGACACACACACAGAGACATCGGAACGTTTTTGGGAGGGTACTGACATGAACACCCAACTCCCAAGCACAGCCCCAACGATCTCACAAGGCTGCAGCAAGCCGGATTCAACGCGGAATCCCTGCAGAGGCCGATGGTTCCGGATTCAGCTCGTGCGGTCGGATGTGGGTCACGGTCAGTGACGGGAGGATGGACCTGTGGAAGATGGACCCTTGGAGAAAGCGTTTTTTTCTTTTTTTTTTTGCCTACAATTTAATATGTCAATTTCCACGTTTGCAAAGGAATTATGTGCATCATCAAGTTCCTGTGATGAAAAACAAGGCTAGCCGGCTAGCCCTGTTTCTCGGTCTCTTGAATGATGCATCGAGGCAGCTGTTGGGGCTGCACCTTTCTCAGATCAGGTGCTTTGCAATGGAGGTTAGTGGTTCGGGGAGATTTGATGCAGAAAAAGGCCGATGTCGACCAACTCTTACCTGCGTTGTCCAACCTACAGGATTTCATCCTGAATCGTGCTTTGATGCCAAATGGTGGCCGTTTGGCAGGTTTGACTCAGACTAATTGATGCCCACCTCTTTGAATCTCCAGTTGCTCCGGCCAAATGTTTGCCAGGCGGCTTTTGTCAGGAGAGGCCTTCACGAAGGATGAGCAGAGCAGGTGGGACAGAGTAAGCACCAATCACTCCTCACGTTCCTTTGTTTTCTTGAACCTTTTTCCGTGTTGTCTTATTCTGGTTCTTGATCTACTTTGTTCCAACTGGTTGTCGCCTCGTAGTCTAAGTCTATATCAGCCGATCTGCAACACGAATTCAATCTATCAGCATAACCATGCATGACCATGCGGGTCAAAACCGCAAAAAACTGGGTGACTGCCGCAGATCCATGCGGACCCGATTGATCAATTGAGAAGTCCAGAGGGGTCAGAGGGGTGATGTCATGACGTTTGTTTGGATGTGTTTGGGGTGATCCGGACCGTCCGCAGGTGGTTTTGGAGATATCCTCCCTTGATTTGGAACCATCGAACCCGCTTCCATCCACTGAACCGCATTCTTCAAGTGAGTTGAAACCACTTGCGAGGAGCAACTGAGCCAGTATGTTAAAACAATGCTATGTTGTTTTTTTAAAACATGTTAAAAACAACTGCATGGTTTAGGTTTAAACAGTTGAAACTTTCTGAATCAAGCGAGCTGGATCGTCCGCAGCCCCTTGAGGCTCCGCATCGAGGGACTGCCCATCGAGCGGCTCCGAAAGCCGGGAGCCGCGGAGGACGACGTTGGAAGAACCAGTGGGGCACCAGTGGATTTTCAAAAAGAAATGGATGACCATCTTGGATGAATTGATGATACGGCATGGGCATGTCCTTTTGAGATGTCCTGTCTATAGTTTGTACAAATATGTGTATCAAGCAATCCGGTCGCCTTTTGAGTGGATCTGAGATGTCCAAAGCCTTGGATGTTCTGATCTCCACATGGTCTTCCAGACAGTTGATCTCATCCCGGAGTCCTTCAAGGATTGAACGGGAGAAGCCCAAGACGATTCAACACGGATCTGTCCATCTCTCTAAAGCAATCATGCGCTCTTCCGTGGATGGCCTGGCTTTGATGTCGGATGAATCATGGCCCCGCAGACCTCAACTCAGCGTGGTGAACTCACTCCCTCCCTCCACTTCATGTCCAACAGGGAGGTCCAAGAAGCGTTGATGGGTTTCGTTTCAACGCGTTCGCCTGTTGGAGACATTGTGGCTTTCGAAGAGATCCCCCAAAACACACGCTTTGGCTTCGCGGTGACAAAGCATGGGCTTCACCCAGTGCTGGCTCAGAGCCTTTGCCTCCGCCAGGCTCCTGGCCGGTGCGGGGAAGTTCTCCATGGGCGAAAAAGAGAGGTGCACCGGTGTTTTGGGCTGGCGGATGTTTCTGCCTTTGGATCCAGGGTCAGGTAGTCTTGAGGTTTGGCCCCTTTCAAGAATGGTTTGCCATGTTAATTACTAGTTCAGGCTTTGAGTTGGTTGAAGTGGAAGTTTGCAAGAGTGTACCGAACACTACCTCATGCTTTGAGCACACGCTCCTCAACAACTTGAAGCCCTGTTCTGCCGCATAGTGCCCAAACAAGGCACGATGGATCAAATGAACGAGAAGATGATTGGAAGATCTTTGATGACCAGTACCCTTCATGGTTCTAAGCATAGCAAAAGGCCGAATGCCATACAGGTGAGGCATCCGGTGTGACACTCGGGTTTTCGTGAGGCTATACGCCGTTACGCCAGACTGGGACTCGGTGGGGGTAAGGAGCCCTGGCCGGAACAACCAGACTTCATAGTGTTTACCAAAGAAGCATTGTTTTTCTACGAAATCGCTGACAAAATCATGGAGGTGGAGTTCACCACCTGTTTGTAGAGGACAAATAGTTGTTCATCCTCCATGATTTTGTCAAGGGGTGTCAGAATGTTTAGCCTACACCAGGTCAACCGGTGTAGGGCGCATCGTGCTCGCCGGGCTAGGGCGGAGTCCGACATGCCGTGTGGTAGCATCACTATGCACATGGCCACACTGACATGGCCGCACATCGGTCATGGCACGAGCCCGACCAGTCCGACATGCCATGTCACATGGCATGGGGTGGGGCGTGCCCCTTCGGTCTCCTGGTGCCATGAGCAGTCAGCCATGTAGTCCGTGAGGTGCGCGATGAGACATGGCCAGAGTTGGTTGAGACAACCGCTGCGCTCAGCTGGCCCATATCATGATGAAAGTCTTACTCTTAGCAGCACCATGCACCCAAGAGTCGTCCATGAGACTCATGGGACTGGAATATTTGCCTATATTATATATATATATATATGTATAGTTATAATTTCACGAATTGCATTCATCCCCTTTTCAATCACCACTGACCTGATCGGCCATACATGCCAGTCCCAGGCAGTTCGGGCTACAAATTCGTAAGATGAGTGCATATCATACGCATATATATATATATGAGGATCATATATATATATATATTATGCATATATGTAGTCTCTATCCATCCAGCCATCTCATCCCATCCCCAACCCTCTCAACTTCCGCTTCAGGCTCATGAGGGCAGGTTTGCCGGAGATGGAAGTGCGCAGGCCAGACCGGTGTTGTTTGCCTCGAACGACCGTGGATGGATCGCGCGGAGGATCGAGCGAGGCTGTTTCACCTCCCCAAGCCTTGAGAGCTTTGATCGGGGGAGCCGATACATTGGGAGAGGAATGTCGTGGATGTCGGGTGGAGGAGCGGAAGGTCAATTGAAGGTTCTTTTGTTCAATTTTGGCGCCCTGAATTAAATACTATGCTACTATACATGCTGTAGCCAGCTCTTTTCGATTGGGTTCTTTTGGACATAGCAGTTAGTTCACATATGCTCACGCCGTCTGCTAGGTCGCTGCACTCCGTCCGTCTTGTCCATCCGGTGTGGTTTCCTTCACTTCATCTCTGTGGTTCAGAGGTTCGATGGCACCGGTGGACCCCAGTCGTTGGGTGGTTCATTTGGAACCCCATTTGTCTAAGACATAAGCCGGGGTGCCAGTGACAAAGTGGCAAAGCCTGTGAAACGACGGCCAGGGCTTCGGCTTCGATCCTTGGACGCCCTCAGGCGCTTGATCGGCGGCGAGGACTTTGAAGAAGAGGAGCTGGTAAGGCCCGGCTGTTGATGATGACCGAAGGAGGAGCATGGGCATGGGGTGATCATTTGACTCCGGCTGATTGACTTTGTGTGATTTGGGTGATTTGTTTAGTTTTTTTTCATGAAAAAACTAATTAGCAACATGTTCCACAGAGTTCTTTCAATCTCTTCCATGCAACAGGTAAAGTATTTCAACTTACAGTTCTACTACCCCCCCCGGCGTCGACGCGGACCCGACCCTGGGAATTCACCCCGTTTTTTCGACCATTTTCTATATCCCAGATGTTCTGGGGGTTCCATGTGGTCCTCTGCAAGGGGTGTGAACGATTGATCCCAGGATCTGGTTCGACCGGAAGGCCCTTTGGAGCGCCCTCAGGTGAATCTGCAGGGGTGTATTGCCTGGTTTTGCTTCGGATGATTTGTTTGTTTTCCCTACCTGGGCCATATATTTGTTCCCAGCTTCCAGGACAGCAACTCCACCGTTTTCCATGGTAAAAAACAGTTCTTTCCTCCGAAACCGTCCACCCTGGGCGAGGTGCAAGGGGATACCGTGATTCAAAAACCCTCTGGACCAGACGAAAGGGATCTGGAAAATGACCCATTGATTCCACCATCGATTCCAGAGGGTTTTCTATTGATTTCTATTGGTATGACATGGTATGACCACATCTTCCTCTTTTCCCATTGATTCCGCTGATTCCACCATTGAAGTCTATTTGGAAAATGGGATCTAACAATCTACATGTGTCCACATTATATGACCCATTCGGCCCATCGAATGGTGGCGTAACTCTGCACTGAAAGGAGCGTGACATATGCCATCATATGCCCAAGCACTCCATGGGACTGGACTAAATGCACCCATGGACCCCCCCGAATGATGCCAGTCCCATTCGCTTGGTCACCGGGACCAGGAAACTGCAGCTTCCACCGATCACATCCCATGGGCCCTTCCTGTTTCTATAAGTAAGCTCAAAGATCATCAGTGCCAATGGGCATGTATTAGACTAGGGACACCACCCCAGCAGGACCACCGGGAAGACCAAACATACGCTAAAAACCCCACGCTTTACCCCCGAACATACGCTAAACCCCTACTCAGACCGCTCCGGTCTCCACACCTTCCACACCTTCCATCCGCCATTCCATCGTCACCTCCCCACTCATCCGCTGTCCGCTCCCGACACCGCTCCAGTCCGCCAGGCTGGACGAGGTGGACCTGCCCTTGACCGAGCTTCGCAGGCGTTGCGAGACGGAGCTGAGACGGGGAGTGGAAGATACCGTACCTGGTACGACATGTTGGCTGCATAGATGTCCTTTTCGGAGGGGGCTTAGGTTCTTGGTGGAAAAACGGTGGATATCTCACTAATTGCACACATAGGAATCACATGTAAAGCAAGCGTACTTTTGAGGTTTTATTGGAGGTATAAGCGTTAACAACACAGCAAACCTATAGATGGTACCTTGTCGCTCTCGTTGCTAGATTGGGCATGAGAAGTGTGATGAGCCCTGAGCGACCCCAAAACGACGCAAGAAGCCGACCCCTTTGGGTCGGCGTGGGGTTTGAGCCGACCCAGAGAGGGCCGAGCTTCACACAAACCGACTCGAGTGGTCAGGCAAAATTCCTTCGGTGGAATTGAAACCCGGGGTGTTGAACATCGGGTTCCAAATGCAATTTCCTTCAACTTCTAGTATTCTAGTCACCGCGCCTTCTACCTACGCTGGTTTGAATATGCAGGGGCGCTAGTTCTGTGGATGAGGCGACCGCCTTTCCTAGGCTTTCAAGGCTATATAGATGCATGGATTTTCAATTATATACGTCATTTTGGGAATGCACTTTCTAGACACTGCGCCGTCTAATGCCGTCTATGTTAGGCGCCCACTGCTGCCCACTTGTCAATTTCGTTGGGTATGATTTTCGGGTTTTCAGTATTGCGGTTTGCTGAGATATTTTTTTGTGGGGCTACTGTATGTTTATGACTTTTGTATGTGCTCTATTTTTCCCAATCAATGCTCACCCTAAGTCAGCCCGACAAATTCATACCTGGTTGAACCTGATCCTCACTTTTAAAAAAACACATGCTTTAAGGGTCCTCAATTGTGCAAATATGTTTACTTGGTAACAATATTGCATAATACTACCAAGCCAATGGCTGGTGTGCTGAGAGTATTGACAAGTATATATATATATATGGTATGTATAGGTTTCTCTAGTTCTTCTTCAAAGCCGCAGAGAATCTGAGAAAAGGCTTGCTGAGAATATCTACAAAGAGCCTGAGAAAGCAAAACGAATACCACAATCAATTACAAAAGGAATCCTTCCAGGAACCCAGTGTATTATAAATTAAACGACTCCCCAATTGTTTAAAGGGGGGGTCCTCTTTTTCAAATCAGGATCCAACATTATTATGGTTGTTTTGCCTTGTGTTTTTGCATGTTGCTGTGCTTGGCAGGGGGCGATTGAAAATCCCTCAAGCGAAGAGGACATGTGTTTGCCCGAACTTGGTTGCTTTGCACTTTACTCTTGCTTCCTCTTCCGGATAAACATACGCTTCCTCTATTTGCTCATCCCTCGCGCTCCGGAGACGGTGTCGCTTTACCGAGCGAGCCGCTTACCTTCGTCGCTTTGCCGCGACGATCCGAAGCGATCGATTCGGTCGAGGACGGCGTCGAACATCGACGGAACAGAATCCGTGGTGGTCGAATGTGGTCGACAGTTGCCCGGATGTCTGCGAGGAGTTGGTTGGGGAGATTCAAAGGTTTGGGCTTTGGCATATCTGCTGAGTGAGGTCGGTTGCGGCGTCAGCTGTGTGAGGTCGGTGGTTGTCAACGGTTGTGTGGTTCAGCGTTTGCTTGAGGCGCATCCTTCAGGATGAGATCTTCTCCACTGAGGAGCGCTTGAGGTGGGACCAGCGGGCCCAGCGCTGCTCGGGCGGGCGATGTCTTCGGCGGGTTCGGCGGGCTGGAACATCTTAAGGGGTTAGACTCCCCCAAAACTGAACGCGTGTCTGTGTGTGTGTTGTTTTTATAAGTGGACATTGGCCAAATTCACCAGAGATCCGACCAAATGGGATGGCGCGATGCTGCAGTTCTTTGTTCGTCGTTAACTTGTTGAGATGCAATTTCCTGCATGCTCACCTAAAGTCGTTGTTCAACTGCGTCGGCATTTGTGCTGTTTGTGGTTGGCTGTTTCCGTCCTTGTTAAGACCAAACAATCAGTTGACTGCTAACCAGATCCGGGGAACCCCCAACATCGCATACGGGTCGCCAGGCAAAGATGGAGGGGCAAACCTGAGTTCCAAAGTTCCACAGCCACAGACATCGTGTTGGTAAGTTGCCAGTTGCCTGACACTCGCGCTCGGTCCAGACAACGATAAGAGTCGACCTCCAAAAAAGTTTACCCCACTGAAGAACTAACATAGACCCTGAAAACCACGGTTTTGTAGAGGAAGACAACCTTTAATTGGGCTATTCTCAGGATCTATGTTAGTCTCAGATGACCCAAATCCCCTCCACGGGACGGAGCCCATTTGTATCCTTGGCGAACTTGGCAGGTTGGAGGTCGTGGGCTTGGATGAATCTGCAATCCAAGAGCCTGGAACCTCAGAGGTCGGAGAGTGGGTTCCTTACGGAACACAAGCCAATTGAACAAATCAGAGGCGCTGGTTGGTTTGAGGGAGGATTTACTGTAGAGGGTTGCACATCTCTTTGGGGTGGGTTTTTGTTGGGGGAGATACACGTATCTAGTATGGTGGAAGGTGAATTTTGTGTGCTGACCAATGATCGAATCAGAGAACAACTTAACAAGTCCCACTCTTGCAACCAAGTCCGATTGGAGGAGCCTTACCGGTGTCAGTGCAGTCAGGGACGCCTGGCCAGCTCTCGCCCTAGCCTCCGGCGAATCACATGGAGGGCGATGGAGAGAGACTTGTACAAATATGTTGTTCATCGTTTGATCTCAGTTTTTTCTGTTTTTTTAGACTTTTAATCTTCTTGGTTCGTTGGCTAATTCTTTGCGGTTGACCATAAGAAGCCCCTACCATGATCAGATGGGTGATTGGTGGGCTTAAACACTGGCTGGCACGAAGACACTGGCGCCAGCCATTCGTCGCCTCCCCTTGCTGCCTGACACAGTGGTTAGGTGGAACATCGACCCCGCAAGGATGACCCGGATTGACCCTTCTTAGCATCCGAATACGGATGACCCCAATACCCAGCAGGCCCCTTTCCAGGTGGGGAAAACCACTCGCAAAGGAGAATAGGATTGAATAGGAGCCTTTCGACTCTTCTTGGAGCATCGTATTGAGCCCATTGGAAGATTTTGACCATCGTATTTGATTGTTACACACGTCATGACTCTCAAGTTGCATTGTGGTCGCATTCGACCATATGGTTTTCATGCCGGACAGGTAGACTATCTACATTAGGAGCAGGCAACCCATAGGGTGAGGCGATTGGAATGCTGGAACGCAACCCACGAGGAGGGATGTCAGAAGAGTTACGATGAATTCAATTCGTTTAAAGGCGAAGAAGAGACAGAAGCAGGCATGCGCTACAAATGGCAGTGCAAAAGCTGCACTACTTGTGATATGAGAAGTTGGTTTGTTCATCATTTGATAGCATTTGTAACTGTAACCAGTCTCCTGTCTCAAAGAAACATGGAAGTGGGGAGGAAAATGGCTGTGTCATGACAAGCCAGCTTGCCCATTGCCCTGCCTGGGTCTAGAATCGCCGGAACCCTTCACACAACTGGTGGGTTTCGAGTATTTGTAGCATGTACATTGAAATGTAATACTTGTTTGTAGTATTGTAGTATTTGTTCTCATTTGCTCCTCTGTTGTTTTGCCATTTTCCCATGTCTCGGATGACTACGAAAGCCCGGTGTCGAAAGCTCCCACACCGGGTGCCCCACCACAGGCGCTTGGAACAGCGTGCGCGCTTCACAGCAGATGAGCTGTTTAGGCGACGGCTGGCTCACGGTGTTGGAGGAATGTCCCCCGGTTGGACGGCGCTTTCTTTGAACGGCAGAGAAAGCGCTGTTCGTGTCACTTCTTTGGGCCTGGCGACCTTGAGTTTTGGGCCCCATGGCTGGAGGACAGTGGAACGACATCATGCAGAGGACGTGCAACGACATCATGGGGACATGCAACTATAGTGATTTACGATACCTTCTGAGAATGTTTGCTGTTGGGAATGTTGTTCAATGTTATTCGGACGGCGACTCTTTACACTTGTGGATTTTTGACCCAAGCTGTGCTTATCAAGCTGGGGCGGACACGGAAGAGACGCTTCGTTCTCGAGTGCATTCTTGTTCTTTTCACTAGCAGGCAGTGGTTCAGGTGGATCGCAAGCTGCTGCTCGTGTTTGTATGTGCCATTTGTGTCATCGACACAACCATTTAGATGCCTTTAGTACATCAAGATTGCCTGTTAGAGAGGTTGGGTGCTGTTCTCTTGGTAGGGAACCGTGCATCTAACTGTACACGAAGGTGTCTAGTTTGTTTGATGGAGGTAGGAAAAAGACGTGTGTGTTTTATTGAAAACCAACGTTGTGGGACTTGGTTTTACCTGTGTTTTGTCCAAAGCAGGTTTCCCGACAATGAAATCATCGGACTTGCGCTGTGTTCCACACAGCCATCCATCTCCCCCTTGCCACGGGTAGATGGTTTACTGAGGGGGGCCCTCATTTGACCCAAGCTTGCTACTCGAGCCGAACTTTGGTGTCTATAAGGGAAACGCCAAGCCTGCTCGAATGGATTATCTAGATGAAAGCACCCTTTCATATCTCGATGGAAGGAACCCACCAGCATCTTCGCAGAGCCCATCAGAGCCCCCGCCCTCCGCACGTTGCACCACTGCATTCACTCCTCCGTCCCTTCTCACCGAACCGGTCGCCGCGCCGGCCTCGCGTCGCTGCGCAGCTTGGAGAGCGCCGGCTTCGACCCCGAAGAGTTGCATCGGCGGCTCCATGGTGCCGCTTGGCTCGAAGGTCGGCAGAGCGGGGCGACCGGTGGAGTGAGTGAGGATACAGATGGTTAGGACGTGGGCAAGCCGAATTTGGTGGTTGTTTTTCTCAGCCAAGTAGACTGGTGTTGTTCGAAGTGGATGGGGTCCTTGACTCGTGGCAAGTCTTGCAACATCAAAGCCGGCAGACCGGCTGATTTTTATTAGGGTTTTCCCAAACCAGTGTGTTCTTTGTATATCTTCTAATTTACAATATAGTATTATATAATATGTATTAATTATACCTTGGATATTGTTGGATTGAGGAATGCTTATGGAGTTCTTTGGTGCAGCAGCAGTTCAGAGGAAATCATGGGGCGACCCGAGCTCCTCAAACCTTGGTGGCAGCACTGAGAGGAGGTTTGAGGAGCAGCAGGCTCGCAGCGACACATCCACACAGTGCCCAGGGAAGGCCACAAGGACTGTGTCACCTATATGCAAGCACTTCTGGCAACACTGTTCAAGCTGCTGATGGCAGGCCCTTTGAAGGTGTCCCCAAAAATGCAGGAAGTTCTTGATGGCTGCCCAGGCCACCAAGCCTGGTGAAACAACACACACTGAACAAGAGCACACCTTTTGCTTAAACAAAAACGAGTCATCCATTCATGTCTTGGAATGGATGAATTCATCCTCGTTTTCCGGGTGGGGAGGTCACGACGGTGTGCGACCCTCGCTAAGGAGAGTTGCTTCTCGCCCGCCGAGCTGCAAAGGCGGGACCTAGGGATCCAGTACCGAACCTCAGAAGGCACGACTGGACCCTGCTGGCACCTACACAACAGTGTCTCCGTCCTCACCTTCTCAGAGGGCATTTGGATCCCTAAAGATATGTGGTGTTGGCCTTTTTGGGGGGCAGATCTGTGGGACGCTGGTTTGAAGTTCTTGGGGGTGGTGGTGTCCGTGTGTATGGGGGGTTTGAGTACATCCTTTAATCTTCAACATGCCCACAGGTTGGGGAAAGACCAAGTTGTTTTGCTGACCTGACTAAGGAATGGGGGAATGGAATGGATCCAGAGGAATCTAAGTGGGGCAGCAGGGCTTTTCTTCAGCCCACGAAAACCTTGAAAATAGGAGGCCGTAGGTGAATTAGTTTGACAGAGAATACCATCAATGAGTCAAGAACCCTTATAGATACTTGAGCGGTTTAGGGGTCTGTCCGGTGGTCCTGGAGAGAAAGCAAAGATCACAAATGGGAAGCATTCCAGTGGAAAGCGGTGACAGCAGGTGACAGCACCCACATGTGAACCCGTCCAAACAAAGCAGTTTCTTGGACGTTCTGAAGTTGTGCAATCAAAGTCCTCCCCCCACATGACGAGATGTCACGATTGAGGTCCAGGGACGTTTAATTTAAAGGAACTTGACAAGGTTAAACAATTTGTACCAAACTACCCAATTCCAAGGTACCAACCGAGACTAGACTTGAACGCATTCCAATTCTTCTCCATGTCCTTCAATTGCTTATCAGATCATAACAGATCTATCAACGATCCTTGGTTCCTTTTCACGTTTCACCAAAATGTTGCACTGAACGCTCGAGTCGGATGTCAAATCCTCAAATTGAAAATCCTTAGTGTGTGAAGCTTCCAATGACTGATTGTTCCAGACCTCCTGGTCCATCCCACCACTACCAGAGGCGAGATCAAAATTGGTCATAGTCATTGGCACTATTCAAGGTCATTGGCCATTGTGGTTGTTTGTGTCAGCGCTTCTCCAGATGGTTGTGGATCACCCTCTATCACCCTTGCATATCCTATCGCCCTCAGTGCTTCTACCGCCTATTCCCCACGATATTCCCACGCGGCATGAGTTCTTCGCGCCCTGTCTCGGCGAGTTCTCCACGGGCCAGGCTTGAACTCATCGGCATGTCCGAAGAGGAGGTCGTCAGGCGTAGCCGTTCGGAGCCGTTGCGTCTCGTGAGGCCATGCCCAAAGTGCCCAGGGATTTTTCTAAAGCTCAATCTTCCTGAGGGGTGGGGTTCGCCTTCTGGGGATTTGGAACTTAGTTTTGCTTGAGGTATGGATCGGCATGATGAGTACTCTTATGAATTACTCTAAGACCCCAAGAAAGTGCTGCCGGTGCTGCCTGCTGAAGTCAAGAACGTTCCTTAATCAACCAGTAGTCACATGGAGTTGGGTGACTTTTGACTCCCACCCAGGATGGGCTCGCAAGGACCGGATGGACGTGACGTCGTGGGCATCCGGAACTGCATGGAACTGGCACGTTGACTCGTTGGAACTCCCAGACCCAGACACGACTAGTGGGACTGGCATCTTGACCGATTGACCTACATTGGGGTGCTGCCAAAACGCCACGCTTCGATGTAGACATGGCCCTGGCAGTCCCATGGAAGTTGGAGCAACTGGATGCAAACTGGATTCTGCACCTCCTCTTCGACCCGACTCGACTCCTGCAGCGACCCGTCTTCGACCGACACCACGCCGGTTCCACGGCTCCATACCGGCCTCGCTGTCCGCGGTGGAGCGAAGGAAGGTGTCCAGCTACCGGCGGTGTCCCCAGGGAATCCAGTGGTACCGAACCTGAGACCGCACCTACAGAACAGTGGTACCGAACCTCACCTTCTTTCTGAGAAGGTGCGACTGGATCCATAGGGTGTGTTTTGCAACCTTCCATTTGGGCCGCAGTGTGGTATACACTCCGACTCATTAACATGGAAATGGAAAACCCATGAAAAACCGCTGCTTGCAAAAGGACAATGTATTCATCACTTTTTTTCACCACAGTAGTTGGCGTTGTTGGCGAACAAAGGACAAGGCCTGAGACTTTGCAGCTGACCAGGTCGGCGAGAGAGAAGCTATGAACATGACCAATTCTGGTGCAAATGGATGAAGATGGGCATCCCGAATCCAAACCTGTTCTGAACCCAAATCGGGTAGTTTTGGTTACTGCAGATCTTTTTTTGTGCTTTGGCGGACCATGTTTCATCATTTGCATTGGCTATGGCAGGTATAAACAAGATTGAGCCAGGTGGTTTGCCTTCTTCAGCCTCCTCATTGCCTCACCATTGCTTCGGCGGGCATCAGCTCGTGCGCGCGTCCTCGCATCCTCCCGTCGCAGGCGTTTGCTGGCCGGCGAGGACTTGTCCGAGGAGGAGCTCAAATGGTGCCGCGGCGGAGGGTTTGGCGCCCGCGGAGGGTGCGCAGGGAACGGGGAACGGGGCGAAGACCGGTGTTTGGGCATGAGGTGCTGGGTGGGTGGTGGGTTTCATGTGGAGGGACCAATCCCGTGGGAGTTCGGCGCATCGATGATAGGGAATTAGATGCAATTGGATCAGTGTAAGATTTGGGGGTGTCCCATTAATTACCTGTAACAGTGAAGTGCTATTGTTCGTATTGTTTTCATGTTTGCAAAAAATGTGTGTCCTTTAAAACATCCAGACAAAAGTGCCCCGCAATAGTTGTTTTGCTCTTTATGCAACAAGGATTGAAAAAGAAACACATGTAAGAGAAAACGATGATTGAAGAACACAACTTTGGATATGTATGTTTTGAAATTATTCTGTGCAGGGTGTTTTACGTTCAGATCAGTCATTGCTGAGGTTGCCCCGTCCAGATCGGACATTTACCACTCATTGCTGAGGCAGCCATGTCCGGATACTTGAAGGACACTTTTCTAGCAAGGGGTAACTCTTGTCACACTGAGATGCTATGCATGTGACTGAGAGCAGGAACTTCCTGGTAAGTATGCTGGGATCATTTTTGAATAGACATGGGAATTGGGCTTTGAACAATGTTTATTCAATTATAAGTATTCCCTAAGTAAGACCAGCATTTAGAACTGTAAGGTGTTGTCCTAAAAATCCTGATGATCATAGTCGCACCCCCACTGGCCATCAGCTGGCGGCCTACCCAGCAGTTGGAACCTGGCTGGGTGTGTAGTCACACTCACTCCTGGCTGTGTGCCAAACCATCTACTTCCAGGCTTTCCAGGCTTCACGGAGATCCCCGGCTTGGGCAGCCGGTCAAAAACTTTATTTGAATTGACTGAGTCAGTTTGGGGGGGCCTTGGAGTCAGTCACACTCGGTAGTTTGGGTCTGTCGCCTCCGCCTTGTGTTGTGTCGCACTATTTCAGGCTCATTGAGATTCACCACCTGGATGTGTCTCATGTGTCTTTGCACCCGACGGTGAAGAGATGCGCACGGTTCACGGTTCTCCGCACCTGCGAAGGGGAGAGTCTCTAGCTAGGTGATGGTTTCGGAGAGGTTTATTTTCAACCCAACCACTTGGGGATGAAGAAGGACCCTCTGACTCATGTTTTTCATTTGGGTTGAAAACACCAACCAGCCAGATTTTGAGAAAGTGCTGCTTTCTCCTTAGGTCCTTCCTCCTCCTCTTCCAGACCTCCCCATACTTCTCTCGGCTGAGTGCTGGACTTGATGCCAGCACACATGTCATGTCGAAGCGCTTGTCAGATGAATTAATGTCAAAACTCAGAACGCACACATGCCAGAACACTTGTCAGACAAATGTCAGAACAGAGGTCAGGAATCAGGGAAGTCTCGAGCATATGTCAGCTGGAACATTTGCCGGGACGAATTGCAAAAACAAATCTCGGAATACTGACAGAACAAGTGCTAGAACACATCTCAGGACCGAAGTCAGACCGCAGATGTCAAAGCACATCTCAGAACACACGCCAAGTTGTCAGAAGTACATACTGCAGCACATACCAGAAGAGAAGATATGTCGGATCTCCTGTCAGACTTCGCGGCCAAATGTCACAACACATGCCAAAACGATCGTAAAAAAAAGAATAAAAAAGAGAAGCGTCTTCACTTCGAGAGATCCCCACAATGACCATTACATTTCAATCCGCTATAACAAGAAAGTAGTGCACATAATCAGGCCGCACTTGTTTCTTTTCTATAGCAAAATATTTTAGGAACGACGTTCCGGGCCGGGTAAGCATACTTCTCTGTAAGATGGTTGAAAAGTGAGTGATTTTAAGAAAACGTTGCTTTGTTAATGTTTTTCAAGATCTTCAGAAAACACTAAAAACCGATGTGTTTTGCGATTTGAACGAAAAAGCTCATTTTTTTTTCACGTCCCAAAACTTCGAAAAACATCAAAAAACGCAATCATTGAAAAACTTAAAACAAAAAAACACAGTGTGTGTTTTTTTAGGAAAAACACATTTTTTTTCGCAAATCTTTGAAAACCACTAAAAAACAAACTTTTTGGCAAATTCAGGGCTGTCCGGAAACCGTGAAAATATAACATACCCGAACACTCCGACTGTGGATTCCTAAAAACCAAGATTCACTAAGCAGCAGCGGGGTTGGGTCTGGTTCAGGGCCTCCGCCAGTGGATGAGCTCTAAGTGGTGTCGGCCTTCCTGCCGGGGAGAGTTGCCACCGCTCATATTGAAACGGTGGCCAAGCACTTATTGAGGGCTGCAGCGAAGGTCGGCGAGATTGCTGGGTTGCTCACAAGTGCCGCGGCACAGCTGGCCAAACAACTTGGAGAATTTTGGCGTCCATCTTTGGTGAACATTTTTGCGGATTCAAGCAGTTTGTGTTGCTTCTTAACTGGTGTCACTGTCACCGGTGTGGATTTGTAATGTAGATACATGACATGATACAGTGATACATGCGTTCCGACCCCACAAAAGATGGATGATTTGGCAATGCGATTGGCTGATTGAACTCAATGTCAAGACTAGGAGACATTTGGCGTCCGCTTCCTCCGCTCGAGCAAGTTCAATGTCGGGGCCGTTCTGTTGCAAAAGCAGAAGGCATGGATAGACTCAAAGGCACATGGACGGTATTGTGAAACACCCCGGCTTCATCTCATTGCACCTGTCATCAGCTTGCAAGCAGAAAATAAACAGATCAGTTGGACGCCTGAACCAGAGATCAAATACGGCCTACCCATTTATCTTTCTATATCTAATTTATCTTTACCTCTCTCTCTCTCTAATCTGTCTATCTATCTATCTAACTATCTATCTATCTGTTTATCTGTTTATCTATCTACCTATCTATCTATCTATTTTTCTATCTATCTATCTCTATCTATCTATCTATCTATCTCTATCTATCTATCTATCTATCTATTTATCTATCTATTTATCTATCTATCTATCTATCTATCTCTATATTTCTATCTTCTATATCTATCTATATCTATCTTTTTCCATCTATATCTTTCTATCTCTATGTGTCTCTATCTATCTGTCTATCTATCCATCTATCTACCCATATCTATCTCTATCTTTTCTCTATCTATCTATCTATCCATCTATCTATCTATCTATCTCTTTTCTCTATCTATCTATCTATCTGTTTGTCTGTCTGTTTGTCTGTCTGTCTGTCTAAATAATACGTATATATATTGTATATAATCTATCGTCCTGACTGTTTTCCAAACCATGATCATCATGAAGTCGCAAACTTCTTCTCTCCACACATCATTCTGTGGCATCCTGCCTTTGTACAGCAATCTCGCCCAAAGCTCGCCTGATTGCACTCACACGCTTGTGTGTTCTGAAATGCGCACAAATAGCTGCCGCACATATCGAGTGTATGATGTTGCTAGCTACAGTTGCCTACACTCACATATGCTGCTTGCCTAGGCTCACACATTGCATGCACATACTTGCTGTGTGATGTTTCCTGTGTCCCAAGCCTGTTTAGAAACAGCTGCTTGTGGAAGGAAGCCACAAGAACACATAGCAGTCTACAAAGAGCTGGCATTTGAGGTCCGGCGGGGAACGCTGCCAAGCGGAACTCACGGTTGAGGTCCGGTGGGGAACACTGCCAGCCGAAGCTCGCGGTTGAG
>CAXAMN010015558.1:250494-340467 GCA_963970005.1 Durusdinium trenchii | reverse complement strand
GGTTGAGGTCCGGTGGGGAACACTGCCAGCCGAAGCTCGCGGTTGAGGTCCGGCGGGGAACACTGCCAAGCGGAAGTTGCGGTTGGGGAACACGGCCAGCCGAAGCTCGCGGTTGAGGTCCGGTGGGGAACACTCCCAACCGAAGTCGCGGTTGATCTCCGGCGGGGAACACTGCCAGCCGGAGCTTGTGGTTGAGGTCTGGCAGGGAACACTGCCAACCCGAGCTGGCGGTCAGGTGCTGCAGGCCCCTGGATGCCACCAAGCGTGGGAAGAACATTTTGATTTTTTTGAACTCCCAAACCTGTGTCGTTGCAGAAGGTCCGGAGTGACTTTTTGCAGAAGGATGTCAACCTGTCGAGTATGCCTTGGACCTCAACAGAAGGCACGGTTCGCAAGAACTATATGCCTGCTGAAGGCTTCATGCGGTTACAGACCGACACAACGAAACGAAAAAGAACAGATTCATGGCTAGCAAGTTTTCATTGACATCGCGCGTTCGATGTTCCTTCTTGATTGCATCAAACGGTTTGTCAAGTTCGCCAAGCAGTGGGGCTCCGAAGCTTCTATCTTCCAGACGAATGACAAGCGGCATCGTTGCAAAGACTCAGCTTCTGTTGGTTTGGATATGCCAACGGACAATCTTTCCGGCATATTCTGACATTCTTTCTGGCCATCTATTCGGCATCGCCTGGCGTTCTTTCAGGAATTCTATCCGGCTCAGGTCCGGTGGTGCCCACTGAGATCTGAAGCTCGCGGTTCGGGCCCGGTGCTGCCCAAGATTTTAGACAAGGCACATGCCCAAGATTTTAGACAAGGCACAAGCCGCAAGCCCGGGCTTGTATTGGCCTGACTTCAGCGACAAATCGTGCAGATTCTTCGCAGGGTAGGGTGGATACGACCACGTTCCCAAATGGAACGTGGCACAAGGGAGCTTTGAACACGACGCTGATGGAGTGGTTCCTAGCGGTCTTTGCAGCACGGTTATCCGGTCGTATAATTTTTCTCTTCAGGCTCCGAGTTCGCTTATTAATCCCATCCCCCAAAACAATTGATACTATTCACTTCCCCTGGGCTTGTGCACTACCCCCTTAAAAAATTGTTTGGAGCAACGAAATCAGTTCCATGAATCAAGCAAACCTCAGGAGAGTTGAGTAAGGATTTTAGGGGGAACAATAGTAGAACAATAGAACAGTAAATAAAAAAAACACCCTTGGTTATTTTTTTAGTCCCTGCCACTAAACGATGCAGGGTGTTGGCATAAGGTTGCGATTTTTCTTTCTAATTCACTCCCAGTTGACTAATTAGGATCCGACATTATCCACCGCTGGTGCATAACATATCTTAGCATAACCATGCATGTTCATCCACTTTCAACCAACCTCATCAAATCCCTCCAAAAAATTGTTTCAACCTAGCGCCTGATGCTGCAATCAATTTCGCCCTGCGTAGCTTCGCCTCCTTTGTGTCGCTCAGGTTGGAAAAAGGAGGCTTTACCAAGGCGAAGCTCATCAGGCGAAATTCGCTCCGTCATCGGTCCGTGCGAAAAGCAAACAGGGCTTGCATACAGATGTTTTCATGTGAAGTCGGCGCGGGTGGTGTGAATCACGGTGTGAAGTGTATAGCACTGTTGATGACCAAGTCGCACCATTTAACCAATCGTATTGTATTCAAAGTGCATTTTCTACTCACAGCCGTTGGGTTCCAAAGACCCACACCTTTCTTCATTTGCACGAAGCGGGTTGGTCAAGGAAGTGCGCCGCCTAACACATGAATGAAATCATCATTCAACATTTGATCAAAGACCCACACTCACCATCCCAAATCGTGAACGTTTTGGTTAATACTCGTGAATCCAACACTCCATTCCATCAAGGGCCGAGCGCCCTTAGACTTCCAGGTGCATCCCCTCGTCCAAACAAGCACACCCGATACATCCATACATACAATCAACACCTGCAAAAGAAGGAGGAGTAAAGCCGCAGTAAGCCCCACGGCCCCACATGTTCAATATCAAGCCAAACTTCATGTGGGTTAAGGAAACCCCTCATTGACCAAATGGATTTGTGGATGATTGTGGTATGTTCTGGTCTCATTTTCCTTCTTCTGGAGACTCCAGGGTCTCCCTATCCTGGCATATGCATAGCCGTGATTCTCTCCGTCGCCGTCGGTTTCCAAAAGTCTGGGTCAGTGACCTCGCTGGGTGACCTCGCTTCACGTCGCTCGCCGCTTCGCTCGCCGCTTCGCTTCGCTTCACTCGTCGCTTCGCTTCGAGGCGGGTCTTTGGCACCAACAATCCCAAGGAAGACGGCACGTGGGACTTGTCCGGTTCGAGGTGGGCAACGGGTGGGAATCCTAGATCCTCACGAGTGAAACTTCCCACCTGTGATCGCCAAGTAAACGCAAATCACTGTGTCAGAGATGTAGGCCTGCCACCGACACCAGCATCGTCCATTGCGCCCTGGGCCTGGGAGGTTAACCAAGAAGACCCCATTTTGACTCAAGTTCCCCAAGTGGGTTCCATGTACCCCCCAGGTACTCGCGGGACTTCGGTCCCATGTCCTTTCTGGCCGGTGGGAGTCGAAGGGCTTGCGAACACATGTGGAGAACGGGGCGGGAGGATAGCACAAACATGACCTGACTAAGACTTATGTTTTTTTGTGGTTGATTGAAATCCTGTGGCATCCCTATAATTATACAACACAATGATGCTGATCGTTTTTTGTTTGCCAGGTTCTGTCAAAACTTATTCCAACGTATGATACTGCCCGAACTGAGAGCAAGAGCCCTTTCTGCAAACTGCAACCTCAAAGGATTTATCAATATATTTGACAATCGCGTAGAGAGCTAGCATCCAAACGTGCAGCAGATCAGGATAATTGGAAACTCGATGCGTCAAACTTCTGTGGGCTAGCGGCTAGCTCCAACACCTCTGATACCCACCTAGACCATCTATAGATTCTAGATATACAAGTATATTTCTACTAATATTACGGACTGGGAATACGCGGATTTCTGAAGCAAAATGTTCGAAATCATCGGATGATTTCCTACATTTTTGCCTTTTCATTTTGAGTCTTGGCTCCCTCATAATTGGTTTACCCCCCCCCAAATAATTGGATTATTTCATACATTTCGATTTTCAAATGCAAGAAATCCAATTATTTCATATATTTTGCTTTCGTCCTGGGGCATGTACCACTAAGCAATTCCGCTACGTTCCGACGCTGTCGGTCGCGGGTTCGAACCCCGCATGGTCCACCACAGACAGCCTTGACTCATTTCGAGTTTCTTCGCAACGACCGACCCTGGGTCCACATTTCTCACTTCGTTCCTACGTGCTCATCGAGCATTTCTTGGACAAGTGCGCCAGCGCTTTCCGCTGCAATGTTCAGACGCGTACGCAAGGGAATAAGGCCTTACCATAATACTCTACGTTTAAAAGCTATACGCGTGAGCGCGTTGCAAGTTCAATACTTGTGTTTGATGCTTGGACAGAGTACATTTGTGTGGCAACACTGCATTGAGAAAGCTTCAACCTGTTTGATGCTTTGAAGGATTTTGCATTTGTTTGGCAACACTGCGTTGATCTATTTTCGGCCTGCATCTTTTGACATACATACACATATATGTGCATTATTCATTCTGGCTTGTTGTTACTGCGCCGGTC
Source organism: Durusdinium trenchii (assembly GCA_963970005.1). Taxonomy (NCBI): domain Eukaryota; class Dinophyceae; order Suessiales; family Symbiodiniaceae; genus Durusdinium; species Durusdinium trenchii. The sequence continues at coordinate 336,800 of CAXAMN010015558.1, read as the reverse complement.
ACTTGCTCCATGTTCTGAATGGCCTTCTGCTCGAGTTGCCTTTTGCAGCTTCAATAAAAGGTCTTGGCATTGTTGGCAAATGCGAGACAGCTTCGTGCAAACTAGCATTATCAGACTATACGGTGCTTTTTGCAAGCATCATGGACATCGCACAATATTGTGTGTAAATTGGAGGCGGCTTCTTGCACAGAAGCATTATGAAAAGAAAGAAGTTTCTTTGCCAGCACGAATTGGTTTTTCTCAAAACTGATGGTGCCCTAATCAGCTCGATTTTCAGTTCTTTACCATAGCAGTTCTGCTGCTGCAGCCATTTTGCCACTTGCGTGTGGCCCGGCAGGGGGGCAGCTGCTTCCGGGGGTCACAATCTTGAAGTCATAAATAGCCGAAATAATGCTAGGCACGGTGTATATTCGCGATATCAATTTTGCTTTCCAAAATTCCCAAAAGTAACGCACACATTTTCGGTTCTCATGGTGTGGAATACCGGAGCTTTTTCTACCGATCGTTTGCACTGTTTGTTGTCTGCCTTCCTGGTTTTTACCGCGGGTTTGTCCACGAGTTTTGCGGCCAGGTTCTATGCTGACACTGGCTTGTGCATATGCGGTGCTTACGGGTGGCCGTGGCATCTGTTGCTTGCGGCGTGACCGCCTACATGACACATCGGCATAGACAACACCGGCTTGGTGCATCGCATATCTGGCCACGATCGACTCGGACGTGGTGTGGGGACAGATGGCAGGCGTTCCTCGGAATCCGCGTGCAGAGCATCGCGAGCCAGCAGATGAGATGCCAGACATTGCACACGAGCCTGATGGTGACGACGGTGACTTCGGTCCTTCAGAGCAGAACTTGAACGGTGGGATATCAGCAGATGCCGGGGCCGTGTTGCAGAGCATCAGTGAATCGGTCCTCGCTGAACAGTCCATGGCTTGGAAAGCGGCCAGTCACAACGGCTGGTGTCCCTTCAACGCTTTGGGCTTTTCAGGAGCTCGGGCTGCATGGCAACGGATCAGCCGGGAAAGTTTGACAAAATGGTCAAGAGCAACTGCAGCAAAGCCCGTGTCTTTGTTTCCGGATCAGGGCCTCAGTATGAAGGTGCTGCTGGACAGGATCGGCGAACTTTGGGTGGATGGCGGCTTTGGCGCTCGAGACCAGTTCTTGAAAACCTATATTCTAGTGCCTCGACTACCTGCAGTGGGTGGCTGTCCGCGCTTCCTGGCAGTTCTGGCGCAACGCTCTGCGATCTGTGGCACTGACCTGTGTCCTGCTCGCCATCCGCCGCTGCAGGTGACAAGGAACTTGCAGAAAATGATCGATGAGATCTGCAACAGAACCGGGCGGCAGCGAGTGCCGCTGTCGTGGCCGGTCACAGAGAATGTGCTCTGTTGTTGCGTGAAAATCATTGATGCAATGAATGGAAGCCAGACCCATGCTCCCTACTGACGGTCTAGAAGGAAAAAAGGGTCCGTGGTTTGTCGGTTTGTCAGTTTGATCATTTGTTGATCTATCGGTTTCGAATTTTGAGGATCGTATTTTTCCGCTGTTGGAAACAGCGGGCCAACCCTAGTGTATATATATATATATGGAATAGTCACACAGTGATACACACATTGGGGTCGTTTTCATGGGATACATGTATGTGGCTGTAACTAACTTTATATGACTATGTCTTAAATATGTACATGGATGGTTTGTAGCCTACCACCCGAATTCCTTCCTGAATGGTTTAACTGCACTGAGGGGCACTGACTCTTCCTGCTGTGTCAGGTCTGTAGAGGAGCCGCCAGACAGGCAAGGATGCGTGGAACGAAACAGAAAATCAGACAACATCCGTTCTCCTGCACAAACCTGCAACAAGAATCCGAAAGCTGTTGAGAAGAAACGATGATGTTGCAGAAGCTGGGTGGTGACCTCCTTGTGAGCCCCAAGCTAGGGGAGCGAAGAACGGATGGCGATCGTGAAAGTGCGGCCAACCATTTTGAGTCGTGAATCTGGTAGACCCATCGTCCTGAGGACCACAATGGACCCCCAAAACCACGTTGGGTAGGTACAGTATTTGACACATGGTCGAAACCACGGTTGCATTGTCAGGGTCATTCAGGGTCCACATGATTCATGGGATTTTCTTTTTGGGGGGGGGCCGGCCGAGTCGATCGGCCCACCTGCGGACCTGCTCCATGGGCGGTGGATGTGTTCCAAATGCTCCAGCCTCCGGAATGCGAAGCGCAGGCTCAACAATCAGAACATGGCCATGGCCTTGCAGAGGACCGGCTCCTGCGGACGTAGATCGTGCGGCGAACGTTCCATCGCAGATCGGACGCGGTAACTTGGTTCGACACTCGTGGTTTGACGTTCCACATGGTTTCCGTGGAGTGAACATGCAGCTGTTTGTAGATGAACATGATGGAGCATGGACATCCAATGGACATCAACGGAATCAACTTAACGGACCGCTTCCATGATTGTTTCAGGGAGGTTATCATTCTTGACTCACACCCTGAAGCTTTGCTCATTTGTGCCCGGGAATGCGGTTGTGGTTGGACACAGCACCCCGTATCTGCAGGCAAACTTCGAGGGTGCTGGCAAATGGGTGTGTATTAAAACGCACCAAAAACCTTCTGGAAGAAGGTAAACATGACATATAGTTTACCATGTAGTTTACCCATCATATACTTACCAGTTTACCTATATAGTCTACCCACGCTGCAATTAAAATTGATGAAACAATTTCAGTGCGTTCCGTGCGTTCCACTCAGTGAGCATCAAACCTTGAAGGAACCGGTTGTACCGTGAGCTCCAGTGGACCATCTTTGCTCCATCGGGCTCACCAGTGGATTCAAGAATCAAAACCAAGTACAATAAAACCATGATAAACCATGCATGTTTAATAACATACTAGTATATACTAGTAGTATTTTGTTTAAACAACAAACGTTACAACCAATAAAGAAGAAACATCAGATTCCAAAACAGCAGAGGCCAAAGTACACCCTCCAGCTGGGCAACCAACAATGGATCCACGGCTGGGTTTGGACCCCAAGTTACCTGTGGCCTCGGACACGCCGCGCCCTTTCCCAGGCTCATGTCTGACACTGCCCTGCTGTCCGACGAGGAGCACCAAGCGCGTGGTCGCCCGGTTTGGGCACAGCCTTTTCTCCCGGAAAAGAGAAGCAACTATGTCGGTTCCTGCGATCGTCGTTCCACTGCGGTTCTTCAGGACCGCGCGGCCTGGACCGCGCGCGGTCCGGTCCGGTGTCAGTTCCGGTGCGGATCGCTGCACGAGGGTGGATCGGTGGGGCGTCCGTCCAGACCCAACACCGGATGCATGTCACGTGGCGTCCAAGGGCAGCGACCTCTGCGTGAGCGGCGTTCGGGACGTGGACCCTTCGAAAGGCCAAGTCACGAAGGTGGTGCACCCAACAACTCTGTACTGGTATCATAATTGTAAAAATGGTTGGCCATGTGCAAAATCCTTGACTGCATATAACACCAATGGTTGTGTTGATAAAGATAACGACATTGAATAAAGCCATGGTAACCTGGTTGGTTGGAGTTTGAGACCCAAAGAGCTTCGCGGTGTTCTTGCTTCGACCGAACTAGGTCATGTCACCCCATTTGCTGCACCTGCTCCGGAAACCCTATGGATCCGAATACCTTCTGAGGTACGGTGAGGACAGACATATTTATTCAGGTGCCAGGAGGGTCCAGTCGTACCTTCTGAGAAGGTCTTTGGATCCCTAGGGAAAGCATCGAACAACACCGCAGTGTGCGTGTGTGCAATCATGTGCAGGACTCTTTTTTGTGGAGTCCTGAGTCCTGTGCTGAGGTTGAAGTCCTGTGGGCTCTCGGTAGAGGAGATGCAACAGCAACTTGACGCAAAACCTGTTTTGGACAAAAGCTTCTATCACCGACCAAGGTACGGAAAGTGGTAAGATACAGTTTAACCATGTTTAACTGTTTAACCCTTCTCTCGGAGAGGCTTTTTCATGTTGTTCAATTAAACGTGTTGATTAGTTGGAAAACCCAAAGAACCAAGGTGGCAAAATCCAGCAAAGCCTGAAGAATTCTAGCAAACACCCGGGGATTTCTGTGGAGGTTTTATTGTGTTGTTTGTTCAAGACAGGAAGACTCGTGGCAAAAAATTAATCGAAAATCCCCATGTGAAGACCCGTGGAAACATCATGTTCCTTGTACACCAGGGAAAGGCTGCTATACGCTGGAATCCCAAACGTATTGCTCAGTCACTGTTGTCAAGATACGTCCTTTTGGGTTTGGGGGGAGTGGCTTGATGGCACCACATGTGCTACAACATGGCAGTCCTTTATAGACAGGGACCCGGCTGCGAAATTGAATGTTGTTCTTCTGTCAGCAAAGGACTTGGGTCCATGATGCACAGTACAAGAAGGATTGATCGCAATTGATTGCATTCGATCGCATGCTTAGACCGATAGATTGGCTGCAGCCCACCAGCAAGTTTGACAAAGGAGGTTGTGGTTTGCGCAGTCCTTCTCCATAGTTTGTGAGAGAGACGGCTTGCAAAAGTCGGCCTTCGAAGGTGCCCACCCAAGCACTTCATGTATGTCACCTTCATTGATCTGGTGGAAAATGGTTGTACCAGTATAACGTTATATCTGTGTAGCCTAGTTAGTTTGCCTTAGCCACAGACCAGCGCCTGAAGTCTTGGAGGCGCCTCAAATACCGGTGGTTGTAGCCAACCTCACCTGTTATTTCATTGATGTTTTATTCCGACTGGAACTGGAACATTTCCCCTTGGAAGGCTACTTTCCTTTAACGAACAGCGGGTGCCATCCACTTCCATGTGATGTGTTCGTCGGAGTGCCTGGTGCGCGTTCCACGTTCGCGCCTGTTTCCCGCACAGATGTCGCAGGCGCCTGGCGGAGGGGAGTGGCTTCACAGAAGAGGAACTGCAGAGGCGGATGCCGCTTGTTCGTTCTCAGCAGGTTGTTTTTTGGCAACTTCTGACCTGGCCCGACTTGGAGCATCCGACTTGATTGGTGGATCATGATGGGTCCTCACCGGACGAGTCGGACGAGCATCACCGGTCGCTCCCGTTGGACGTTGGACCTGAGCGATGTCGGACCTTGGTCCAGCCCAGTGAAGGTTGGACTGCCCCCCCGGCCGGCTCCCGGGGCCGGTGGGGGTTGAAACACCGCCCACGTGCCGGGCCCCTGTGCCATCTGCGTCGCAGGTTGGAGACTGCAGGGTTGTCTGCCAGCCTGCAGAGGTGTGACCTGGGACGTGGCGAGCAGAAGTGCTGACATGGTAACATATAGCAGAGCCCCCGGTTTGGGGTGGTTAATGAGTTAATGGATATCCCTTAACCTCTAAGGGGCTATTATTAGACACCCCCTGGCCCGGGGGCCCTGGTACATAGTAACACCTTCGACCACTGGTGATTTGGAGCATACCTCGACCTTCGATCTAGGCCGCTTGAAGCCCTGTTTGAGGATCCACATGCGAATATCTTAGAATGGTGTGAACGATGTCCGGTTCAACTAGGACACAAAGAGCTACTCTTCAGCTACAGTACGTGGGTGCAGCATGGTGCAGCATGCTGTAGCTGCGTAGATGGACAGGTTCACCATGTTCAACATATGCACCGTTTTGATGTGTGTTTCTTTTGCTTGTTGGTTTTCTGAGCATTGCCAATATTCATATTGCTCGTTGCGTGGACCTCCTGTTCGCCGAAGCTTCTACCATAAGCCACCCCACCCAATATCACCCAACAAATAGCTAGCAGCTGGCATTTTGCTCAATGAGATGATTTCGTGCAGGAACTTTGGTTTCCTACCAGCCGCTGTGACACACGATTTCCTTCGTGTTAAGACTTGGGATAACCTTTGCTACGCTGGAAACATAACATATACTACACCACCGGCTGCATTATATATATAGTCACTACAAAGCATACTCGGCCAATTAGCATGTTACTACCACCATCCAGATAGACACCGTCACCTTTACGCTTTGAGAGGCTGGCATCTCGGGAGACCATCTCGGAAGATGAGCGGCAGGCGATGGGAGTTGTAGTAGTAGTTGTTGTTGATGATGTTGTTGTTGTTGCGATGACGGGACACCGTCCAACACCTGATGAACATCACGGTATGAAGAGACAACAACTAAGACGCCTTGTTGTGAACAAACACATCTGAAGAAACGCATTTGGTTGGGTCTTAGGAAAAACATGGAAAAACAATATATATATATATATGTATTCTTCATAGCTTGGTGTGACCTACGTTACATGATCAGCCGCACAAAAACGGGAAGCTGTTTTTGGGGTGATTTTACCTGAGGATGGATGTGTGCGGGGGATTGGAGCGTCGACCCCAAGTGGAAGGGTCCCCCATTTGAAGCTGCTCGGAATCCTGGCCGGTCCCTGTCCCGGCGTAATTACTCGACAGAGTAATTCGATTCAGACGATGTGTTGAAATGGACATGACATGCTATTTCAGAGGTGACTCATTCAACATGAGATGCTTTGAAATGGACATGACTTGCTTATATTCTACCTTTTGAATGAACAAAAACACATCGGCCAAACACGTCGAACAAAAACACCGATGTCCGGTGAAATTGGACGCCCTGACCGCCCCATTCCTCCAGCCCCGTTTCACCCCCCTCGCCACTGTGAAGCGGAGTGGAGTGTTGAAGTATCCGCTGCGTGACCCTATTGGTGTTGCTTTCTTCAATACATAGGGGTGCACAGTTGGTTGGGGACCTCCCGGTCCCCAATTGCCCATGGATTTAGTCCGTTTGGTCTTTGATGTTCCCAGAGGTCCCAATGGGAAGGTTGCCTGTTGTTGTACGCACCCATAGTGATATGACATATATACATAATCAAGTGCAATTTGTTCGGCAGCATGCCTTTGCAACAAGACTGGAACATGCCAAACAGATCAGGCTTTGGGGGATCGCTCTGCCACTGTTGAGCAATGTTGAGCAGAACATGCGGTTCAGAAGAACATGCTGCCCACCACAGAATCTGCATTTGATTCAATGTACAGTGTGATTACATTTTGACCCTTTGGTGTTTTTCCTGGCTGGTGCTTTTCTACCAATCGTTAGTGCAAAAAGGTTGAGCATATATGGGACAGGAGCTCTAGGGTACTGTGGGGAGATCAGGCAAGAACAGCTCTTAAGAATGCCACCAAGATCAGTTAAGACATCGTAAGACTCCACACGTAGAGGACATTGACCGCTAAATGAGGTTCTTGGCCTGGCCATTTTCATCGATTTCCCTCTTCGCAGAACGTCCGATAGATCCGGGTCGTTCCACTCTGCTGATGGCGAGGTCCTACAGGACTGTGGCTTGCCTGTGAATGAAATCCATAGGCCACCTGCCGGGTCCGAGCAGCGCGTGACTTCGAGAGAGAGCGGGTCTCCATGCCTGATGCCGGCAAAGAGGTGGCCTCCGGGCCGAGGTTGACAAGACTTAGCAAGCTCCCCTTTCTTTGGGCCTTAACTTTGGCTTTTTAAAGGGCTTTGAAGCTTAGTTTTACTCTGGAAGGTGGAAGAGGGGATCGACTTGTGCACTGATTTTCTCCAACACCAGACCCACCTGTGCGGACCTGTCTTCAGCAACCACACGGCCCTATAGTTGTTAATTCCTCACCGGGTTGCTGCAGTGAATATTGATTGGTGTGCCTGTCTTGGACATGGAAAACAAGCATGGAGGCTGTCCACAAGCCTTTAAGCAGCTCTTCTGAGACTGTCCCCAGACAGCGGGACGAAGCGACCTCCACACCCAACACCGGTCCGTGGAACCCTGTCTTTTGAGAGGAATCCAGTCCGTTCACCACCGCCCCTTGGGTTCAGGAACCTTCTGGTACAGATGTTGAGTGACGTTAGTGACGTTAGTGCTTTTCTCCGGCGTAGATCGTAGATGCACATCGAATCACATCGATATCTGGCATGGGTCGGTATCGGGGTGAGAGACCTGATATAGACACATGTTTTCCAAGCTGGAAAACAGGATTGAAGCAGAGCTCAAAGGTTAACATAGATATCATTAGCCACATCTGATATACAGTGTTCCAACCTATAATAGACACCTGATTGAAGCAGAGCTCGGTTGGTTGAAATTGCGTTGACAGAGTCGAAATCTCCGTGACTTCGACCCAGAGCCCTCGAGGCAGGGAAACTCTGCATGCCAGACGACGTCAGAATCAATGTCTCTTTCGAATCAACGAATGACGCCAGGAGAAGTACTCCATACTCCAGATCATTTGATGTTCACGAGCCGGGATAGGATCCCTGCCATCTTCGTGGAAAAAGACCACCAAGCAACGTCTCCATGCTTGGTGTTCGCACCAGCGATTTCATGTGGATCCGGATGAGATCAGATGTCCTCCGTCTTCCAGGCGCATCATGACCGGTGAGGACTTTACGGATGAAGAAGTCCTCAGGCCTCGAAAACGGTGAACAACGGTGAAATTCGTGGGAAATCTCCACCTACGATCCCTGAAACTACCTGAATGATCCTGAATGTAAGATCATACGTACGATGGAGTGTTTGGGTACCAGCGTTTGTTGATCAAGTCATGTCCAATAATCAATGGTACGTTGTAAAACATCGAAGACTCTCCAAACATCGAAGATTCCAACATCAACATCTTCAGACTTAACATAGACGGTCAACGCTGACATGTTCCAAGTGCAGCCCGACTTGACTCGCCAGACGAGTGACTTGGGAAAAAGGCGTTTTTGTGACTTGGGGGTTGTGCTTCCCAAGATGAGCTGGGGATTCTGAGTCGCAGGCTCAAGCAAGTGGGCTTCCAGTCCCTTGAGGACTTGCAGAGGCGGGTTCGACCGCGACACCAGGGCGGCACCCACCCGAGAGCGAAAGCCCATGTTTACCAAAAAGTGGTTGACATCATTTGAGAACCTTGAAACCGAGATGAAGCACCATGTCATCACAAGCATGTGTTGAAAGCTTGGTTAGCCTTTCCCACGCATGTGTTCTCTCCTTTCGATGAGGCGTGGTATTCGATCATGTGGATTCGATCGCGGGGTGCTTCATGGTTTCAGGATGTTTCAGGTGCCCTTAGCGGTCATAGCACCATCAGGCCATGAACACATCCCCCGTCCGATCTGTTGGGCTCCAGTCGGACCTTCGTTTCGAAGGTGGGACTGGGGGTGGGTTTAGAGGGTCCAGTCATACCTTCTAAGGAGGTACGACTGGAGCCCTAGGGAATATCATGACCTGCCCTCTACCCAATCATATCCAATCATGCTTTCGGGTGTCCAAACCCAGGCTCCGTCATGAACATCTCACCGGGACGACCGGAAACCGGTTGAAACCTTCCCAGGTTTTTCTTCAAAGCCATGGACATGATGGTTGAAGTGCTTCAGAGATCTGGAAACACCTTACGAATCAATGAGGGCGTGGTCAGATGGCTGACCGGACCATGGCCCTGCGGGACCACCGTCCGCCCAGTGCGGTGCTGGCGGACAGTGAGCAGAAGGCAGAGGAGAGCGACACTGAGGGCGAGGTGATCTTCAAGTCGCTGGGCGGACCAGTACGGCGACGGACGTCCAGTGCTGGGCGGGGGTGCCGTGAAAATGTGGAGGACCATGAAGAGTACACGAATATGAGCAGATGATAAAATCAGCTATATAATTATACTGTAAGCATACCAATTATAAGCTTTATCATGCTTTAACTGTCCATTGTTTTGCTGGAGCTGAGATGAGCTGAGGGTGTCACTTTCACACACAACCTGGCTGACGAACATGGTTTCCTTTGTTTTCAGGCATCTCCATTCCGACGTTGCCACGCCATCCTCCCCCACAAACAAAAAAACGGCACCTTTGGAGCTGCTCAGCTGGCCTGGGCAGCCTTGGCCACAGGCCGACACTGGCCGTATACACTCCTTTTCCAGCATGAGCCACATATATCGGTCCCACCGAATCTCATGTGATTGCATGCGTTGACCATCCAATTGACCCATGGTTGGGCGCCATTGGTACCGTCCGATGAGCCATCCAAATAGACGTTGGGCGACCTTCAACCATTTTATGGAATATATATATATATATACTCAGTATATATATATATCATAGGAACGTGTTACTGTATATATAATATATATCTACATATACCAGGACCTTCCAAGAGGTGTCTGTACATAGCCTCGTCAAGAGGTGATTCGGGATGTCCAAGACGAAGCCGGACGGATGGGTCAGTGATCACTCGTCTCTCGACCGGGCGGATGGGGCTTGGAAGATCCAACGGCTCAGACGCAGCGTGTTCGCTTCGTATCGCTTCGTTGGACCGGGAGACCAGAGACTTCCCCCGGTCCGTGTTGTTTTTGAGATACGTGGTCCACCCCTATTAAGCCCTAGAGAAGGAAAGCAAATTCGCGAAGCACACTGGTGGAGAAATCCATATGGGACGTGGATGGCATTCGACACGTCCAGACCTCCGATCAGAGAATCCGACTGCAGTTGCTTTTCACTCCACCACCTACGATGATTCCGAGCCTGGCCTTCCTAGTCCGAGGCTGCGCATGGCATAGCAGAACAGAGGTTTCTCATGCATTTTGATGTAAATCGTGTTGCAAAATCGCCCGAGGAAGTCTTTGAAGACGCGACAGCCCAACGTCCCCTTCGCCAGTGAGCTTGCAAAGTGACGTGATCGCATGTTGGACTGCTGGACGGGGGGAATCAACCTTATCCAGAGAGGATCAAATACTTTAGCCCCGAAGATCATCCACAGCAGGTACCTGAACTATGGTGTCTTGCTCCAAAGGGCATCAGTCATCAGAACTGATCATAGCGATCTAATTACACTTAAAGCATATATTAAGACGATACTTCCATCGTTAGACCAGGATCCACCCTATGGTGCCAGGGGGAGAAACATTCGGGGCAAACGAGTGGGAGACCTGGCAAAGAATCGCACGATCCCCCCAAAACCCGGACATCAGGGTGACCAGAAGATCCAATGGAGATAGGTCTAGAACAACACCACCCGGACATGGAATCATCCAACAAGTATAGATGCAGTCCAGCAAGTCTCAATGACACCAGACGAGCTGCCACACTCCAGTGTTTTTGATGGAGACAGGATCAAGTCTCCAGATTTCGCTCCCGGATTGGCTTTCCTCCGCGAGCAGGCTTCTGAAGAACCGCTATGTCAGCTCGGCCCTGAGCTGGAGCAGATGATCCAAGAAAAGGGTTCACTCGTTTTGTTGGAGGCGAAGATCGTACAACCCGCAATCTTTGGGGCACAAGAGCATCTATGAAAGCATCAGTAACTTGATAGGGAATGATAGGGGCGGGGCGATGCCCAAACAGGAAAGATGTGGGTTTGTCCCACAAGATCCCTAGAAACCACCGAGCAGGAAAAGGATGGTTAGAGCAGTATTGGCAGCGTGTTCCCTCAATCATAGGGGAAACAGACGTACCACAGCCTCTATCAAGACGGGCCAGTCCCAAGCAGTGTTAGTGGCTGTTAGTGTTAGTCTATCCACTAATTCGTGTATCCTTTGTGACCGTGTAAGTGGCAGGGAGGACTTTGCCGGAGCAACCTCCCAACGAGGGGCCCACCTGCCTCTTAGGACTCTAAGCAGGACATGTGGCCTGATGGGAACTTGCCACTTGCCACCCTTCACCAGTTTAGTGTAGACTCTTGATTTAGAAAACCTCCCACCGTTTGGATGCACGGACTTGCGGGCACGCTCCCACACCTCCCCTTGCTCACGGGTGGAGCGGGTACCGTTTGGATGGTAAAATCTGTTTCTACCTCCCGCGCTCGCGAAGTCTCGGAAACGAGCGATGCTGTCAGCTTCCACTGATTGGCAAAGTAGACTGCACAAAAACACCTGCCCCACGGGTGATCGACAAAAACATCACTCATGGAAGGAAAGGAACAATGGGAAAATCCCAAGCGGAAAGGCATTGCCCTGATACCCTTTGGGCAATCAAGACAAGTTGCTCAAGTTCAGAATTAAAAAATGGTGCGGCTCCTCGTAAAAACATGGTAAAGTATGTTGATGTTGTATACTGTATACTCATCAATAGTCTTTGCTCGCAGTAGTCGCTGGCACGTTGCAGGTCGCTGCACTTTGGATTGGAGATGATTGGGGTTTGTCACCTTGCAAGATACAATTAGGAATCATCAGCATCAACATGGAATCGGACAACCACTGGATTTGTGGAGGAAGCTAGTCTTCCAAAGGTCTATGTGCAGTTTCGAATGGTATTTAATGTTATATGTAATTGCCCGGGTGTACCTATTTGAGGTTGTTGTTACTGCAGGTGAAAGCTGCAAAGTTCATCGAGTGTTGACAAGTGCGGACATAAGTGAAGGAATCCTTCACAAAGCTCTTGCTGCTTCGAAGGGCGAGGTGGGCGACCCCAAACGACCCGCAAAGAGGACGCGAACTTGTTCTTCCCATCAACCCAGGCCATCCCAGGCCCAGAACGCCTAGGTGAAGCCCCAACCAAATCCGAACCTGTTTGTTTTTTGTCCTCCCTGGGAATTCTGGACGTTCGGTCGCCTGAGGCACGGAAAAGTCCGAGACCACAGCGATGCGTGGCCGCTCAGGTCGAGGTTCGAATCGACTTCGTCGTTCATCGGTGCGCGGTCTGGTCCGGCGGTCGATGAATGACAGCGACGCCAGTCGCTCCTACATGTTGATGCGCATGGAACTCATGGAACCCTGGTGACTGGTCACTTGGGGATAGGTCAAAACCTGGACCTGAAAAAAGCAGCTTGACCTACCAGGCGTACTCGGTACCCACCATTAGGTGAAGGACCTTTGAAAAGCGCTCACGCGCAAGTCCCGCCGGTAGGTCAACCAAAGGGAAACGATTAGATGGCCCAAACAAAGGGACATCGAAGTCGCCGAACATTTTTACGGTTCCGGGTTCATTAGCAAGTGCTTAGAATCATGGAGCAGGGCTTACAATGAGCCGTCCGTTCTGGATGACTTATTGGCCAAGAACGACACCAGTCACTTCGTCAAAGAGTTACCAACTGATCTTTTGACCGAGCAGGCTTTCTATACTGCTGACAAGATCTTTTGGAAACGCAATGATATGGTGGCAATGCCGTTTGAAACACTGCTCGACAGGCCCGATGGTCTGGCAAAAAGCACTTCTCCTGGTTACCATATTAGATGTGCTAGGCCTGGTGACTTCCCAACAGGGGTTACAAAGAGCACGCCCGCTCAGGTGGCTAGTGCAGATCAGAGATCAATTTGGGATGATGCAGACGGGAAGTTATCATCTTCATCTCAGTGCTGGCAACATTGTGCCACTCCAGCGCATACAATCAATAGTGGGGCTGTACCCAATTCAACGTCCTCAAATGGCGCATCCATGCATTCAAGTGCCACGGCTGCGCTGATACGGTTTTGTTGGACATGTGATACGGCAAACAGTGGCACTTCCGGTGGTAGATACCTACCATCTACAAACATACTTCGGGCACGAGATGGGATTCCTTGCAAGAACGCTATCTTCATTGGTGGTCATCCTGCCTGGAATCAGTGTGACATAATTCATATGCAAACGGATGTCTCCTTTCCAGAAAGACTTGCCACCACATCGCGAGATAACGGTTGGTTGGCCTCAGACGAGATGCACTTCTACATGCAAATCATCCGGCAGAGACGTGATGATGTTCATGTCTCACCAGTCATCATGTGGTGTCCAGATCGAGACTTAATGTCGAATATTGAAGGCCAGTTCGAGCTTTACATCACCAACCGTCAGTTAACATTGATGCCTTTCTTGATCAAATCCCATTGGTGCGCACTTGAGATAGACAAGAGAAGTTTTCCACCGCACATTACCTTGTTGCAATGGCGTGATCACTTGGTAACGCGGATACTTCACAAAGTTGCAGGGGCTGTTCAAATTCCACCCCACAGATTGACATATCATGTCCATTGTCAGGACCTGGAGATCTCCATGTGTGGATGGACACTCCTACGCAAATGGCACCGAGATTTTGGGTTAGATGAGTTGATCAGACTCCAATCGCTTAATCCAACCACACATCATGACCAAATCCTGCCGGCTATTCGTAGATCAGAGAGTTTCTGGGCCCGAACAAATGCAGACACTGCATTGCGTGAATTTGCAAGCCGAGTTCGTACAGGGTTTTTGATTCAATATGCTCTAGGCAACCCAGACACAAAAGTTCCAGCTGTCACATCCGTAATTTCCTTTGCCGGTGCAACCACAGAGTATGTTCAGAGATCGTGTCTCATGCCACATACCATCACTCAAAATGATCTTGAACAAGACATAACCATGGCCTTGGCACAATCACCAGCATGGATGTCCAGCATGGAGATAGAGGTATGTCTCCGTGTGTTTCGATCCCATGACAAACAACGCCTGTATCCACCTCCACTGAAGTTCTCTTGTGATTCGCAGACCTTGATTCCTAGTGATGGCCAATCCCTGTCAACTGTTGGTTTTGATCAGGTTACCTTGTTAATTCTGTTTCAGCAGCATTGGATTCTGGTGACTTTGTCCAGGGCGCAGTCTCGATGGTGTGCGTTTATCGCCATTCATGACCGTCAGCATCCGAACCTTCCGAGTCTCCAATTAGCTATTGCACAGTATTTGGAAATTCCGTTGGCTCGGCTTGATTCTATCATCGTGCATGCTAATGCTCCAGCCAACATGTGTGGATGGGTGATCCTCTTTAATCTTTGCCAGAAATACGCCATTCCTCAGAGCGCACCCATTGAATTTTATACACAACGTATCACACACATGCCACATGCTCAGGCAAAGATGACTGTGCTTGAACTAGCGAGGGCGGAGTGGAACCACAGTTGCCCAGACCTGGAAGTGCGCACGTTCGCTGAGGTAACTCGAGCCCGATTTTTGGCTCATTGTGATGTATGGCCAAAATTTACTCAGGTTTGGTTAGGTGGCCATCCAGATCAAGCCACTTGGGATAGGATGTCTATCTCGGCCAAGCAAAATGTTTTAGCAGCTATCCGACCACACTGTCACCAAAGTCAAGTCTGTCCATGTATGACTAAACTCACAGCCTATGTAGAAATTGGAGAGACCACAGCAAGTGATGATCATGTCGTCCATATACAGGCCACCATTAAGCCGATACCATTTGTCCAGGCGCCGGTTTTCTTTGGTGAAAGGCTCGTCATGCATTCATGTCAGTATCCAAAGTCCCATGATGTGTGCCTTGTCTTGCCAACGCGTTACCAGGACACGATCCGTGCGGGGCATTGTGCAGTGATTTTCCAAGGTAATGTCTCCATGCAAGGATCAAAAGTCATGGTGAAAATTGGTGACCTTGAAAGTGGCCTTCATATACTTCGAGACGGTATTGAACTGGAATCCAAGCATCTTGTTATCGGAGAATATTGCTCTGGGGCTTTCAGTGGCTGGACTCAAGCAGGACTGATCCTGGAGCGCATGGGCTTCACCACCGAAACCAGATATGCCATTGATAATGATGCGTGTGTAGCAACCTGCTACGCAGCTAATTACACAGGTGATAATAAGGCCTCCTGTCCAGCAGATGTTTTTCGTCTCCAAGATGAGTGTTTCTTCTACAAGGGTGCTCAGATTGTCTTCCAGAGTGACGTCCGACTCGGTTGGTGGCTTTTCTTTAGTGATTCCATTCATATTGCCACAGCATCCCCACCATGTCCGGCTTTTTCTGCAGCAGGCACGTCAGGTGGCTTAGAAAGACTTGAGGGACTGACTATCATCGAAACCATCCTGAAGATTATGATTGCAAGACCAAAGATTCTTCTCATTGAAGAAGTAGCTACCCTTAAGTCCCATCCGCACTATGGCATCGTGCAATCTCTCTTGCAATGGGGTGGGTATACCATTACCTGGGAGCACGTGGTCAATTTGAATGATATCCTGCCGCATTCTCGACCTAGGTTGTTGATTGTTGCAAAACGGGCAGACGCTGATGGATTACAGGTGTTCAATTGTGAGTCCTGGGGGAAACAACCCTCTTGTCAAAGTCTGGCCGTTGCCAATTGCCTCATTGACGACTCAGATGTTCTGCTACACACGAGCCCCATCCTGACAGGACAGTTACTTCAAGATTATCTTGATCCACGCAGAATCCCAGGAGGTTCGTGTCGATCTAAGGCCGATGCTATTCGCTTCCGTATCAAGAGTGCTACAGACCAATGCCATTGCATTTTGGCCAGTTATGGATTCGGTCATGAATATCAATCCAACCGAAGTGAGATTAATGCCATATTTGGATCACTTTTAAAACACCAAGGCCAAATTCGGTTCTTAGCAACTCCTGAGATGGCATTCTTGCAAGGAATTTGTTTTCCCTGGGAAGGTCCCCTGGAAGTTCGAATGGCAACTCACTTTCTGGGCAATGCCATAAGTGTACCACATGCACTGCTTGGCATGCTGAATGGTTTATGCCACTTCGCGCACCTGTCCCATACAGAATTCCCAGACCAACTCTTTGATATCGCCATGCAGAGTCGATTACATGCAAAGAATACATGCATCACGATTGACCAATCCAGGCAATGCTTTCGTATTGATACACTCTCGGTGACGCCAACTCAACCATGGTCTGACCCTGTTCTCAAATTGACCCAGGTGTCTTTGATCCAAGGGAAGCAGACGATAGAGATATGGGTACAACAGCAGATTCAGGTTTATGAAGTATTCCAACGCCTGTTTCGCAACCATCACGTGTCTCAGGTTGAATGGTTCCCATTTCCTGATCACCATGTCACGGTCCCTATTCAAGAACATGATGTCATCGCAGGTGAGTCCATGCGGTTTTGGCTCCCAGTGGATTTCCAATTTTGCCTTGACGAGCAAATGTTCTCTCAAGAAGCCCAAGCATCTACACTCGCCCTTCTTTCCGAACAGATGATCTTGTTTCGATGCGGGTCGCAGGACACGGTACATTCCCTCATGGCACAAGTGTCTGGTCATCTTGACAAGCCAATTCAAGTGTATGATCACATGTTGAAGGTAGCTGACCCAGATACTCGCCCTAGGCAAGTTGTGATCATTGGAGATCCACAGATGGGCCACATTCGTCAACGGCCAGCCATTTCTGGTGTGCTACTTGATATTGGAGAATCCCTACAGTGCCGTATGCCGACGTCCAATGCCCTTCAATTCGTTCAAGCATGTCAGACAAATGGAACATCGCATGTCTTGTCTGCGTTGGGTTGGCAAGTCCTTCTCAGGCTGGAATCGAGGCCAACTTCCACGGATGCCAGAGTGGTAATCATTCCCGCAGTGTCCCAACTTCATGTCGATGTCATCGCTGTCCGTAATATCCTTGCGACTCATCTCACAACCTGGTTTTTGCCCGAAAGTCTCCCTTCAAGTCCGTCCACATTTCGTGCAACTCTCAAATTGTGGTCAACAATCGTGTGGACAGGCAACCTTCCCAGGGATGGTCCTGTGGACACCTTCGCACAAGCATGGCATGCAGCTTCTCGATTCACAGGTCCATGTATCCCAGTCCATACCATTTGGAGGGGGCGTCGCTTGACTCCGGGCTATGCATTTCGAGATTACATTTCTGCCGAGGTCACACCAGATGTTGTCCAGAGATTTCATATTGTAGGCCATTTGTCTGGAGGTGGGAGCAAAGTGGATCATGCCATTCAGATCAATAAACAGCTTGTGACATTCTTGCCGCAAAGCGGGGCATCATCCATCACAACACCGAAATTTGTTGCCGAACTCATCCAGTATGCAGGGATTACAAGGGTCCAGCAGATCCTCACTAGTCCAGATGAAGAAATGTGCTTAGAACAAATCAAGCAGACTGCAGCACACTATAAGGTGCAGCCCCCAGAGTTCGCTGACCTTGACTCCGACCGCACTAAGAAAGTACGGGCCACGACTCGCAAATGGAGACCAGTCAGCCATGCGCCCAAAGCCGAGCAGTTTCGTCTGTCAGATTCCCTGTTTAAGACCGCAGATGGCAAGGTCCTTTCAAATGGATCTGTAACCTCACCAGGCGATGGAGTGTTTCTGCTTGATGCACCCGAGTTGCAAGCCTTTGTGACTACAAAGACCAATAAATTCACTCATTGTGTGGCAGTTTGTCTTGGCACTCGATGTCCGCTTGATAGTTCGACTTGTTCAGTACACAACTTGCCTGCCAGTGACCAACAAGATCATAAGGTTGTTGTAGCTACCTGTGTCCACCAGTTGGGAACACAGAAAGCAGTGTTGCTGGGATCGGACGCCGATGACCTGCCTGGTAATGCTACCACGGTGCTTGCATTTACTGCGTGGAAGGACGAAATGTCCGATGATACATGGTTGCAAGTTCTTGAAGCACCACTACGCACGATCTGGAAAAATTTCAACATTGAAGCGTCAAATACAATTATCCCCAGGCCGTGGGGTCGAAGCTGGCGAGATGGTGTAAAGACGACCGACCAAGATCATGCCTCCAGTTTCCAGGCACATGCGAGGGTGTACACCACAGCCGTGGAAACACTGTTATCTCAATCAGGTAAGAACGGTATGTTTATTACCCCAAAAGGGCCAAACGGCAACGCTGTTGATTCGTCCTATGCCATCATTTGGCTTAAAGATAAGTCCCGTGATGAAGTGCTCACAGTTGCAGAGGGCATCACGGGTCATGCAGGCGTTGTTCGATCCTTCCGTGGCAAACAAGCTTATGGTCTGAGGGTACCAAGCGACTTGTATGAAAACACGTTTGCCACACTCCAGCCTGAAGGAACAAAGCATGCACATGTACCGGCCAATTATTTTGGCAAACTCTCTCCTTTACCACACCTTTACCACATGGTACTGGTTTCGATGATGTCAAATCCTGGCTAGTTACACAGAGTCTAAAGATGCGGCCTATCCGGGCAATGTCCTCCACTGTGTGGCTCTTAGCAGCTCCTGATCCCATCGACACATCTCACTATCTCTGGGGTCGAAATTCTGTCCTCTTGGAGCAAATTGATAGCAAACGTCCAAACCAACCTACTGTGGTAGCTGGGGCGCGTAAAGTTGTGAACCTTGCAGATCATGTGGCACCACCCGACATGCTTCAGACATCTGATCCATGGGCCAATTTCGTGCCGATCCTTCCTGGAGCGAGTTCATCTAGCTCATCCAGTACACGATCCACTTATGCAAAGTGGTCAACCTCAGACAGCTTTACCTCCGGCAAAAATAACCCACATTCGCGCAATGCCGATGATCCTGAACTGCAAGATATCAAAAAGCAGATTGAGATCTTGACCAGGGAATCCAAAGAACATAAACAAACTGAACAACAAATTCAGAAGGATATTCGCAGTCAAATTCAACAGGTTCGGCAAGAGGTTAAAACTCAATTAGATGCAACAGAGCAGTCATTTCGACAGACTCTTGATACCCGGATTCACCATCTTGAACAGAGCATCACCAAGACTCAGTCAGACCTTCAGCTTGGCTTCAAAGAAGTCTTGAGCAGATTAGCTAAGCCCGATCATGTAGAGTCTGACACCAGCAAGCGTAAGAAGAATGGTGATGATTCCATGCAAATTGATACGTGAGTTGCGCATATATCACAATTTAGTGCATGTAATTTGCTGTGGTTTTGTGACCAGTTGATGTCCTGTTGTTTTCTTGATGTGATAGATGTTGTTTGCAACATGAATGAATGTCATAGATTGATCGGACAGCAGATTGATCACAATTTTGCCACAAAGGAAGGTGCTTTCATCGAAGCGCCATCAATTCCTTTTTTGCACGTGGTTTTCTTCCACTTCGCTTGGGGTCTTTTATTCCTGTACTACAGAGTCATGATATGTTAGAGGATCTTCAAGTTTCATGCTGGGGGTATCCCCGCATATGTGATACTTTGAACTATCAGCCCTGTCATCAAGTCAACCATAACTATTTGCATGGAGTCCGGGTGGGAGAAGCTATCAACCCTGGTCCAATGAGTGACCAATTACAGCATGCAACCAGTGCCTTTAAAGTAGGCCTCATTAATCCCACCACGATGTACCAAAAAGAGGATGACTTACTGGCCCTCGATGTAGATGTTCTTTGTTTGGCAGAGACGGCTGCCACAAAATCAGTGCAAGTTGCTTTTAACGAAGCCATCAAGCAAACATCATATAAGGTTGTTTGGACTCTACCGATCTTTGATAAATTCTGTAAGGACCATCTACCGACAAGTTGTAGTTTCAGAGGCGAGGCTCTGGGTGCTGCAATCATGATGCGACTTCCGCATCGGTCACTCCGCAACGCGATGTCACCAGCCACTGAACAAAGTCGCCGGGTGGTTAGTTCGGTTGTGAGTTGTGGTTCAGTCGATGTTCTTGTCATTGCAGCTTATTTCCAGGCAGGTCAGACCGCAGAGGCTAGAGTGGTGAATAACCATCTACTTCAAGAGATTTATGTCCATGTCATGGGAACGAATTTACCATTTATTGTTGCAGGCGACTTTAACGTCGAAATTCATCGGTTGGAGGCCTTCACATGTTTTACGGCGATCGGATGTGTTGAGCTCTTTCATTACCACCGCAGGGTTTTTGGCTTTGAACTACCGCCAACATGCAAGGAATCTACACGTAATGACACTATGTTGATTCATCCACTATTAGTGCCGTACATTCATCGATTTAGCATAGGCGACCAATTTTTATTTGCAGACCACCGCCCTGTGCTGGTAGAATTCAATCTTCCTGTTCAGACCATCCCGGAGCAGCAATGGTTTGTTCCCAAGTCATGGTCCCTGTTTCCGCTTGAAAAGGACCTTTTGGAACGAAATTTTCGGCAACGTGTGTTCCATGCACCACCAGAGGTTATATCCTCTGAGACTGCCTGTCCGGCGGCCCTCCTTGGCCAGTGGTCTCAACAGGTTGAGCAAGCTGTAGATGACACCCTTCGTCAGCTCCATCGCAAAGATGCATTTCGTAACCCGACTAAGTCGTTACCAAGACAATTTCGTGGTCGATGTCGCCACCCCAAATTAATTCCCATCACGATACCACGAGGATCTAAACATGATGTAACTGACGCTTACAATCCACCGTGTGAGTCTACCTCTGTCAGGAGTCGTCAGAAAATCAGACAAGTCCGTCGCCTTCGATGCCTTCAACGTCTGTGTCAGAAGTATGCATGGCAAGAGTCATATGTTGACACGTCAAGCTATCCATCCGATCTCTTACCATTGTGGCAGTCCATTCGGCTTGCCCCAGGGTACGGGCGTTCGTGGGAAAGATGGATTCTGCAATTTGATGTCATAAGTATGGTCCACCCCAATTCCATAATCTTGGAGGACCTTGATAACATGCTCCAAATAACCAAATACGACTCCGACCTATATTGTCGTCAAGAGCATCGATTCCGTGTGGCGTCCAATAAACATGCCGTGAAGCTTGACCAGACACATAAATCGGGGGCCAAGTTTTATAGAACTCTTAAGGCTGAAGATAATAAGATCTTGCCTGGGTTTCCTGTCACACATGAATGCTTGGCCACTCTTCGTAGGAGTCCTAAAGGAGAGGTTCATATCCAAATTCACTACCCAGTCAAATTTCAATTATATGCAAAACTATCTTTTGGCGCAGCAGAATTAATGTTGTTGGAGCAGAATGCATGCCATCTTCGAGCGTCTTTATTGTCGGGAGTTTGTCCGACCCAAGCTCTGCTTCGCCAGGATACTTTCGTATATCGGGCATCCGATATGACAGGACCCTTCCGAGAATATTGGAGTCAATACGGGATACGGAAGAAGAAGAGCATAGTGATGTAACATGGCAAGATACAATCGATCGCCTAACTCAGAGAATCCCTGTGGCCGAACCACTCCCAATAGTCTGGCATCGACCTGACGTTGTTCAGCAAACCATTTCCAGGCTCCGACCATATAAGGCACCAGGCATTGATGGTTGGCGTGCTGAGGAGTTTCGACTTTTACCACCGAGTGCAATTGCATCATTGGCCCACATCTTTTCCCAGATCTGGCATCAGGGTTTGCATAAAGATCATATGATAGCTCGTGTTGTTTTACTAGCAAAACGAAATCCACCAGAGGCAATAGGAGATGGGCGTCCCATAACGATTCTTGGCTACATACCTCGACTGACGTCCAAAATCATAGCAGATCAGTTGCTCAGATATTGGGGACAACTTTGGCCAGTAGCCATTGCCGGAGGTCTACCACACAGAGGAGTCAAAGACATCTCCTTCATGCAACAGTTCCAACTAGAGACTTGTAAGAAAAATAACCAGGCCTGGATGGGTTTTACACTTGACCTGGTCAAAGCATTCAATTTGTTACCTCGCCGTGTCATCTACCATTTATTGATCTATCATGGAGCCCCATCTGATGCCATTCAGTTTTGGTTTCTTAATCTGACAAAGATGACGCGCCGTCTTCAAGTACGGTTAGCTATTGGTGAACCATTAACCATGACGACAGGTGTCCCTGAAGGGGATAGCATGTCTGCGTGTAGCATGCTTGTTTTGTCATCTGCCTTTTATTGGCTCATTCAAAGCCCAACACTTGATCCATTCTGTTATGCTGATAATTGGTCATATTTGACGTGTTCTCAAAGAGAAAATTACCAAGCATTCGACCGCATTCGTCAGATGGCTACTGATCTCCGATTACAAATTGATTATCAAAAATCATGGGCTTGGGGGACTACAAAGGTAGCCAGAGATCAATGGCAAGCAACTTTGAATGAAACAATGGGAGATCACCAAGAAGTTCGTATACTAAATTCGGCAAAAGATCTCGGGTGTATGTGTCACTACACCAAGCAGGTGGTTTTGGGTCACCTCAAAGAAAAATTTTTAAGCGCTGCGACCAGGTGTAAACGTCTTACATACATTGCTACAGACTTAGCCCAAAAGGCGGACCTTATCCAAAATGCCATATGGCCACATGCATTCTTTGGAGCGGAGTCCCAACTTGTTGGAGAAGCCCATTTTAAAGAGCTGCGCCGTGCGGCAACGACGGCTTTGGTAGGTCCAGAACAGCAGGCATCTTCCTGGATGGCCATGCATTTCCTGTCACCTCGCTTGCAAGACCCTCTCCTCTATGTCCTGTGTACTGCCCTTTCATTTCTTCGACGTTTGTTCATGCATCACCCAGATCAAGCCCAATCATTTCTGCTGGCAGTTTGCAGTCATGTTGGCCATCCTCATGGGCCGGCCGGGGCATTAGCCTGCTATCTTCAACGAGTCCACTGGAAGCTTACCCCAGATGGTCTCTTGTCCTGTCCGGGTAATATTCAAATCTCGGTTAAGCTAGATACTCCACGCGATATCCGAAAATGGTTACGTCGAGCGTGGACTGAAGTCGTCTTTCGGCAAACTCAGCACCGAAAAGGAGTCACCAACTTGCCTTTTGACGCTAGTCTGTTCCAAAGAGTCCTGAGTCGACTTACCTCCACGGAAATTAAAATCCTCGCCAAGGACATCACTGGAGGTTACCAGGTTGGGGCGGTCAAGGCGCAGTGGTCTAGTACAACTGACGGCAAATGCCCCTACTGCGGCCAACTGGACACTCACGCTCACCGACAACTAGAATGCCCAGATTTTGATCCCATAAGGGCGTTGCATCCAGCTGCTATACAGATCCTTAAAGCCAATCCATATATGTTGCACTTCCCACTTCCACTCCAGCATGAATCTGTTCATCGTCTTAGGTTCTTGCTTTCGCAACGTGGCCAGATAGCTTGCCCCGCCACCATCCAGACGGCTGCCAAATGCATTTTTCTTTATACAGATGGATCGGCCGACACTCCTACCTTAACAGAATTCCAGAGAGCAGCATGGTCCGTTATCCAATATGACCCCGACAATCAATCTCTTCCTTATCGTACCGTTTTGGTTCAGCATGTTCAGGGACGCCAGACAATTTCTCGAGCTGAATTAGCAGCCATTGCATGGATAATTCAAGAATGTCGTCAAGCCGCAGTATCCCATCAAGTTGTAATTACAACGGATTCCCAGTATGCCATTAATGCCATTCACAACATAACGCAAGCCTCAAGTCCTCTTGTTCCTCATACAACTGCACACGCCGACTTGCTCCAGAGCATTCAGACTCACTGGGTCCATGGCCAATTTGTCTTGCGAAAGGTTAAATCGCATCAGGTGGCATCTCAAGCCGCCACCCGACTTGCAGAAGTTGACATTGTAGGTAATGATTTTGCCGACATTGCTGCTGTCAAGGCCCGAAAAACAGATCATCCCGACAATCACCAACTTTTTGCCCGAATTGAGGCATGGAATCAGTCTCAAATTTACCAAACTGGGAGGGTGCTGCGATACCTTCTTGATCTTAATTTAGCCCATGTCCAACGTAAAGAGCAGGCAAAGTTCAGGGATGCAGAAAACCAAGATGACAACCCTGACCAGAATTGGGGTACAATTCATCTTGCCCGTGCCCATCATCAGGTAATGAATCCTGTAGTCATTTCTCAGCCTGATATCCATCCACACGTATTCACTGCATGCCTATGGGGGGCTGACTATGCAAAAACTAGTCTTAAATTTTTTCCTGTCCCTGCGATGGCCAGACCCAGATAGTGATCATGACGCAGTCACGCGATCCGGCATCACATGGCATGAACTTGCCATTGCGTTTATTCTACAGACCGGACTTCAGTTCCCGTGTTGGATTAAACCACCCAATAAATCCAGAGCTCGACCCCATCACTTTCAGGCACCTGAAGTGTTGGCACTTCCGGTCAAACTGCGATCACTTCGTGAACAGGCGGACGCAATTCGTATCATCATTCAGTATCTTCAAGGCTTCTGCCATACACCGCTGTATCCGAAGTTTCATAAGACAGCTGCCAGTAGTCTGGTCCAGGTCGGTTGGGGTAGGACTTATACTGGAGGTTTCCCTTTGCGTCCACAATTCATTAATTCAGATGCCACACAAAAAACACTGCAGCAGTATGCAAAGGACTTAGGAATCAAACCGCCATACCATCCATTGGGTCTTGTTCCTATGCAGTTATGCCATGTCACTCTGGTAGTCGATACCGTGGTCAATCTTGATTACTCCCAGTGCTACCACTTTCGCAAGAAGCTAAGGGAGGTTTGGAACAAAGGCGGCAATCTAGATTCCTTGTCTCCGCCGGTGCCGCATAATTAGATAAGTAATTCATGGGCCATCGTCTCGACATTACACCCACTTGGGGTTGCGCGGATATTCGGTCTCACTTAGCTAGAGGCGTTTTGCGTGCGATGTTGTGCAGTTTTTGGTAGGTATGGGTACCCATCTCATACGCCTTCTGAATTTCACCAACTCCCCAGTACCCATCAATACGATGAAGGGCTGTGGGAAGCGATCTGGATTGATGCGCAAGTTTCGTCGGTAGGTCAACCAAGGTATCCTGGCTTTGACCCACAGCCACTTGATGTATTCTTTTCTTTAGCCAATGGGGGACCCGCTTTGGATTGAGTGGTTTCTGGGCTGTTGGTTGGGTAAGGGATTGGTCAATAGGAACTCTTAAAAGCCTTTGCTTTTGGCCCAACGATCACTTTCACTGTGAAAAGAAAGAACCAACAGCAATAATACTTGTTGGTGAGACTTGGTGCCCAGAGACCGGTTTTTGCTCAGATTGCTGACTGCATAGCTATATGCGATATACCTCAGGATATCTTAGGATCCATTCCCTCACTCACCAAACGAGTTGCACCAGTCAGTTCTTTTTCCGGGAAAAGGAGAAGGCTGACGGATGCCGGACGGAGACCGTCGCTTCCGGCACTCCCAACGGGTGACGTGACGCGACCGTGGCTTTCCCTTACGGAAGGCACGCAAAGGGTGTTTCACCCGCCCTGCCTTCCAGGCAGATGGTTTCTGGTAGAAAATCATGTCCACTTGAGACTTGTTTTTGGATACTGTAGCCCAGTCGGATGCAGTATAAAGATGTATAAAGAACGTTCCAAAGACATTACGCGTACGCGTAACTCTGGTTCCTTTTGTAGCGCCACGCGCGACGATCGTTTGGGACAAGTCCACGAGACGGATGCCGTTTGGTCCGGCTGATGCCGCTCACCTGAGGAAGACCAAGTGACCAGAGGGGATCGAAGACCAATCATTGCATACCGGAGGACGAGTCAAACACCTCACCAAGATACTTCCCCACAGGCCCTGGCAGCCAAAATCTGGTCGCAAACCAAGGTGCTTGTCAGAGGCTGATCTGAAGTTAATGCCAAACCACGTCTAACCGGGAGGTATGCGGTTGGCTGATTGGGCCAGAAGCTTTTGGTGATTCATTTTGCAGAAGTGGCTCACATTGAGTGGGCCAATGTGTGGCTCAATGAACGCCAAAGATCAAAAAAGAAGGCAAACCTGGTGCACCATATTTATAGTATATTTTAGTATAATGTTGTCTAGGGGTGGTTATACTTTTTGCATATAGGGATCAGAATCAGACTTCTTACAGCGACAAGCTGACAAGTACTCCCCGTCTTATAGCCATGTGCATCTCAGGTGAGCGGTTAAACATGGTTGAACCATCAACATGCATTCTCTATATACGCGCAGACCATCCGGTCCATGTATGGAATAGTTACATGCATCAGGGTACAGTAAATGTATGGAATAGAATGTATGGAACTATTCCATACATAGAGTGTTCGGGATGGAGAACTGGTTCAGAACAAACGTGAGACAAGAGGATCAGGAACCTGAGCACAGTTTGAGCACGAACCCATGCACCCCCACCCACCCTTTCAACACTGAGGACACTGTGTTCCTTTGGTTGCTCAGCTCCATGTTCTTTGTCATTCCGAAATTCCCCAATTCCGCTTATCTATGCAACTCTCCACACCAAACTATGGATAAAAAAGACACACCAAACTGCTCGGCCAACTCTGTGGTTTGCGGCGGGTCTGCTCGGCGACCATGGCTTTTTTCAAAGACAGCTTCAGCAAGTTGGTGGATGCAGCCCCTTGGCTGCAACCCTGACATTCTACGAGTGATGTTCGGAGAACACCGGGCCCAGGGTTTGGGAGGCTACAGATTCTTGACAGACTGCCACATGGCTACATTGGGTCATTGAAAAAAAACAGAAAGACCTGACTCTGGCAGCCAGGTTTGGTCAATATGAATGCTTTGAGAGATGCCCAGACTTGTTCCCCTTTGCCTTGGCCACGGTTTGGTCATTTCGCCTTACGTAGACGTAAACGGAGCATGACTATCTATCACCTTAGAACGACCTACTGCATATATAGAGACCTATAGGAAAGCCTACGTCTTATAAATTTTGGACCTAGCTTATACTAGGCTTGATCGACGGGAACAACTCCTCCTCTTTCTTCAACCTTGTCAGCCTTCTGGCCTGGCCCATCTTGTTTGACGAAAGGGTCGATTCTTCAGTCGAGGGTGACTGAGTTGTCTTCGGGCACATCTCCAAGGCTTCCTTTGGAGCAGCAACATGCGCGTGCCAAAACACGCGCATATTTTCCGATTTATCCGCGGTTGGCATGGCTTCCTTATAGCAGATAGCAATATAGCACAGAGAAAAGGATAGAAAAGGCATGTGGTTTTGTTCACTAATATCCGGACGCGCAGCCAGTGGCCGGAATCCTGGGATCAGTAAGGACCCCACATGGATAATGATATAAGCTTATATAAACAATATGTTAAATGATCATGCTGTGGCACGCCTTACAGTAGCACTTCCGCTTTGCCGGGTATCAAAAGTAAGATTTGTCATGTTTTGTATTGGAGTGCTCACTCTCATAAAGCCACTATATAGATATGTCCTTAGGCAGATCAGCACAGCGGCCTATCCATGCAAGTAACTATTCCATACTATTCCAGTCCCATGGATACTTCCCCTAGGGCCATACCTCCATTTCGTTTTTCGGTGGTTGGGGTGGCTGGGTGCCACCGGGGTCGAAGGCCACCGAAGCGGGACCGCCTTCGCGAGGGATTTCGGTCTCGTGGGGCGCATGACTCGCTCGCAGGTCAACCAGGTCAAGGGCCCCAAGACTGAAGGCTATCGGGGTCAGCTGTGTGCCGAGAAGCTGGAGCTGGTGGATGAAGGTGCCGAGCTGTGCCAAAAATCAGTTTGGACCGTTGGTTGGGATTGGGACTTGAGGTTGTGATGGTCCTGCTTTGGTAGAGGATGGCGGAGGTCTTATGGACAACAGAATGGGAGGATGTGTTTCGCAGGTGCAGTGTGGAATTGGCAGGGTTCTTTTTGCAGTATTTTTGGCAAACCCTCCAAGCTTGTGTTTCTTTTGGCTAAGGAAGCCTTCAAGGGAGCAACTGTTCCCATTCCATGTGCAGATTCGATCAGGTGAACAGGTGCCAGTTCGAACGACGGTAGCGACATGGCGCGATCCAAGAAATTACAGTGAACATGTGTTGTCTTGTCTTTTTAGGGTTGGGACATTATAGACCATATACAGATCCAATATAATATAATACATATAATAGCCAATGTTCATACAAAATTTGAACACTATAGCCCATGCAATTGGAACATTGCAAGCCTTTTGATGTCCACGTTGTCTTAGGACACGTTCAACAACAAAAGCTCACTGCATGCTAAGCATGGTGGGTTCTTCTCTTGTATGTTGACCTAGTTCCTAACCCAGACGCTCCAAACAGCCCTTGGCCCCTCAACTCCTAGGGATTGGTTCGACCCCGGACCCCTCCAGAGGATTCGGGTCCGACTCCTCCAGAGGATTCGGGTCCGACCCCTCCATATGAGGGTCCAGGGTCGCGTCTGGAATTATCGAATTGTTACCTACTGTACATTGGTTGAAAAGGTCTCAATGGGTCGGCCGGCTTGCATTCCTGTCCCAAGGTCGTGTGAGTGGGGTGGGGAACACTCCCGCAAAAAAACACGACCAGCAAATGAGTTCAGATGCTGGTCAAATGTGATCAACTACAATAATCAAATCCAAGTATACTGCCATTAGTAAAATTGAATTGTTTTGTTACGTCTCCGCTCTGAGGTCTTTTGGGTTTGGGCGCGGTCCCTGAAACCCTGACCTCTTCGTCTTCCGCGGTGGCCTTTGCCACCAACGCTGGGCATGTGCGCGTCATTGCTCAGGACCTGTTAGTGGGAGATGGTCTCAATGGACAGTTAACCACTGTGTTTGAGGCGCACCTTTTCCGCCAGAATATCAAAGTTTCGGCAACTTTTTCAGCGACTGGTCAGAGTCTTGAGTTTGGACTGGCATTTAGCCCAAAGCGCAAATTTCATTGGACCCAAGTTAAATTATTTGGGGTCATGAACTTTGGATGGCCCCATGCTGCATGCTGAACATATATGAAATATAGGTTCCCCTTTGGTCCTTTACTCTGATCTGTGTTTTCCTTGGATAGCCTCAACCAACGCTACATGCCACTTCCTATTTCAGCCCATGCCGTAAAACACAGGTGATGCCGCCTTTTTAGCCAGTTAAATGTTTAGTTTTAAATCAAATTGCCTTTTCCGGCGCTTGGCTGCCATGTAGTGACTGAAGAGTCGTGACGATGTATTTGTTCGCACCATACCACGCCTCATCTCTCCTAAGAGATCCTCAGGGCACACGGCCCACAAAAGGCCTTGTCCACTTGTCCACAGGTTGTTTAATTTACAATCATTTATAACAGTCCCAGAGGCTCATGGACCCGAACCAACTGCTACATGTTGCTTCGGTCCAGTTCACCCTACTTGTGAGGGTCAAAACCACCGCGAACAGGTCGGGTCCTTTCGCCTGACGCTTGGGACGGGGGGTAAACCAGCGTTGCTCCGCCAACGTCATCGCAGGATTTGGACGTGACTTTGAGAAATCCAGCTGCACCAGTACAGCCCCAACTCTTGCTGCTCCCCAGGCGGACCCCGATGGGTGACTTCCTTGGGATCCGTATTTTTTCGGATCGGTGTGAAACAGAACCACTGTCAAGGTGGTGTCAAGCATGGGAGTTTGGATGATATGTCATGCATCAGTCCTTGCTGCAATTGAGTTCCCATAGAGATTGTTGAAGCTGATCGGCCGGATAGAACCTTATAAAAGGGATTCGAAGATGAAGAGACACGGCGTGCCGCTACGCCGTGCCAAGCCGCTACGCCGTTGACACCTTTGATTCGTCCTGCGAATCAGAAGTTAACAAGCTGTGTTTTGTTCTTGTATGGAACGCATGCATATTATATTGTATATGTTGGCAAGAACTTCCTGGCTGTGGTTGAAAGTCTATGGTTA
The DNA here is from genome assembly GCA_963970005.1 of Durusdinium trenchii. NCBI lineage: Eukaryota > Dinophyceae > Suessiales > Symbiodiniaceae > Durusdinium > Durusdinium trenchii. The sequence continues at coordinate 306,629 of CAXAMN010015558.1, read as the reverse complement.
TGAGACGCCATGCCACAGAGCATTTGTTGTGCTCGTTCCACGTGGTTGACCACCCCCAAAACGACGAAATCTTTGGGACCCCCAACTTGACATTCTCTTCGGTGACTGGAAAGGAACAGAAGGTCCCGGACGGTACCCGGCCTAGTGACGTCTAGAGACTAGAGACTGCTACCTATTATAGACTGGCCAGAACTGACATCCCAGGTTCAACCGGGTCAGTAGGGGTGGTTCGAAATCAGCGGGTCCCAGTCCGTGGTCCACGCAGGTGACACGACCCAGTCTGTGGGTCATGGCACCTGGGGGACCCTGTTTTTTTTTCATATGTTTTTCGAATTTCCATTGTTTTTCCACTTCAAAAGAGTTCAGACTACTAAAGGACTAGTAAAGGGAGGTGAACCTACCACGGAGTCAGGGGCGCTCCGCCATGTCCGCCCCCACCAGGTCGACCCCCACCACTGCTGCCAGGCCGGGCCTCGTCCTTTTGATTGGCGTCTCGGCACGGGTGGCCTGCAGCGAGAACGATCCACCGAAGTCCACCTGGATCGCACAGTGGCCGCTCGGCAAAGGCGGTTTTCGGGTGGTTTTTCAGTGGACGTTGGGGCGGTTTCCAGCGGTTGGAGAGATAGGGCTCTGGCTGCCAGGAAAAAAGCTTCTTATTATATATAATGGATTATGGATTATAATGGTTTGTTAATGTGATCCAGCAGGGGCAGTCTTGCCCTGAGATGGGGTTGGAGAGAAAGGAATAGAGAGCGAGAGAGAGAGAAAAAGAACACAACAACAAGAGAGACTGCTTTAAATTTACATCGTTTTGCGTAGCTGGACAGGGAACCAAGGAGCTACAGGGAGTTTCCTAACCACTTGCTAGCATTACTCCCTGGGAGAGGCTGACGGCTTTTGTCCCGGTGTCCCAGTTTGACCTGTTCAGGGTTGCTTGGTCAGGGGTGACCCCTCCAATCCAAGGGAGACCTTGAGTTTATCCAAGCCATACGGCGCCATGCGGCACCCATGAACGGACCAATCCATGGTCGTCAACCGTCTCGGTCCTTTGGCCTGTCAACCACGTGCCGATCCAGGTGGGACTTGGCCGACGCATCACCGGTGGCGCAAGCAGCGCAGGCGCCACCCGCCGCGGCCGAGCTGCGCTTTGCGGTGCGCGCCTGCGACGTGTGCGTGGCGGAGCAGTTGGTCTTCTTGGGCACCGAGGCGGGACCAGAGTGGACGGACCAGTCGGTTGGCGTATTCGGGGCGACGCATGGGCCTAAGGGTCACATTCTGAAACCTACCCAGGAAGTATAGAAGTGGATCACCTGCAGGTCACCTTTTTGGGAGATTGATTGCAATGTTTGTGCAGTAAAACCGGGGTCCTTTACCCTATTCAGTATATATAAATACTGTGTTTACTGTGTTAGTTTTTAAATATTTTGGTTAGTGCAGCTAGTTGAAAGAGGTCCTTGATCTGTAGGGTGTGTTTTAGACCTGTAGGACGACAGGTCTACCTGGCCACGATATTTGGTTTTCGATGGGCTTCCCCCCCAAACGATGGTATCGGTTGATGAGTCATCCATGTACAGCCATCATCTTCGCAGGAGGGCGACGTGCGAGTCTTCGACGTTGGAGAGTGGCTGGGCGACGTTCCAGACGCCCCAGATGCAGCGTCCCGTCGACGTGTGTGGTTTGCCGGAGTGAATGTTCTACTAGTAATAGTATAGTGGTGCCAAAATAGATGGACAATTTCCAATATATGTAATCAATATGATTTTGCTGTTCGATTCATTTTTGTGTGGCTATAGTTGGCCAAGGTAATGTGTAAGTTTCTTTTTGTTGGGCAGTCAGCAGCATAACATCGGCTGAATCACTTTATGGTTGCCCTCAATCAAGATACATTACAGAATAATTGCTCCAACCATTTGACCTCGCAAAATCCATTTGGCTATGTCTATGTCATATGTTTCAATTTCAAGAAGCTCAAGCTGGGTCACTCGAAAGGATATTATAGCGTCGCCATGTTCTGACCCAGCAGAAGAAGGATGTGTGGACAGTTGTTGCAGGAGACACTCAGCAGCGCAATTGCTGCTTGCGATGCGATGAAATCCAGACCAGACCATGAACACTTGCTGCCATTCCCAGACACTTCATGTATGGAATATTCATGTAGCTTTGGGGTGGTTGACCTGGGTTTTCTTGTAGGACATATGCCAGTTCCAGACAGGTGGTGTTTGCCGATGATGGCCTCCAACTCCTACACCGTGGCGGCCAGGCGTGTGCACTTGGCCTCTTACTGCGTTCCCGGTCTGAGTGCCTTCCGCGCGGCGCAGCCCTCGCCCGTGTGTGCCCTTGCAGCGGAGGGGTCGGCGGAGCTGCTGGTGGCCAATGGCGCCGGTGGCCTGCCACTTGGCGCTGCGGGAGGGGGACGACGGGCCTTCAAGCATCGGCTCCCCAGGGTTTTCGCGCGAACGAGACTTGCAGCCGGCTGGGGTCTAAGGCCTACAGACGAAATTGAATGATATTGAATGCTTCTTCCATCATGCTTGCATCCCGAAACACCAGAAATGGACCATATTTGGTCTCAGTTGCCTTTGATCATTAGTACTCAGGTGGTTGAAGATGTGACTGAGATGAACATGCAGACGGGACACACCGTAAAGCTAGCAAGAAGAACGACATGTTGGGATGTTCTTGCCCAAGGCTTCATCACTCGATCTTTTTGGCGTAGACGCCGTGCCCATTGACCCCCCACACCATGCCGTGCCCATAGATGGAGTCTGCTTTCTTCGCTTTAAATTCGACCGTCCGTAGGCTTCCAGACCCCATTGCGCCCCCTCTCTCCACCAGAACTCATCGACTCAAAGGAGCGGTCGACGGCTGTAGATCCACCGCAGTGAGCACGTTGGAACAACACCTGCCAGACAAAACCTCCAAAGCATCTCCAAGCCTTGGTGTGGAATCATTGATGTTCGTTGATTCAGTCAAGGCCATCAACGTGAAGCTGTTCAAATCCGCCAGGACAGACAGATGCAGATCCATCAAGTTCCTGACCACACAAGGGTGACAACCCTAAGAATCAAGCACCCTCAAAGGTGAAGCCTTTGAGGGTCCAAATCGCTAGTTATGGCAGAGTCAAAGCATGTCAAAGCCCTCCAGAAGTGGCCGGGTAGGAACCCTTCTCTACAGGGAAGAACATGCTTATAAATTATAAACATGTCCATCCACAAAAAAACAGCCAAGCTCAAAGCTTGCTGGGAAAAGGTGCCCGCCGTGGGCCGTGTCCTCCACTGCTTCGACCGAGGCTGCTGTGGTCCTTCGAAAAGCATCGCGTGGTGCGGAGCTTTGAGACTTGAGATCCGACAGGGAGAGGTCTTTGAAACCTGAACCAGAAAACCAGGAGCCGTATGAAGGGGTGATCTAACAAACATTCTGCCTGCTAGCTGCTAGGGGCCTGCAAAGTGTCCATCATAAAGAGATGTATACTGTATATGATGATATGTGTTATTTACTTTTCTGATGTGTTCTTCCTCCCAGCCTGCTAGAAGCAACAGAATTCTGCTGGGCTTCAGCAAGATCATTTGACCCTGGACCAGATCCAAGAGAGTAGGAAGGTAATGGAAAGTATGGCAGTGTGGCATGGCGCCACCTGAACTTGCAGATCCATGTGAGGCTTCCCAGGTTTAGCGTCATCTAAGGACTCCACAAGTCCAATCACTTCAATTCTTTGGCGTCTTGGTGAGCGAAAGAGTCGGGTTCTGATGTGGGAGGCGGGATTTTGCCTCCCATCGCCCCAGATATTTGGGTGTTTCGTAAATGTCTATGTCTATAAATGTTTAACCTTTACTTGAGGGTGAGGAATAACATATTAATTAATATATATATATATATATGTCCCTATTGAAAAAGAAAACTTCAAAAGAGTTGACACCACCAACCACTTTTGAAGCATTTGAAGATTTTGAAGCTCCTTTTGTTCCACACTGTAAATGAAAAAAGCCGCGCAACAGCAGACGTTGCTGTCGATGGTCGACCTCTTTCCACTGCGTGGCCGAAGGGTGTGGGTTCAGTCCTGAACTCGCCAGGGAGGCAGCGACGAGCCGATTCGGGGTTGGGGGATGTTGGGGGTTGAGGTTGGTGGGGGGGGCGAGGTTCAGGTGAATCAGGGGAAGGTGGAACCCAGAAAGGAAGGCACATCGTTGTGCAGGTGTTGTGCACTCGGACTGGAATATATGCCGGTCAGTTGGGGTGGTTGGCCAGGGTCAATGTAGGCATCTATATATAATATACAACATACATGGATTGCTTGGGGCTATATGTGTATGTACCTATATGGAAATCTATACCTAGGGTTGATTCAGGGGCCTTTCCATGAGCACAGGAGTTCACTCAACCGATGAACCTCAGATCGTGTTGGTTACTGCATGCTTTCCTCCTTCTTTCCTTCTCAACCCGCACCCACAGCCACAGCATGCCACAGCCAGCCTTGGGTCGCAGGTGTCCCAAGGGTACGCACTTCGTGGCCGCTTCGCAGCATGACTTGGGCCTTTTCGCGCGCGGCAGCTCCAGTGCTTTGGCACGCTTCACGTGGCCCACGCGCGGCGACGCGGCGGGACTGGCCGGCGCACGGCTGCTGCACTGGGAGGAGAGTGAGGCTCCTGCTCCTGCGAAGCTCGGAAGGAAGGGCGGTACATGTGAAAGCAGATCGGTGGCACGGGGTAAGAGTCATGGCAAGGTGAGTGTGCAGTGTAACAAGCTTTGTAAGTACAAACAAGTTTGTGTGTGTGTGTGTTTACATTTATATATGGACATTAGTGGTTCTCTCTCAAAATGTCTGGAACATGTTAGTACCCCGAAGAATCCGAATTAGATGGAAAGGTGACGGTGTTGCTAGGGAGGGTTTTCAAAGTCCAGTCGCTGATGTGATAGGAACCATGCAGCGGCAGGTTTGTAGGTTCAGCTGGCAGAGCCCGGGATGGCTACTCTTGTGCAAAGGTTCAGACTATATACTAATATGTAGAGAGAGCCAAGAAGCAAAAGGCTTCTCAAAAGCAGTTGAGTGTCTTTTGGATGAAAAACATGCCACTGGCCTTATGAGCCCATGCGCGAATCGACTCTTGGGAAGCTGTGTGAGTGGAATCATCATGGAAGTGGATGGCACCTTTTATTTTTGCAAAGGAATATGGCCATCCAAGGGAATTGTCCACTTCCATCGATGATTCCGGGCAACCACCCCCAATGTATGCGAATGTGCATGCCAGTCCTTTCTAAATAGGTGGTTGTTCACTTCCATCGATGATTCCTGGGAGTGTTTTCCACTTCCGAGGACCAGTTCCACCTTCGGACACCTCTACCTGCGCGCCGCCCAGAGGGGGCCACTGCAGCGCTGGTCGGGAGACAACTGGACGGTGCCGTGTCCACATGGGCCCTGACAGAATTTGGAGACATGGAGGCCCCTGCGGTCCATGATGGTCCAATAGCTTACACGATTTGAAGAGCTGTTTTTTTGGGGGGTTATGGCTTGTGATGGAGGAAGTCCTTTTGGAAGGTTTCTGAGATCCAGTGAAGAGGGGTCAGGATCCACCCTACCCCCATTCTGGACTTTCATCAAGTCCTGCTCCAACCCATAAAGCGTGGAGCCCTTACAGAGACCAACCATGCAAATTTCGAGATGTCCAGATGGTCAAAGCAACATGCCTTAGTGGTCAAAGACACTTCCTGAAATCATGGAAGTGGAGTTGGTGCATCGGCTGCTGGGTTGGAGGAGGGCTCCCCAGGTCGTGGACACGCTGCTCCCCGACGTCCTGGCGGCCACGCGCGGACCTGCGACGCTCGCGAACCTCGGAGCTCTGGGAGGTTCGTCGGAGCTCAGCTGCGAGGGGCCTGTGTGACTCGGCCGTCCAGGGTGCGGGGATGCCACCCTCTCAGGAAAAGTGGAGCACCAAAATTCTTGGAGGATCGGCTTTCAAACCCAGGATGATGTATTAAAACCTGGTTTTTGTTTCCGATGAATTCCCTATGAAACATCCAACAGGCGGAAAGTTCGGTCCTTTTGATTTTCTGCAGCTGCGAGCCTCGGACGGAGCTTGTTTGAGACTTGTAGGCTGTTGATCAATCCAGGCACCGGGGGCTGTGGTGTATTTTGGTCTTCCAATTTTTGGAAATGTGTGTTGATGTTGATTGGTTTCAAGTTGTGTTCAAAGGCCCCTGGTGCAAGATATGCTGCCCGAGTTGCCTTGCAATATCAGCATTTTGTGTTTTTGGTTCTTCTCCTCTTGCTTTTCATGTTATTATTTATGTATTTATTGGTTCTTTATGTTGTTGTTTTTTGGTTTGTTCTTTTATTTTCTTTGTTTTGTGTGTGTATGTTATGTTATTTTCCCTTCTTCATTTGTTTTTTGTCTTCTTCTTCTTCCTCCTCTTCTTCTTCTTCTTCTTCTTTCTTCTTCTTCTTTTTCTTCTTGCTTTACCTCTTCCTTTTTTTCTTCTTCTTTTGCACTGTTTCTTTATTTGTCGTGCTTATTATCTTTCTCTTGTTCTTTGTCTTCCACTTTTTGCCTTCTGCTCCTCTTCCTTTTCTCTTCCTTTGCCTCTTCTTCTTTCTCTTGCCTTTTAGAAAAAAAGAAACAACAACGAGAGGAAGAGAAAGAAGACAGGGAATAGGAAGAGAAGAAGACGAAGAGGAAGAAAAAAGGCAGAGAGAAAGAGCAAAAACAAAGAGAAAGCGCAAGAAAAAGAGAACAACAAGAGATTGAGAAAGAGGAAAAGGAAGATACATAGAAAGATAACGAAGAAAGCAAATAGGAAGAGAAGAAGAGGAAGAGACGGAGAAAATGCAAAGGACGAGGTAGAGAAACTGAAAGAAGAAAGGGAATAGGAAGAAGAAGACAAGGAAGAGAAGGAGGAGAAAGAGGAAGAGAAAGGCAAAGAGAAAGGGAACGAGAAAGAGCAGTAACGTCTAAAGATTCTCTGGCTGAACTGGGCCCCAACCCTTCCCCTTTTTACAGCCGGTGCCCGGCTGTCAGGCGTAAGCCTTTAAACAAGACATAGTAAAACTAAACCAAATCATTTGGATTGTAAACCTCTTCCAAATAGTATGATGTTCTTTCTTAATCAAGAGTTTGCACTAGAGCTTTTTTTTGCATTGGGTGTTGAATTCGTGTGGGGGTTCTTGGAAGTGGCCATGCGCAACTTTAGGTCGTCCAAAGAGGATGCTCCTCCAGGGTCCTGCTTGTTTTTCCTCCAAAGTGACGTGTTCACATTGCCTGACGGAAGCACGTTCTTCCTCCGAAGTGATCACTTGGCGCTTTCCGCGTGGATTTCCAAACGTGGCTCGTGTGGCAGCCTGCGCCGGAGGTTTCTGGCCTTGCAGCCGAATCGCCTGATGGCTGTGCAGCGAAAGAGTTGGCCCATTACCTGGCAGTCTTTGCCCTTGGCACCTTGAGCCACACAGTTTCAGAGGTCGGATGATGACCAGAAGTGACCTGGGACAGGTCCGTGCCCTAAAACTCTTTGAAATCGATCATGTAGTACTGACAGTCCCACTGCAGTCATCTCCATGATTCTGCTGCAAGCAAGTCGAGGGTTCGGGCACATCGATTGGCGATGATTTGGCTTTCGGACCCTATAGTGATGTTTGCCTTGGAACCTTGATTTTCCAGCACAGCACAACTGAGGGAGTCAGATGACAACCCCTCGTCACAGAGTTTGCAGAGTGGCGGGCTCTACAGTCCCTTAATTCCAGAGCTTGACAGCTTCCGCATGTGCAAACTAATCCATCGAGGAGCACGATGTTCATATGCAACCCATATCAAAAACAGAACAGCATAGAACGCTACTGTTCTATATTCTATTTGCTGCTTGTTCCTGTTCCTTCAGGGAAGGGTCTGGCCGTTGGAATCTCCGGTGAATTCGCTTAAGGATCGGTAGAAGTCGCACGGACTTGGTCGACCGACGAGCTTCGCTCAGGTGGACGTGACTTCCCTCGAGCTCCTCCCCAGCAGCAGCCTTGCGAGTCCGCCGAAGCCGGCGCCGAGTCCCGTACCGGCGGAGCCGGTGCCCGGCAGCGAGTCCGGGCGTCGGTGGGCGGTGAAGGATGGAGAGCTGCAGGAGGGTGTCACGTGCAGCCCAGAAGCTCAGCTTTGAGTTAGCAGAACGTAGAGAAACAGACCCTTTTTATGTTTTTTTTCATGAGTTCCAATATGTTTGTGGAGATTTGTTTGCTCAGTTTTCCCTTTTGGATTTGTCAAGCTCCAAAAATATCAATGCAGCACGAGTATTTCAAAGGAGTAAATTATGTATTCCACTGCGGTTGATTGTCTGAGAGCGCTGGTTTTGTGCATCAAATCGGACCCTATTCATGATGCCGTCGGGTATTTATCCATCTCTTGTATGGTGCACAACCGGGTGCACTGTTCCCTCAGAGGATTATTTTTCAGAGGATCAAGGTATTGTCGAATCAAGACAAAGTTTGAGACTCCCAAATACCGCGAGTAGATGTTCAGGGAGCCATCCAAGAAACGAATTCGCTCCCCAGCATCCAGGACTACCTTCAACGCCCCTGCATAGGGAATTCCCCTCACACATCCTCCCCCCACAATCCATAGATTCATGACTCAACCACAGCTTCTACGAAGGGTGTCTGAACCATATAGGACCAACGACGGGGTCACCGTTTTTGCTGCAGTCTTTGCAGAGTTGTGCGCCGTTTTTGCTCCGCCAAGTGGTCTTTCTTCTCCTAACAGATCGCAGTTCTAAGGAGGGGGAAGTACCCAGCGACGATGGCAGCTTGGTGTGGACATGATTCGATGAGGGGATGTCTGGCTGGCTTTTCCCACTGAGAAGGAGCAGAAGAGACTACCTTGAGGAGGTCAACCTACCCTGGTGAAAGGGGCTCCTGGCTTTCACCCACAGACATATCCCCAAAAATGCTATGCCACGATGGAAAAAAAAGATGGAAAACTATACATAGCTTTTCGCACAAGACATGGCGTTGTGATCAACAGGGCCCAAGACCCTCTAAAACTTCAACAAAATTAGGAACATCTATGACTCTTATGACACATTCACCTGCCTTCAGGAGCCGTTTTTGCAATGGGTGCTTGTTCTCCATCCGTTTGAGGCTGGTTCATTTGCAGCGGCCCAGAGCAGCCGGAGGAGCCAGAGGCACTCCAGTGGCAGCTGGAGGTCGATGCCGGGGAGGTGCACGGCGAGATCAGCTTCGGACGCTCGGCGTGCTGCACGACGTCAGTGGTTTCAGATGGTTCATGTCAATGGCTAGCGATTCAGCCGTACCTTCTCAGGTACGGTGAGGGTGGAGACACTGAGAAGGTACTTGGATCTTCATGGTCAATCCATAACACCAGGCTGCCCACGGCAGGCTGCACTCTCTTACTTTGGGTTTGTCATGGGTTGTCCTAGGAAACTTGTAACAGTCGGTAAACAATTATCGCAATTGTTGAGAAAGGCATCATCATCATCATCATCATCATCATCATCATCATCATCATCCACTGGGCCCTAAATGGGATATATAGTACCCAAACATATATGCATCTCTGGGCTTGTGCCTTGGATCGATCGAGATGGACCGTCCCGTGGTTGCTTTGTCCTGTTCTACCACATCCTTGATCGTGAATGCTTAAGGGGCAAGGGAGAGAAAAAAGAAACAGACCGTCCATGGGCCATGGAACTGGCTCGTTGACCGTTGACCGATCGGTTGGGGGAGGTGGTTTCAGGGGGTCAGGGTCAAGGTGGTCGGGTTTCTGGGCAGTCTTAGGCTTAGGCACCCCTTGGAACCTCCGTCGAGCAAGGCTCTCCCATGTTCCAGAATCCACTCAAAAGAGCTTTGACTGGACTCTTTGGCCAGCAGCTCCAAAAGAGCATACAGATGGACGGAAATCGGCAGAGTTACAAAGAAGCACACCCTCCCCCACACCGCACCGAACGAGCGGAGCTCCGGTCCGCTTTAGTGGTGTTCAGGCAGAAGAGACATGGTTTGGAGGGAAGGAACGTCCCTGGTTCCTTCACGATGTGACCTTTTTTGGAGTCCACTTTCAGCACCAAATCTCTGTCTCGGTGACCTATGCTGACGCAAGAAAAGTTTGGGAAGATGAAGTTTGGAGACGTGCAAAAAGAAACCAGACTTCCACCCTCTTCTGGATGGTGATTTCAGGTGTGTTTAACGGGATCAAGACAAACTCGGTTTTAATAGAGTAAATGGTGTTCATCAACAAATCATTCTCTCCAATTGTCCAATTTAATCCTTCTTTACACCCACTGACTTATACTGTTTTTGTGTACATGTTTTTGTTGTAAGGATCAAGATGGCCACCAGGTCACCCAACTCACCAACTTCCGGATTCACCGGAGGTCTCGCTTCAGACCCCGAGGCCTGGACGCCAAGGTGGAGCTCCGATTGGGTCTCTCGGTCGCGTCGACTCGACCTTTGTGTGTGTGTGTGTGTCCTCGTGTGCCCCCCTTGTACCCATAGGGATTCCCAACAGATTCCTGGATGAAACCTATCGAAGTGTGTGGTCGTGCCCAAAAACTGTTTTTTTGCGTGTTTACCATTTTTTGTTAAATAAGCCAGACACTCAATGTATATGGCTACATGGATCCCTCAAGCCACCCCCAAGGTGAGTATATAATCATAATATATAATCTTATATAGTCCGGTCCGTTCTGAAGTGCTTGGGATTCGGATAGACGTTGATGTGCGGTTTGGGCCTCGGTCCCCTTCGAATCAGCCGTGGCGCAGCTGTAGGACAGCTGTAGGAAGATCAACAAGGAATCCACAGATGCGCAGCTACATACACTAATTACCTTCCGAAAGCGCAGCTGTGCACCACTTCCTTCGCACCATGACCTCAACCGTTGACGGACCCACCGGGCAGCCGCTGGTCGGGCCGAAGACAGGCAGGCGCCGCACCGCACCGCCCGAGCTACGCACCGAGGCGAGCTGGTCTTGCGCTTCGACCTGGCAGAGCAAGGCCTCGCCTGGGAGAACAACGACCAGTCGCCGCGCTCGGAGCATGTGGAGTTGGACTTGGCGCCGGGGACCAGCCACACGGTCAAGGCGAGAGATGCGGGAAGAAAAGGCAGGTAGCACACACATGTACACACCATTATGGATGTGAAGCATTGTGAAGCCATGTCTACTAAATGTCAATAGCGTTGGGGATGATTCATGGTCCATGTGTTAAGTAGCACTTTGAGAGAGGAAGGTGTCCGGACCGATGAACACCAGTCCCGAAGGAAGCTGAAGGAAGTCTGGAAGAGTCCCCCTGCCTAGATCCGGTCAGCTCCAAGCAACTGGAAGGGTTCCGGTGGAGTGGGAGTCCCAGGCATTTGGCGTGAAAAGGTTTTGGGAGTTCGGGGCTTTGGATGATGAGGATGCCAGGATGTTCTTCTTCATGTCGCACCAGGCACACTTTGAGGAGCTGGGCACCGAGAACGGTTTGTTCAGCTTGGAAGTGGATGAGGTGCCCCAGCAAGCAGCTGACATCAGCGTGTTTGTTTGTGTATGTTGCCCTCCAGAGATCCAGGGCCTTTTGATAGGGTTTGCCTACTGTAGCTTGGCAGCCTATACCCAAGGTGATGTCCGGGTCGTCGAGGGGATATTGCAGTCCGGTTCCAGCCAGCAGCCCATGGCAGTGCTGGAGTTTTTTTTCCAACTACTCTCCCAAACAAACCGATCGATTAATTAACCAAGAGTGCAGGTTTGTAGGCAACGGTCAAAATACAGGTGAGTTCCGCTAGGTTTTGTAGATTCGGCTTGCTGTAGCCGCTTTAGTACCTAAAGGTGCTGCTCTGCAAGGCTGTAGATAGGGCCGAGAATCATTCATTCTGCTGGAAAGTGTGGCGACATACCCGTTACATGCACCCTCAGAATTCACCCCAGCACTTTGGGTCCATGTTCATCTTCCCGGGTGTAAGTGATCTGGAAGGCAGTCCGGAAGGCCCTGTCCTTGCCCTCCTCCAAGCCGCTGAGGTGCCTTTGCCATTGCCATGTCCAAGATCACCTCTTGAAGTGCTGGAGTGGCGCTGTCGCGAAGGTGCTGATGGGAGTGGAGGGTCCAACTCTCCAAGACCATCCATCCGAAACCTACCCTAGGGCCCAATAGGCCATATCCTCAGGTTCGGTGGTTAGCCCCCCTGGCACCCACCCCAAGCATCTTCGAAACGGAGGCAGTTGGAGCCCTAGGGCTACATCGCATATACGATGGTCACATACCAATCGCAGTATTAATTATTCTTGACCCTTTGACTGTGACTTACCAACATGGAAGTCGAAAATGGTCCCTTGGAAGGCTAATTATACTTCCCCTTGTGGAACAGGGGATTGTCCGATCCTTCGATATCAAGAGTTGGGCCATGGGTGTCTCTCCGTTGAAAACAGAGCCAGTGGTTGCACAGCGGCATTGGAAGGGTCTCGAAGAGCTCGCTCGGGTCGCCGGTCGGGAGCGACCGAGCCGGGAGGCCCTTGCTGCATGGCCACACCGGCCACGGGAAGATGCAGATGAGAAGAAGCCCCCCAAAAATGGTCGATTCTGTGGCCGGTGAGTATACACAGGTTCCTTTATACCTACAACATTGCAGCCCAAGCAGGTATTCATGGGATATGAACAACATCTGGAGTCACAAAAGGAGTGCCTGTGCCCCTGTCACATCCACAGCCCCTGGATGGGACGAACCAAACCACCCGAGCCTCCATGTGACTCCTGGAAGTTTATTCCTCAACTCACCCTCTGGTCCCATGCTCTCATCTCCTTCAGGCGAACTCCGTGTGCGCCATCTCTATGCTGATCCCCTCGAGCCAGAGCCGGATAGGGCGCTCGAGCCGGAGACGGCGCTAGCAGAGCCCATGGACGCGGTGGCGACACCGGTGGAGTGGGTGCAGCAGATGTGGGCCCTACACCAGGTGGGTGAAGAAGGGTGAAGAGAGTATTGTGTAGGAGGTGAAAAAGGCAAGGTCCGGCAATGGACTTAGTCCATTGAAGCGGCTTAAGGACCTCTCAGTCTTTGGTGAAGGATTGGTCGAAAAAAAAGCCCTGACATGGTCATGTTTCCCAAGGTGCACTTGCAGAGCTTCCTGCAGGGCAGCTTGGTTCCACTCGACTTCGCATCCCATCTCGTCTCATCCCATCATCCTCCATCGTGCTATGGGTTGGGAGCGAAACTGGTTTACTTATCTTCACTATGAGATCGCCTCCACCAGACCTTGGCATGACCAACGGATGGACGGGCGAACCCGTCTTCGGTGTTGCTTAATTATATGACATTATGACATGATATTATAAGTAAGACTGTACCAACTCATGAGCTTTTCTCAGGTCGTCATTCGTCATTTGTGATTGTTTCTATTGTTGTTCCACTTTGGGGTTCCTGATGTGTTGATGTTTTCTCCCGGTTCGCTCCGATCGGTTGGGTCAGGGTCCTCGGTGGGGTCACAGACCGTTGACCGACCCGGAGGGGGTGTTTCTTTGGTCGTTCGCGGAAAAAATGGTGGGACCGGTGGGGCGGCAAGGGGTGTTGGGTCAACACATATATTACATTAATACGATACGTTATGAGATTCATACCTCATCGAGGTATGGGAACCCACTTTGACCAAGAAAACCATGCAGATCTTATGAGCAAGAAAGAATTCTAGAGTGAGTGAAATGCCAGATATCTATTAAGTGACACATATTTACTAGGACCATCCGTTTGGGGTGCCCCACCTTGACTACCCTGCACCAGGTCGTCATGGTGCGGTGGTTTCATCGAGGGGAGTGCCGAGCTTTCTACCCGAGCATCAAGCATCTGAATTGATTTGCTCGAGCCGCCTAGGAGCCCACCCCAGCCATTGATTTTGGTATTTAGGGATCTTCTTAGGGCTCCTACGAGCCCACCCCAGCAGCCACCTGGTAGTCTTAGGGATCTTCTTAGATGTGCTTAGATCTACCAGGTGTTCCTGTTCCAAAAAAGGCACCCAACGGAAAACCGGAGGAGGATCCTGTGGATCCGGAAAAACCACAGCCTTAAGGCACCCACGAAGCGACCGGGCCACCGGCCGAGCTGGCAGCAGAACTCTCACTGGAGGATGCTGAGGGCTTGTGGGCCAGCAGCTTGGGAGAGTCTAAAGATTCTAAAGGTGGAGGCATTTTGGAAGTTGGATCCAACAAGTTCTTCATGTTGGGTTTTCCTGATGTTCTTTCCAAAATTCCTCATACTTCCTCGTGCGCATGTGCCCTGGCAAAAAAGTCCAAAATACCCTCCATTGCTGAGACGTTCTGCCAAGAAAAGGGGGGCAGAAAAGGAACACTGAATCAAAGACACCGCCTTCGGGTTCGGTGGGCTCCGCACCTTGATTGCCTTGAATCAGATCAGACGACAGGTGTTGGAAGGTGATTGAATCCTTACTACTGGGGCAGAGGTACGGCCGGTATAGGTCTCACCCCCTTGGCACATTATGGCACATTGCTGGGTGGGGAGTGTGTGGATGTGTGTGGTGGGGGGGGCAACTGAGAGTTTCCTGCATCTTGGAGCCACATGTTCTCATCCCAGGTGGTCATGGTGATGGGACGCTTCGCATTTGGCTACGCCCTTTGGATGAGGTCTGTGGGTCGGATGAGACCGAAGCCCTGGAGGATAGGTCATGAAGGAGTAAGGGGTTACCTATCGGTTTACATATAATAGTCTGTTGTTGTTGTGGTTGTTGGTTGTTGGTTGTTTGTAGTTTGTTGGTTGTTGGTTGTTTGTTGTGTTTGTTGTGTTTGTTGTTGTTGTTGTTGTTGTTGTTGTTGTTGTTGTTGTTGGTTGTTGGTTGTTTGTAGTTTGTTGGTTGTTGGTTGTGTTTGTTGTTGTTGTTGTGGTTGTTGGTTGTTTGTTGTTTGTAGTTTGTTGGTTGTTTGTTGTTTGTTGTTTGTGGTTGCTGTCGTTGTTGTTGCTGTTGTTGTTGTTGGTGGTGGTGGTTGTGTTGGTGTTGTTGGTGTTGTTGTTGTTGTTGGTGGTGTTGTTAGTGTTGTTAGCGTTGTTGATGTTTTTTTTGTTGTTGTTTGTTTGTTTGTTTGTTTGTTTGGTTGGTTGGTTGGTTGGTGGGTTGGTGGGTTGGTGGGTTGGTGGGTTGGTGGGTTGGTGGGTTGGTTGGTTGGTTGGTTGGTTGGTTGGTTGGGTGGGTGGGTGGGTGGGTGGGTGGGTGGTTGGTTGGTTGGTTGGTTGGTTGGGTGGTGGTGGTGGTTGTTGTTGTTGTGGTGTTCCTTCGCATACTTATCCCTCAGAATGATACGTATATATATAATTAGATGTATATATATATATACTGTATAAATTGTTATTATATGTACACATGTGCGTGGAGTGTTATTGAGGACGGGGAAAATGCTGGAAAACGAGAGGAGGTGCCCAGGTGCCCAGGCGCCCTGTGCCAGTTCAAGTAAATTTTTGAAGGAGAAGGTTGGTGATAAGTGTCCCGACTGTCCGCCTGCAGTGATCCAAACAGAACAGGTTTAGCAATCTCATGCACTCCCCACCTTGAAATATTCACACAGGCCAGAAGCACTGGCTTAAGTACATTTTGCAGAATTGTTGATTTGATGATATTTGATGTTAGAAGAGGATGAATCACGCATGTGCGGAGGCAGATCATGGGCCTAATTTCACACCCAAAGCTGCAGTTGGTTTTGCTTCACTTCGTACCATGGTCTTAAAATGAGCAACGCAGACCATCCATGTATGGAACAAAAAACCCTCCGTTGACCCTCTTTTTAAAGCAATGTCGGTGACTCCATTTGGATTGCTTTTTGGGTAATTGAGTTCGTCTCGATGGGAACAGCTTTGAAGGCGTCCCGTTTTGGTGATGTTGGCTCGACGACCTTCTCATGGAACACGAGCACTCCCCGTTTTCCGCCCGCTTTCCACCCGCTTCGCACCCGTCTGACGTTCCGCCTCCCCACTAAGTGATTGATTTGAGTTTTGACCATTTTTGACCTCCCTTCCGTGAACGTGCTTGTTGAGTGCACGTTGATTTGAGTTTTTTCTATTAGGGGCCATCCTTGTTTGCACATAGAATCAGGTGCAACCTGTCAAACAACACATCTCATGCTTCTCTCGGCTCCATCATGTTCAGATGAGTTCTTTGCAAATCGCTGCCAGTAGAGGAGCTCAGTTCATTCGACTGCCAAGCCCACGGGTATGACCAGAGAGGAACTCCCTTCCGTTGCCCAGCGCCCTTCTTACAAATATGCAATCTTCATGTTTGATGCCTTGTGAGTTGCAAAGTCACGTCCCACTGAAGGGATCTTTAAGAAAGAAAGCATGACAAACCTACGCCGGAAGTACTTCCGACCGTGGAACATGTCACCAAAGGCCAGATTCCAGGCACCCTGGCCGTGCGGGAAACATCTATCCCTACATGAATCCCTGATCAAGCACCCAAACGGTCAACCCCATCCGGCTAAATTCGTCAATTCTCCAATCCCACACAGGTCGCATTTGGGGATTCTACATTCTCACTCATCAACGTGGAAGTGCATGGGAAATACGACTTTCCGTGACAAACAGGGGGCGAACTCCACTTCCATGCTCTATTTTCCCTACCAACCATGGGGTCGGAATGCCTCCAAACGTCTCGGATTTTTTGTCCGCTACACACCGTGCAGCGGAAGCGTCTCTTGACGCTTCCGCCTGGCTCAGGACGTCGGTCGTCCCTGGTGCTGCTCCACGTGCTCTCGGTCTCTCCCCCGGCGACGCCCTACGCCTGGCGCCCGCGCTACGACGTGGCGACCGCGGCGCCGGCGACGTCCAGCGGGGACGTCGTAGACCAGCTGGTCTACGACGGCGCCCTGTCGAAGTCGGAGTTTCGAGGAGAAAACGAAACAAATAGAAGCCCTTTTACCATCTTTTACCCTTTTCCATCGAAGTAGCAATGGTTGCTATGTTGACATGTTCAATCATGTTCAGAGAGCATGAATAAAACTGTTCTTCGTTCTGCCTTGAAAAGATCTATGTATAATTTATAGAAGAATCAGATGTTTTCAGGTGGGTGGACACCTCCAATCACAGCCCACCGCGGCCTCCCAGGCATAGACGCTGCGCCTGCCTTTGCGACCACCTCGGACGACCTTGTGGGGGGCATCAGTGCCTTCGGTTGAGCTCGTTTGTCCTAGGAAAACCTCTAGCAGTCGGTAAACAAGAACATCACTATTTTTGAACAAGGCCGGCCTGAACCTGATATCATCCACTGGGCCCTGGTTATGGGAAATATATGAATGTTACACATTTAACCTCAGCTCGTACCTGAGACTTTTCTGTTAATTCTAGGGTAATTATGATCTGAAGTAAGTGGGGTCCCGGCATGTAGTTCATGAGCAACCGTCAAAACACGGTTTGTACAGCAGAAGATGTGATTTGGCTTCAATATTTGAGACTTTGATGGGCTTCCCCCGACAAGCGATGTCCGATACCAGAACATGAAGGATGAATCCAGGATGAACATACTGTAATTGCATAGTCATTGCTATGTGTTTGACATGTTGTGCGTGAAAATGAATGAACCTTGACCCGTCGAACCGTCTCCGTCGAACCGGAAGCCGGTTTCACTTCGCTCGGCTTCGCACGGCTTCTGCGTTGCGCCCGCGGCTCCGCGATGTCTTCGAGTTCTTCAGGTAGATAGGGACTGGCCTCCAGGTCTCACAAAGGGGTGGTGTTTGGTCCCCAAGTGAGTGGATGTTCTGGGCACCCCTAACCTCCATAAATAAGCACCCCTTTGTGACCTCTGGCCTGTTTGACCTTCTTGGGGTGGGGTTCTGAGTGACCTGCAGTCATTTCAGCTAACTCTGACGAAACTGTGACAAGTGTTTGCCTGTTCATCCATCAAACCCAGCCAAAAGGCAGACATTTGGCATAGTTGGAAGATCCAGGTCTATACACCTCCGGACATGATTCATTAGGTTCATTTTGTATGGGCGGGCATGTGCATTACCGTCCTTTGTGTTCGACATACAATACCTGAAAATGATCATCTGGCTGGGGGAATGACACCACCGATTTGTACACGATTTCATGGTCGACATTGGTCAGGGAATTCTGGAAAGATGCTGGTTACTTGGCCAGGGTTTTTTGGGGGATGGGTTCTTGTTGAAGTAAGCAGTGACTTGACAGACCATTGAATGGAGCAACTGCATGGAGCAGGGGTTAAGACTTCGATCGAACTCCTGAGATGTTGAATTCTCAATTGTGTTTGCTCTTCATCTCGGACAAGTCACAGATGAGAAGTTCTGATTATAACCATCCTGGAGTAGATAGAGTATGAACCAACCCCAAGACAGGACCCGTTTCCTAAGCATCATAATCTGTAAAATCCCTCTCTGCCCACCTGCCAGAATCCTATCTAATTACTCCAGGATGACGATCATATCGCAGATCCAGTTCCTCTAGCATCACTGGACCCCACTTCACATGGGGACCACTGGGCTCGTTCGAAACTTTCAGGTGCCGTGGCTTTGGCCCCCATGGCCGCAGCACCTGGGCCGCACACGGGATGCGCCAAGCAGCGGAATCCCCGTCGGACCGTTTTTGAGAGTCCACTCACCCCCCACTCCGCCACAAGGCCTTTTGGACCGCAACACATTCCGAGCACATGCCTGGTGTTGCTTATTTTGCTTATCAAGTGATTGTGTATTGCCCTTTTTGGGTGAATCCGCTAAGCTGTGGAAGATGTGGTGTTTTTCCCGACTTCCTGGACGACCATCTTCCAAGCCTTTCAGGCGGACGTAGTCACGGCGGCCTCTCCGGCCTCCCGAGGCCGTGGCGGCGGGGACCGGCGGGGGCGAAGTGCTGTGCTTCTTGTGGCGCCCCAGCTGGAGCAAGCTGACCAACTCCGAGGCGGCCGAGTGGCGTGTGGCGCGGTGGCAGCTGGAGGGTGGTGGAGGAAGGTGAGAGTGTGGTACACTGTAGGATCTGTAGGAGTGAGGGAGCGATGGCGGAAGGGTGACAAGAACATATCAGAAGTGCTTGAGCATGTTCGATGCCCAGTCAATGGATAAACTTCAACCAGTACTTCAACCCTGGTTTTGGGGGGGATTGGTTTTTCCAGGGAAACTGAGGCAGAATGGATGTGACGATGGGTCTTGTTGGCGTTTTGGTTTGGGTGTCTTCCGAAAGCTTTTCGTGTGCCGTGTGGGGCGAAGATCAAACAAATCGCACCCACCTGCGCGCAGATTGGAAGATGTCACACCGGACTGTCGTTTTTGAGGGACGTCCTCAGGTTCAAGTCACCTCCTGTCAGAAGCTGACCATGTTGGAGAGTTGGGGGGCTAGGAGTTGTTCCAGATGGTTGCTTTGTGGGAACTGGGAAAAGAGCATGCTGGGTTTCGACATTCTTGCTTGCTTGCTATAGTTTTGGATACTGTATGGTATTGGTTTGGACATGGTTGCCTGATATTGTTTTTGATACACCCGTGGAAGATCAACATGGAACCTGACAATAACAGGTTTGGGGGAAGCTAATCTTCCAAAGGTCCATATTCAGGTTAATCTATGGATTTGAATATGGTTCTTTGGCGTTTTGCTGCGCAGAAGGCCCGCATCTTTGCTTTCTCGGTGCACCTTGTTTCCAGCATATTCACCACTCCTGTATTGTTCTGTGCGTGTAGTGTTTTGTCAATCTAAAATGGGGTCTACTCCCCCTAGAACTAACATGGAAGTGGAGTTCACCACCTGTTTGTAGTGGAAAATGGTCTTCCTTTCGGGGTCATTCTCCCTTCCATGTTAGTTCCAGGGAGTGTATGACCAAACGACTTCTTCGGGTTCAGCCGAGACGAGCGCTCCGACATCCCCATGAGTTGGGGAGAGTGGCGTCTCCCCTTCTCAGGTCCAAAGCTTGCTTGCCAAGTCGGAGTCAGACGATGGCTCAGTCCGCTGGCGTTTTGAAAAACTTACGGAGTCGTGGGAAGAGTGGCCGGGGCGGGAGGGGAAATGCCAAGGAACACAGAAGGAAGCAGATATAGAAGACATTAGAACATGTATTTTCAGCAGGCATGGAAGTCTCTTTCTCTCCGAAAACCGTGCAAGTGGTTTATATATTTCTGGTGTACTGTATTCTATATATACTAAAACAGTGCGAGAGTCTCACGAATTCACCTTGTTTCCATGCAGCTCGTCGAAGGACAAGTCTTGACTCAAGACCTTTCTGAGCCAACTTAGACCTCAGAAAGGCCACAACATCCCTCCGACATCCTCTCCTGTCGGGGGCTTGTGCCACTTCGGAGGCCGACTGCCCCGCGCCCACCGACCTCCACACGTACGGCTTTGTGTGTGCCATGCGCCTGCGACAGCATCAGGTGGGCATCAATCATCTGAAGGCCAGTGGGGGGGGAGGCACGGATGGCCGGCCGCTGGCGTGTAGCTGCCAGCGGTTCCATGTCGGAATGGATTTGAGTCCCTGCTTGAGTGGGTGGATACCCCTTTGGAACTGCTTTTTGGAGTATGTTGTGTGCTGAAACCAACCCATCCTGAAAGTTGTTCAATGGAAGATGCTGGAAGGCGGAATTGTTTTGGCAAGAGCATGTCATTGCTCCAGGCGTTAGATGATTCTTTGTAGTGAAGCGACTTAAGCCCAAACGAGAGTACGGTTTTTAGCTTGTTCTTGACATGGAAGGTGACTTGGCCTGGCCACTGAAGAAAAAGGATTTGCTTCCAAAACTGGTGCCGTGTTTGGTTTTTCCCCAGGTGCTTGCCGTGTAGGTGAACATGTTTCAGGGTTGGACTAGTCTACCCCTAGGGCTCCAAGTACCTCCTCAGAAGGTATTTGGACCCTTTAAACCCACCCCAACTTGGAGCCCTAGGGTATATTATGTATATGCGGTATATGTTCTTTTGTTTGTTTTGAGCCATTTCCGGATGTTCACCAGATGCATAGCCCCCGGGACTTCCCCACTTCCGTCATCGTCCGATTCACGACTTTCTTGTTGGGGGGACAACGGAAACGATTGGAAAAGCCCAGTCCCAGAAACGATTGGTTGAAATAATCATGGGTTTGGTCCTGTTGGGTGAAAAACGGTCATCCATCCTTTTCCATAAAACAAATTCAAGGAGTGTCATGGATGCCCCTAGGTATGCCAGACTCGCCGAAGATCTTTGGTCGCGTGAAACATCCCCCACCTCTCAGCCTGAGAGCCTTCCTTGAAGTTGGGGAATAACCCTATCTATATATTATATATATACTATTACATACATGATCTCAGATGAATCTGTCCCAACCTCCCCAAAAACCTTCATCCGATCCCTCCACTTCCACCGGGCCTGCCGCAGCTCCTCGCGGACGGGTCTTCTGCCCCGCGCTTGCTGCTGTGCTCCAGCGATGCCGCCGGGGTCTTGTGCATCACCGACGGCCTCAACGGGCAGATGCTGTGCCGTGGTGTGTCAGAGTGGCCGATGTCAGATGCGGCTCACGTTCTTCCTCACTGTGCTTAATTTCGGTCCTGGGCTGGGTAGAGGTCTACCGGGAACACGGCTTCGATCGGCTTCGTGGATGTTGGCATAAGTGTATGCTGATTATACTGTTACAGAATGTAAATGTATGTTTTGGCCGACCACTTGCGGTAGTTCACTTGCCACTCTTGGGGGCTTCGATCGGACGTCCCTAAAACAAAGACTGGCCCTAAAGGGCCGGTGCTGGCGTCCGAAGAGTCTATGTTATGTTGAGTAGTGGTTGATATAGTCGAAGAGTGGTCAAACTGGTTAGTGCCATCTCAAATCAACAGCTGTAAGCACCTTCTTTTGTTTGGGCGTCAGTACTGAATGCCCAAACACTCCATGTATGGAACATTTACCTACATTGGAGTTGTTCTACGGGTCAATGCATGTACCTAGGCGTCCAAGACCCATTAAAGAACGGTCGACCTGGCTTTAGTGTAAGGCCCTTAGTAGTTGGCAGTTGAATCAATGGTTGGCCAGCAAGCGGGTATTGGGGGTGTATATATATATATATGTATATATACTAAATGATTTGTGATGATGTGCATGTCATGTGTGTTTTTTGGTACAGTACAATACTGTATTTATGGTATTGTGCTAGTAGACGTCGCGACTATTCGCGACTCAGTCCAGTCCAGTGGTCGGAGGGCCGAAACCGGTCGTCCGCGCCGAGGTTTGCGTCGTCCTTCGCCATCGGCAACCGCTCCAGCGGCCCGGCGCCACCGCCGGAGACAGTGGAAGCTGCCGCTGGGCCAAAGAGAGAAGCTTTGAAGCCAGCCGACAGGAACATACAGGAACCACACTAGCGGTCACAGAACTGGCAGAACCAACAGAACAAGAAGTTTGTATGATTTTGAATGATATGAATTATGAATGTTACTTATATTTGGCCAGAACTGTGAAAATCACGATGGAAACACTGATCGTGCGTTTGTTTGGCATGCCTTTTTGGATGCCATTTGTCCTTGAGAACGCCGGTGATTTGAGGAGCAATAGCAGGGCACCTAAAAAATCCTCAACATCTTGTCTTGCACACACCATCTATGAAGGTAACTGCTCTAACAGTTTACAGTCCAGACCATCCATGGGAACTGGCATATATATATTATATGTGTGGTACCCCCCAAAAAAATAGAAAAACACAAAGTCATATTTCACCGGCTGTTGTTGTGCTGTTTGTGACACCGCTTGGTCAGTCCCCAAAACCTCCACAAGGCCTATACAAGGCTTACTGGAGCAGGTCATGGCTGGAGAGGTGCCTGTTCATGAGTCGAGGCAGCCTGTACTGCGGAAGCACTTGGCTGCCATGGTATGCAACATGGAAAAGGGCTGAGACTCAGTCCTGTCGGGCTCATGTCGAAGCTGTCAATTGTTGGTATGGCTGACCCTGCGCGTGCTAGTGCTCACTGTATTAATAAGCTAGAAGCTGACAAGTTAGTTTGCCTTGAGCGTGTCCATGCGTCCCGTCTTTTTTCATGTCCTCGATGCTAAGGTCTTGCCGGCTTTGGAGGACCGAGTGCCTGATGGATCATCGTCTATCAGCTCAAGCTCTACGGACTCTTCTTCCTCCTCTGCTTGGGGCCCACAGGCACCAGTGATGACGAGGAGCACATCCCAAACCCAGGTGTGGGACCCTTTGAATCCTGCCGCGCCTCTGGGATGCTCCAAGGTCGCCCATGCCGGAGGATGACGAGGATGTGGATCGTCCCATCTAGCAGCATCTAAGCTAGACGGGCAAGTGTCTCCAGGCTCTTCAGTTTCTTCAATTCCATACTGCCATCCATGGCAAATTCCTTCATTGACGAGGCCATGCGTTCGCAGCTACGGTGGGAAGGAGTGGCGACTTGACAGTCATCCTTTTCCTCGTTGCGAGGTCAAGACGTCAGGTGACATTGAGGCGCCCCTGAGAGTGGAAGAGTTCTTGTCCTGTTGTCGCCAGCCTTGTGGTGTCAAGAGCACTGTCATGATCTTGGATGTGCAACTGGTGAGCGACTGTGGGTCTCCTCGTGGTGTTGCTTTGGCCTTGAAGGAGCAAAAAAAGCTTGCGAGCTTGTCGGCCACCCTGCATGTTGCAGAATCTCGGCCAGCTGACTCCACAGTTGGGGACGTCGTCATGGACAAAGGCAACGGGCAGTTGGATGTGATCAAGTATGTCACCTTCAAGAACACGATGGCAACACGTGCAGTCAAGAAGGCTTTCCAATCCTTGTTGTGCAGACTGCCTGGACACCATGTGCACTAGCACAGTGACCAATTCGGAGGCGCAGGCGATGCTGGGAGCCTCCTCCAAGTCATGTCTTTTATCAATGACAATTCACCAGCTCCAGAAACTGATGCCAACAGTGAACAGTACACATGGATTCTGATGAACATCAAGGAGGACTGTCCGAGTCTCATTACAGGGTGACCGGACTCGACAACTTTCAACACCAAGTGGCCTATGGGGCCTATGTGTATGATATATTTTCCTCGATGAACCCAACCGCAAGAACATCTCGTAACATCTCCATGGCCAACCTGCAGTCTTTCTGATGCAAAGCTCACCAGTAGTTGCATGAGAGCGTATGCATCCAATGACTTGGGCCAAGATGATGAACCTGCAGATGGTTCCTGCACCTCCATCACAAGCGAGGAGTTCCGAGCTACAAATGCAAAGTCCTGAGTTCCAGGGGTGATTCATGATCCATGCCAAAACAGCGGGTCAAGAAGAACGGCAAGTGGCATTGGCAAGCTCCAAACTACGCTCGCGCTCAGCCCAGTATGAGTACTAGCGCAAGAATGCCGATCTCTGGGTCGCCACCGGCGCACTTTGCTCATGGGAAATAACCTGCGTGCCCCGTTCGCATCCACGATTCCGCTGCGCATTGTCCCTTCTTCATAAGACACAAAGGTGTCTTCCACCTGCTTCACAGGGCATCAAACTAGTTCATCAAAACAAATATGCAATCAGTCTGACAACCACCCGGTGGATCTCCAGCCGTGGCCTCTGCCAACAAAGCTCCACACCCAGGTAAACGTACCTACAACCGTGGGGCACCTGGGTGCATTATACGACGCAGCTTGTGACCACGTCTTTCCTCCTTCCGGTTGTGCCGTTCACAAGCTGTCTCCCTACTTCTCCTTGTAAAGCGCTAGTGAGCGGTTGTTGAAACCTTCTGTTGAGCCGACTCTTCACTTTAGTCAAACGCTGAGTATTTACTTAAAGGGCTAACGCATGGGAGTTCAAAACTGATAGAGCTCTTGCGAGCATGGATCTAAGTGTGTGTAAGTGTGATTGTGTTGTGCTTTGGGGGGGTGCATATATAGTTAAATAAATATAAATATATATATATATATACGTTTGCCTACATTCCAGGTTGTCAGCCATTTCAGGTAGGCTGGACCACATCACACCTGTTTCGCACTCGTTAAATCATGGATCCACGGAGGTTGCGGGAAATTTGGAGCTCGAACCCCCAAACATCTGAAGGTTTGGGTTTCAACGGAGTCTTCGGGTTCAAGTGGAAAATTCTTAGGGTTGGACGCGCACCCCCCTAAAACGCCTGCCTGGCTTCCTGACTTGTGCGGCTCATAGGGAATGAGGGTGTATGGATCTCTAGACAGGGGCAAAAACTTCCCTTTTTTGTTATATACGCACCAGTCAGGCTTTCGGCTTTCGACCTTCCGGTTTTTCAGGGTTAAAGCTTTCAGCAACCCCTAAGCCCGACGGGAATCGAGCGAAAAAATGCCATGTCGCGCCACGTTCAGGTGGACTTCTCCAGTTGCATCCTCCAAGCTGCAACAGCTTCCGCGACAGGGCGTGAACACGAGGCTGGTGGAGTGATGGAGCCCCAAGTGTGTGACGTTGTGGTGTGGGTGGGGGTCAGCAAACTTATAGGCAAGTTAAAGAAAATAGTGGGTTGATGTTGTACATGTTGTTTTTGGTCGGTTGTTTCAGTTGTTGACCTCCGCGGATCCCAGTATGCGGTACGCATGCTCTTTCCTATCCCATTTAAAGGTCCGCAAGGGACCCCGTCCACGGACAGTTTCTTCCCACCTGCCCAGGCCGTGCGCCTATCGCCAACTCCCCCCAACGATCCAAATGGACCACCTGGGCAATCCACTGGTGCTGTGCTGGTGGCCTTGTCCAGCGGACAGCTGCGACAGCTGGCCGCCCACGCGGCGGAGTTCCGGCTGCTGGACAGCCGCGGCTCGGTTGTCTTGGGAGCGATCGGATGGTTTTCCGGTGGAGAGAATGGGGTGGGGTTGAGACCTTGGCAGGTAAATGTAGACCGTTGATGTATTTTAACTTATTATACCAGCATATAGACCCCAAACAGCTTAGTCGGCAAGAATTGTTGTTGTGGTGGGCGGCCGCAGGCCCAGCGCCTGCCTTGGAAAGGAGGAACGGAAACAGCAAGACAGCAGCAGGACAACAGAAAGACCAGAGAAGGACATGAGGAGGATGACAGAGGACAAAAGGATCAGAGAAGGGAAACAACACAAGGACAAGCTGTGACCGGACAGGATAACAGCAGGACAATTGCAAGCGCCAGGAGGACAAGAGGACAAGAGGAGGACACAGGGTTCAGAGGACAACAGCAAGACAACTGCAAGCAAGCAGCAGGAGGACAAGAGAAGGACAAGAGGAGGACAGAGGGTTGGCCAGTGCGGCCAGAGGATAACGACAGGACAAGAGGAGGACAAGACCCGGACACAGAGTTCAGTGGCGCGGCCAGTGTGGCCAGCTGTTTTTCTTAAGAGAGAACCCCAACAGTAAACTGGTTGCAAAAAAATACAAGCTCTGTTATGGTGCTTTTTGTGAGTTAGGAGAGGGTTTTTTGTGTGATGTTTCGTTTGTGATTGGGTTTGGACAGTTGCCGGCTACGAACCCCACTCCAGAATTCCATCTCAACAGTCGCATGCGGGCTACGCGCCTACACGTTAGATTTAGTTCACTTACTGCAGTGATTGTCAATCACCGAGGTGGGATCTGTCACGCCCAACAAATGTGCCCAAGAAAGGTGAACCACATGTTCCCTGTCCGAGGGGTGCCTTGACGTGGTGGTTGGTTTGTGTGGACCCGGGCGTTGGACGATGTTTTATAGTGTGAAAACCCATTGATTCGTGCTCGCTAAGAATTCATGGGCTTGTTTGGGAGCCTCGTGAGCCCCAAAAGGCAACAATTCACAATTTTTCTGGGAGGGTCCTGTCCCACCGCCCCGTGAGGCATCCGCGAGACGCGGCTTCCGCAGCTGCTGGGCGGCTGTGGCCGTGTGCTGCTGCTGAAGCTCACGGAGGCGACAGAGGTTTTTGGGTCGCTCATGCTGTGTAGGCAAGCAGTCTTCATTCGGTAGGCAGGCCCCCAAAAGACACAAAAAACATAAAAAACACGGAATCATAGTCATGGAGTTCCCAGATCCACTTGCTCCAACTCCAGAAATCCACTTGCTCCAACTCCCTGACAATCCAAGCCCCAAAGCGAAGCCTTCCGCAGTTGCCGATCGTACGCATCCACACCACGCAGGCCTTTCTGCTGGTGGTGCAGGCCACTGGCGCTAGCCTCTTCACACGCAGCTTTGGCAGCAACCTCGGTGGGCGGACGGTGTTTCGAGTCTCTCTACCCTCAGAGCTCGTGTGCTAATGTCCGCCAATGGCTGCCAAATCATCATACCAGAGACTCCAATAATTATTTTCTGTCGTCAGAAGCAGTGGATCCATGGCAGATGGTTAATAAATAAAGGTATTAGTAGGCCTTTATAGTGATCCTCCTCCAGTCCCAGTTGTATTTTTGTTAGTCTTTTCTTAGTCTCGACCAATGACTTGCAAGGCTCAATGGAGCAAGGTGAGGTCTGCCAGTCGAACAAGTCGCTTTTACGGAAGTGACCCAACACGGACGTGACAGTTGGACCCAGCGAAGACCATACCCGTTCAAGCGTTTCGGTGCTCTTTAGTACCTACACAGGTCACCCGGGCTTTGCTTAAGGGAGTGTTTTTTCATTTTCCCTAAGGTTAATCATGTTGAATCACTTCTGGGATGTATTTTTCCAGGTTCCTTGAGCAAATCCAAGTCACATACCTGGAACCTCACCTCACAGACAACGGGGTTTTCTCTTGGAGGAGAATCTTTTCGGGGCAGCCTTTGTGATCGTCCATGTTCAAGCTGGATGTGAACTGTAAGGTTTGAAAGGAAAACCTTTTCTTGTGCAATGCTCCATGTGGAGTGTTCCCCAGCATCGACCCAATTGTCACTACTGTTGTTGTTGCTGCTGCTGCTGCAGAGATGAGCAACGAATCAGATCATGTTTTGCGTGAAAATCACACACCTTAGGGAGTGACATGTCCAAATGTCAACCAGAGCATCCAAAATTTCCTGGTCAATGTCCAGTGCCTGATTTCATGATGGGAACTTTCCTTGTAGAACCGCATTCAGAATGGGATCCACATTCAGACCGACACAGCTGCCAGGCACACCATCAGAACCAGACCGGGACACCCGTCACCCCTGTTCAAATCGGCAAATCGGCGGGGGTACACCAATTGGGACCCTCACGCCGGACGCTGTCGGGTTTTCGACCCGATGTGCCAAGGAGACCGCTCGGACCAGCTACAACTGGTGTCTTCGGGTCGCTCAGCAGAGCTCCGAACCGGAGGGGTGGGCGAATCGGAGCGAACGAACTTCCTTCCGAAGTGGTGGCGAATTGGAGGGATGACCATGCTTGACCGTTGGAAGGTGTTTTAGCTAGGTCCACCTGTGACCCTCAGCCTCATGTTACAGGCTAGGTCCACCTGTGTTGAGGCAGTCTCCCCCCATGCTACATGCTTGCAGCTACATCGATCCTGCGACCCATGCGTTCAGCGTCCGACTCCCCGCCCGTCCGTCCGGACTCCGTGCGTCCCAGGACAGGCCAGGTTCTCAAAGCGTGCCATGTGCGCGGAGCTCTGCGAGATGGCTGGAGAGAGCTGTTTCTTTGCCCCTCGACATGGTCGCCATAGAAGAAGTGGCACCTGGTCCTGGTGGTCCTGGCCGCCATAGGCAGCCCCTGAAGGATGGGGCTTAAGCTTGAGGTTGTACTGGTGATTTTCAGAAAAGCCCCTAAATTGGAGAGGTCAAGTTATTCTGGTAGGGGCCCGGCGTTTCTTTTGTATAGTTCAGTCAGCTTGAACGGATCCACTTGAACGGTATGGCTTTGCACTTAGATCCCCAAGTGACGTGGTCAGGATGGTCAGTAGCTTTGTAGTATTGTCCACCCGAACCCGTTCGTCCAACGAACACGACGCATATTCATTTGATCACACTTTCCTGAAGGTTCCTTGTGTCTCTAGCAGGGGTTTGAGAAAAGTAGACCCCTGCAACACCTTCCAGCTACAGATCTAGCGAGAACTTGGGACCAAATGCTGCAAGTGTCCATTTTGGGGCTGAATTTCCAAGTTTGGTAGATTTTGATTGATTGCTGCAATTGCGATGTTTGATCCGAACGAACTCGCTTGTCCCGATGTGTTTTGGATTGCTATAGATTTCTTATATAATATGAGTTCCCACGCAATGCAAGAAAGAACGCCCAGCAATCCATGAATCCATATCCATCCCTGGCACTGCAATCAGTTTTTACCTTCGCAGGGTTTCCTACGTGGATCAGTATTGATATGGCGCCATGGACAAGCCTCAACCAAGGCCCCAAATGATGAAATCGGCACTCCATGTTTTGACTCCAACAAACGTCCCGGTTTCACTTACTCTGCAGACCTTCTGTGGGGACACCCTGGAGCTTTGGGCCTTGCCTGGCCTCCATTTGGTGGCCTCTCTCCCGCTGCATCGAGACGCAGCGCGAGTGGATGCAGGTGCCAAGCGTGCAGACCGTACGAACGTTGGGACGCGTCGACCCGATTCCCATGATTGCCGAAAAAGAGAGCGCATGGTCATGGACCACGATAGTCCAAACTGACCGGCAGTCTGACCGGCTCTACTTGTTTGACAAGCTAGCGCAGGGGGGATTTCGTGGTCTATGTGAGTCTTTGGGGCGGGGTGGAGGGACCAAACAAATTGGATTGCTCCGGCTTTTCCACCTTTTACCACAGAAGATCCAACCCGCCACCCCATCCCAGACCTCTGAATCCGGCGCCTTTTGGCCGCCTTTTGGACATACCTTGACAACCAACCCCATGTCATGCCCGACTGCATCGGGATGCCGAGGATTTTTCAGACCCATCGTCCGTGGTCAGGTCGTGTTTTTGGCGGAAATGTGTGTCCGTGGCCAGGCTACCTGTGCCCTAACGGCCTCATGCTGCTCCGCAGCCGTTCCGGGCACCATTTGCGCCTTTGCGGCCTGGCCGGGAACCCCGTCGCGGTCGCGCCGAAGGCTGCGTGGAGGTCTGCAGCGCTCGCGGAGGCCTTGGGAGAGGCTTGGAGCTGATAGGCGGAACCCGCGGCGTGCCACGCGGTGCCAGAGGTTGGCGGTAGGTGGTGAGGGAACCTGTGCGGCCGTGTGCGGCCCAAAGAAGTGGGTTTAGGCCTTTTGGCTTGCTTTGCTTCCACCAAGCGGCATGAATTCGACTTGGGAGGCTCCAGCTACGGAGAGATTGAAAAGGGTATGTCTATTTTGGATGATTTTTCGTGCGCCTAGCTTTACAATAAATGTATTTACTTGGCTTGACCGACCTGTGCTCAAAACACGCCTCAACCCCTCCCCAGAGCGATCCCTGTTTCGGAGGATGGAACAGTACCAAGGGCCCTGAAGGGGTGTTGCCCTTTGAGTCAGTCTATTGCCCTTTGAGCCTTAAGGGGTGTCCGTCCATCAACCGCAACCATGGGGTCCTGCTGCGTATCATTCAGCCGAGGGCAAGGACGAGTCCTCGCTCCCCGCTGCTGCGGCGACAAGCACTGGCAGCCAGAGCAGCGGCATGCTACTAGGATTGGATGGAAGTGGCTCAAGTGGAAGAGTGAGGAGAATGGAGGATTTGACACTTGTCCATCACGAGTCCTTTGCTGCGTATTGGCGGTTCCCAGACCCCATATTTGGTCGTGGAACTGTTTCGTTTTGGTGTAAGCGTCGGAGAAGAGAAGACATGTTTCGTGTTGAATCAATTTGTTGGGCTGGATCCTGCTCTTGAAATCACTTCCCGCCTATTGAGAGGGGAACGTTGGAAGATTCTCCCAGTTCTTCAACTTGTAGGGTGTAGCCCATTCCCAGGTCAGCAAGATTTATATGAGAAGAGAAATGACTGCAATTTGACCATCACAATCCACGATGAACGTAATTATCCTTCTTCACACTCATCCGGAGGCCTTCCCCATCCTGAGGAAAATATATCATAAAAATTCAGACACATTGAATCAGGTATCAACTGATTTACGGGACCTGGTCATACAAACATGACTCGGGGAGGTAAAAGACATTTAAAAAA
Source organism: Durusdinium trenchii (assembly GCA_963970005.1). Taxonomy (NCBI): domain Eukaryota; class Dinophyceae; order Suessiales; family Symbiodiniaceae; genus Durusdinium; species Durusdinium trenchii. The sequence goes on along the minus strand of CAXAMN010015558.1, from coordinate 275,801 downwards.
AACAGGTTTTACTGGGTCAGACTGGACTTGTAGGGAATAGTGCATTGAGCTCGTCCTGCGCATTGTGATTTTCCATGTTGCAGCCACTTGCTTGGGCACTTGAAAGCTGTTTGCGAGCACTCTGGTGACCAGTGGCCCAAGCAAGTGGCTGCCCAAGCAAGTGACTGCAAAACAACTAAATGTTAAATCACGTCGTCGATCTACGTCATATAGCTCGGTCGCTCTCTGGGGAATATGGCAATGACCTTTCGGGCCGTTCCGACGGCGCTGCGACGCTCAGGTTCGGTCACGCCATGGCGCTGCTCCGCGGCGAGGCGGACCGCGGCGGTCCCCCGCTACGCGCGGTGCTCCTGGGCGAGCGAGCCCGACCGGCGGAGGTGGACGGCGACCGCGCGGCTGCTTGACCGGTCAAACCGGGGCGACCGTGGGGTGTCCAGAACTATCCACACTCACTGGGGACTAAACACCACCCTTTTGTGACTCCATGGCTCCATGGATTGGACAATTTGGAACGAAACATGTGGGGTTGGTGTGGTGAGGAGATGTGAGGAGTGGCCCGGAGTGGCTGTCAAAGCGGAGGTGACATCTTCAGTTGGAGTGCCAAGCAGCAAGTGGAAATCGAAGGCTTTTGGAAATGCCCTGATCTCGGACCCTATAGGGGATGTTTGAGATGGTTAGTCGGAGGGCAATGGACAAGTTCAAGGTCGTAGTATCTCCAAACCAAGCCCTTTGGACGGAAAACTGCTTCACGAGAACCAATGAATCGACGTTTACATCATCAACTTCTACACAGACCATTCATGGATGGATGTCTATAGGGCAGATACTTCACACCCCACGCACCTGCGGACACTCCGGCCAGCTCGGAAGTCTGGACCTTCACTCCGTCCGCCTTTGAGGACCAGCTGCGCGGACTGCCTCCAGCCTGGCGCGACCTCCGTCCCAAAGATCCACCGGCGCGGGCGGGCACCGCAGCGGGCACCGCAGCCAGTGCGGCGGGCGCGGCCAAAGGTGCCGCGCCGGCTGAGCGTGCAGCAGCCAATGTGAGACACTTGGGCAGAATGGAGGGGGATGGATGAGGGGAAGACTTAGAGATTGTGGTGAGGATTGATTCATAAAGTGCCACCAACTTGAAGCACTTGACGGGGCATTGAGAACAGGAAGTGCCAGTGATGAGGATGTTTGTTGTTTTCTTGGTGATCTGTTCGAGGGCCGCCCTCAGAAGTTATACCGAGATTTCGATCCTCAAACAGCGAGCCTGGTCATCATCCGCCAGTTCCATGTCGGAATGGTTTTGAGTCCCATCCAGGGGCCGTGGATCAGGGAAGCCCGAGCTCGTCCAAGATGGGCACCCCTTCGGAACTGCTTGGAGTGGCCGAGAGTAACGTGATGCAACTGAGCTCGTCCGAAGGCATGAATTGACCAGCTTAAAGAAGAGGAACATACCCTCCCATATCCCGTAATACATGCCGCATGCCCCAAGCAGTTTTCCAGCCGGCCATCCTGCCACTTTGTAATTTATCGATGATAGGACTTCTTCGACCCAGTTATGTTAGGAACTGATGAAGATGATGAAAGCAAACATGTTCAGCCCAGACTCAGATACTTCTGCAAGATATCTCAAATCAATGGAAGAGGTCACAAGCCTCGCGACATCCTGCGATCACCGAGACAGCCGCCCACCCACTCCACCTGCACGAAGCCAGAAGACCCTAAGACCCCTTCAAGGACCCATCGCTTTCCTCAGGAGATGAGCTGGCGCAGACCACCCAGCGCGCCCTGGAGCGGGGTGAGAAGATGAACAGCCTGGCCAACCGTTCGCAGCGCATGGCCGAGGACGCCGACGAGTTTCTGAATTTGGCCAAGCAGAGCCCTGGTCGGCTGGTCCGGTCCGATCCGGCCGGTGAATTCTCGGGGAGCACCGAAAAAAGAGCCGAAGAAGGGTTCGGCTCGGTCACGGTGTTCGGACGGTTTCGGCTCGGTCACGGTCACCCAACTTGGGGGATTGGACGAAAAAGGATGAAACACTCACATGAGTCAGGACAAGTGGCCCCTCTTCCTCGTTTCAGGTTTCGTGTGAACCTTTCAGGAGTGTAATCCATTTGTCCAGCTTCTGGCCATCCAACTTTGGGGCTGTCCCCACCCGCAAGCCATGTTCTTTTTTTGCGGGTGACTTGAGGTGAAAGAAACTCTGAACATCTCTGAACAACATGGGCTTAACGGCTTCAGTCTTGGTTGTCGTCGGGCTGCATGGCGCTGGTAACTCCACTTCCATGTTAGTGAATGGCTGGGTAGCCCTAGGCTATCATGGATTTGGTTTTTGTTTGGCACTTTCTGGAAGAACCTTTAGTAATTCCTGACCAAGCATCTCGCGCGTGGACTTGTACCCATCAGAGAGCTTAACTATCAATTGGGAAACGGAACGGTCGCTCATTGGATGGCGCCAAGCCACGGATGTGCTGAGGATCAATGCGCGGCAGAACCGATGGTTTTGAAAGAAAAAGGTCCGAAGCGACCGCGGGGTCCCAGACAGGCAAGAGACTAGCTAGAGTCGGAGTCAGAGTGCAAGTGATACAAACCCCAGGAAATATACGTCAGGTACTTGATGGCTTTTATAAGATGCTTTTAGTGGTTGAGGCATGTTCTTTTGAGGAGAGACACTTGTCCATGACACTCGATGGGAACTCACAGGTCGTGTTCCTAGCAACATCCTGAAGCTTTCACTCACCCCAAGTGGTTGGTCTGGGTGTGTCAAGAGCGTTTGGGAAATTATATAACCCGGGTATAAGCGGGCAGTATATTCAGTCATCCCGTGCTAAGATGCCTATGCCTCTACCAGACCAGACCTGTTTGGGTCTTCAGTGCAGATGTTTTGCCTGCCGTAGTCCCACTGAGGCAGTCGCAAGCCTTAGAGCGCTTGATCATTGCCGGACGCGGGATGCTCGAGGGGGCGGGGTGGGAACCAGCCATTGTCCGAAAGGGTGCCACACGAACCCATGCGGAATGGAATTTGGTTGAAAAAGGAGTCAAACAAATTACGGTGCCCTTTTTGGGACCCATTTTCTGAGTTCAGATTTTCGCACTCTCAGTTCACAGGCATCGAAATGGGTGAAATCGGAAACGCCGACATAACGAGCAGGTTCATCCAGGTTCCTGCGCACCTGAACCAGGCCGATCGTCAGAAAAGCCACGCCTTGCGATCGGCCTATCGAATCCCAAGGGCTGATGAATTCAGCCTAAGAATTCTGGGGTTGGGTATTATGCATTATAGCCTTTCATATGGGCTGTTGTTCCGAAATGACCTGAAAATCAAAAAAACTCGGTGACGAGTGTTGAAACTGAAAAAATCTGAAAAGAAACTTTCTCTACCAGTATCATCCAATGGGTGTCCAACAGACTACCCTACCCTACTTACAGGTCTCCATTGGGCACCCGTTGGAAGTGCTAGGTATGAAGCATCAAAAAAATTATGCACAGACTTTGGTCACCTCTTGCATGAAGCATGGTGTAAAAGCCTCCCCGTCCGATGTCGGTCAGATCCGGTCGACTTTGGATGGCAAACCTGCTTTTGTCCACGGTCTGCCGTCTCAGACGGAGCTCCGCTCCCCCAAACCGGGACCTACCAGGCATCCGGCGTTCGACCGTCCAGAGCACTCCGATGGTCGGATGTGTTGAGATGGTGGTGGAGGAGCTTGTGGTGAAGAATGATTCAGAATGATTCTATTGAGCCTAAGAACTATATAGACTATCAGAACGCCGCCCTCTCCGTGGTGCGGAGAGTCTCCCGGTTTGTTTGACTTCCCAACCGGATTTGGAAAGACTTCCATCGTTCGCGGTCTACTGGACGACTGCGCATGCTCAGGCCAGGCTGCAGATGAGCTCACCGACATCGCGCTTGCCGAGTTGGTGCGCGGGGGCGGGGGAGCAGCTCTAGGGCCCTTCGCAGCGACATCTGAGATGTCGGCGGAGCCCAATTCGGATATTTTGGGGCATTTGGGGTTGTGTGCAGGCTCAGGCGACAGGCAAAGTTTTTCTCGGTGGTTCAATCGCTGAAAGAAGCGAATCAAGACTGTTGTTACATGATACGTGTTACATAAGCTGGTGGATCACATCTAGCTTCACTGCTGCAGTTGCTATGGGCTTTTCCTTCAGCTGGGTGTATTTTTGGTGTTCAATTTTTGGATTGACATCCTTCCAGTCATTCCTCCCACTGGGCCTCCCACCCACGGAAACTTTTGAAGTCACTGTGCACATTGATACTCAAAGACCGCTTCAAGTTGTGCCATGTTTTTTCCAGTGTGCTGCATATGCAGTGTTTTGCCTGGCAGCTTTGATGTCGGTCCTTTGTACAACCGTAGCCAAAATATGTATGTCAGTGCTGATGTTCATTCACTTGGTGCACTGTGTTGTTTCTGATGCTGAAAGCAACAACACACAGAGGCTCACTCAGCAGGGAGTGGGTGCTTAAGCTCCTCTCACTCTCACGTCTCGAAGTTCTCTGCAGTGCTGCGGTGGCAGTTTTCACAGAGGCGAGTGCTTGCGCACGTGTCTAACATATTCCGGAAGCTCGATTGGGCCAGCGCCGCCGCTGCTCATGTTGTGCAAATATACATCTTCATGTTGATTTTAAAAAAAACACAAAACACACGTGTGTACTTGATTTTGGAGGAGATTTCCGTGCACTCTCAAGAAATCTGCGCATTTTGAAAACAACATTGCGCAGTTCTGTGAGCATGGTCATGTCTTGAAGCACACAAGAAGGCCCTGCTTGTCACTTGCGCCGGCGCCTGCGCCTCCAGTTCAACTTCAGGATCTCCCATGTATTTTGATACGGATCTGGTCTAGCACACTGTGGCTTGCAGTTCTTGAGCTCACTCTCTGACATATCCTGCTAGCATGTCCCACCACAGATTCATAAGCTTCGTAACTGCAGGCTAGTGTATTGGACGGAAAGACGTGTATAGGATGGGAAAAGACATGTATTGGATGGGTACAGGCGTGTATTTGATGGGAATTTCCGGGTAGAAAGTTTTGTCACGAGGTGAATTTCTTCCACAAAATGAAGCCCTGGCAGTTTGACAAACTCCAAATCTCTTGAGGGAGCAGCGGGCGCCATTCCTCTGGGATGGACACACCCTTCGACCCACAAAGGTATTTTATAGCTGCATGTTCTCATTTGTCAACGTATGACAGGCGTTGGAAGTGGGAAAATGCCACCCAATACTGTCAAAAATGGCTACAATCAGAAAACGTGCATTTCAAGTGATGTTTGCTTCTTTTCCCTGAAAGACGTCTAGTGCAGAATGCGCCATTATGTTTGATCATTTGAGGTTGCAAGTATATATGCTCTATATTTATATTATAATCGTAGTGCCCCTCGTTTTGTTACCAGGAAGTGGTCAAAAGCATGTTTAATTAACACCAATTTGACCCACAAGCTTCCGACCGGCGAACTCTTGTGTACCTAGTCTTTGGACCGGACCATAGCGTCTTCAGGGTTCGGACCAAGCGGGCCGTGGGCGTCACCGTCGCCGTGGCGGAGGCGAAAGCCATTGCGGAGGCGATCCACGCGGAGACGTCGCAGCAGGAGATTACCGAGGCGGAGCCGGAACTTGGAGCTTGAGGGCACTGGGCCCCTGCGGAGAAAGTTTTGTGGTGGGCTTCGTGGGCTTCGTGGTGCCTCTGGTGGGGCCCGGTTGGTGCGCGAGTGCGCCGTGTGGAAGCCGTGTGCCTTGGAGAGGTGTTCACCATTTTGCTCAAACTTGGTGTGTGGCATGTTTTGAGGCGAAGATCTATCCTTTTGTTGCACTTGGAGAGCTTCACGGGGATCATGTGTTGCCTATAGTATCCCATGGGGATCGATCACCCTGCGGCAGCCACTGCCTGACACGGCCCTCTGGAGGGCCGGAGCTGCCAGGGTGGCCACTGGGCTACCGAGGGCCGATGCCCACGATCCGACACTCCATGGGACTGGCTTGCCTGATTGGGGTTGCGTTCCAGAACCTGGCTACAACTCGCTCAAAGTACTTTTGGAATATCTTTGACTTACAAGAGCCACTCACACTCACATTGACTCACACTGTCTCAGTCCAACCCCACTGGCCGAAAGCCCGCCAAATACCCCGAAACATCCAACTACCTTTGCTTCGCCTCGGCCTCGCGTCCGGGCCTCGCCCATCCACACCGCTTCGCCTCGCGTCTGCGGCCGGGCCGTGAGGCCGAAGAGCTGCTGCAGATGCTCCGCGCGCAGTACCTGATGCAACTCCTGGAGACAGCGGTGGAGTCCGAGGCCCCGATGCTGGTGGAGGTCGACCGACGCGGTGTCCATTTCGTGAACGTGTTGGAATGCGCCGGGACCGTTTTGTTTGTTGTTGCGTGTGTTTGGTCGGTTCAGCGACTTACTTGCGAAAGGTGTTAGTAGAAAAGAAAAGACTTGTATCTCGGCTGAGACAAGGCTGTGAGGAAGTCAAAACCTCCCTCAGCAGGTTGACACCCCTTAGCCTTAGACAGGAATCCGTTCATTGACATAAATTAGCATGGGTGCCATGACTCGCCATGACCCACATATATGACCCACATGGCTTTGAGGTGCACAAGGGTGAACATATAATCCGGTCCACCTATTAAAAAACAAGGCCCCCCCCTATAATTAAGAGAAACATAGGGTCACCGGGGAAGAGCTTCAAAACCAAAAAGTCATCCAGAAAAAACTTTATATAAAATCATTTATTAGACTCGTATGAAAAATTCAAAAGACCTCCAGATCGAAGGGTATTCCTTTTCCCCTGCAAAAACCTTTATTAGAATACTGATCAGAAACTGCTGAAGGTCAGTTCGACCGAGCAAACCTCCCTTCAGGACATGACCGAGCTGGCGGCCATGCTACAAGCCGTGGAAGGCCGAAAGAAGACCAGACGACCCGCTCCGGATGATTCGACGTCCAGGTCCCATTCGGTCCGATTCGATGGCGATGTTGGTGTGTTTCCCTTCGGTTGTCGATGGGAGTGGTTTTCTTTCGGTTGCTTTACCTCTACCGAAAGGATGCTGTACAGCTGGATGCTTCACATTGACTACTTACATTGGAGCTGAGGGCTCAAGATTGCCTGAATTATAGGTTTTCTTTTGTTAAGTTGATCTCCGGAAATTCCCAAGTGGTGAAGATGGAGTTTGGGTACGGCTACGCTCATCAATGTGCGTGTGTGTTTTTGGAGGTGGATGCGTGGGATGTTGCATGACCTTGTAATGATTCATGAATGATCCTGAACTGCAGGAGACGTGGCAATCTGACCCCAACCATTTTGCGGAGATGTTGGCACAGTTCTTACCCTGCCAAACAATTTCTGGGAAGTTGTGGTTTTTCCCCACATGTATGTATTCACGGCCTTAAAGAGTCTCAAAGTTACCGACACGCAGGTCAGACACTGGCATGTGTATAACCCGGCAAGTGCACAAGTCTAGCGGCCAGCGTTGGGAGTGAACTTTGAATCCCCTTCAAGGCAAGGGATGTGGTTGGAATGTATTTGGGGGTCAAGTGTCAGATGGTTTTTTATTTTGCAATGCCAAAGTTGGCTGCCAAAGTGCTGTAATATGCTGTAATCTTCACCCCCCCCCGGGAAAACACCGAGGTTTTGGTGTAGAGAAGGGATCCGTTTGTTTTGGAGACGTTGTTTCGGGGCAGATTGCTGGGGCTTTACGGGATGAAACCACTCAACCACTCCTCCTCTCAACCGCCATGAGCCTTCCATGCACCTTCTCCAGCCGGATGGAATGGTACCGAACCTCAGAAGGTGGGAGACACTGTCATGTAGGTGCCAGGAGGGTCCAAGTGCTAGGGGCTTGGGAAACCCTTGACATGGAAGTGCCTTGATGACTTGACGCGGCTCTTCCAGCATAGGAGGTGCCACCTACCTGGCACCCGGTCAGCCCGGTGGAAGTGGGTTTTGACGGTATGCCAAGAACAACCTGAAATCATTGGCTCTTGGGAGTCTTCAAGACTATATAAGTTGGGTTAACACGGGACATGAACAAAGGTGTAGAAAAATGCATATATATATAGTTACATATGTGCATATGTATATAACACTGTATATAACATAGGCATATATAGGCCATATAGTCCAAGCTTTGTAGTAGGACGTGTTCAAGTGAATCTTCATTTAGGGAGTGCTTTTGGTGGGTTTTTTATACTTCTCAGGAGATGAAGAACCTTGTTGGCTGAATCAACCCGGAAGGCATTTCGGCTCGCACTGCTACTTACCGTGCCCCACCCGCCCCGCGTTTCGTCCAACCGCCTCGTTTTTCCGCGGCCGGGCCGTTTGCTTCGCCTCGGACGCGGCGCATGCTCGGCTGAAGAGTGCCGAGATCGACGGAAATGGGGGGCAGCTTGGCTACGGAGTGCAGCGCCAAGAGCGAAACAGCAACTCGGCTGGCAGAGTGTGGTGAGCGAGGGACTGCCGCCATCGAAAGGCGAGAGGTCTACCTACTGGTACTCGCAATAGATAGGAACGAGTCTGATCACCTTTTGAATCTGTTTGGCCGGGCCATGATCTATTCTGTAATTTTGGGGCCCCAGTTACAGTTACAGGTGGCCGAGGCTTTGATCGCTAGTACTCGTATGCTGTACCCAGTCGGTGGAGCAACCATTTGCACCCAGCTCGTGCGGTTGTGGATGTTTTCGGATCCCTCTAGAATAGGTCAATCAAAACCACCCGACTGAAAGGGAAGACGACCTGAGTCTAGGAATTTTCTGAACACTTGGGTGGCAAAGCTTGGAATTACACACATTTGCTCTATTTAACAGTGGTTTCAGAGTAGATTGCACAAGTTACCCCAAGTTGGGTGGCCTAAAACCCCATCTGTCAAAGACACATGGCTCCACATAGGGGTGCCAGTGCCATCGAACCTCTAAAACCATAAGTAACTCCAGAATCCACGGAGACACTCTCGCCCTCAGGAGAAGCTCCACAACTGCGAGGACCACGATGACCCCGTGCGCCTCACAGACACGTCCCCTGGCCCACGTTTTGTGGCGAAAAAGGCGCCTGGAAAATGGCCACCGGGCGAGGGCGCTGGGTTCTTTCGAATTACACTCGGAGTCGTCCCATGGAAGTGGAGGTCATCACCACGCTGCGTTGGGATTCGGATTTCAGGGATCCTCGAGGTCGAAGAGGGGGTGCCATGCCATCGTGCCAACCATTTTTATGGATATGGGTGGCGAACTTAGAGGGTCCTGGGGTGCATCTGTCACATCCACAGAAGCGTAGTGATCTCGAAACCACTCAGTTCCATTGACCTGCTGGTTCAGTTCTGTACTTTCCTTGACAACATGTTTTTGACTAGGCGCCTAGGTCCATGTCCATCCAAAAGGAACTGCAAATCCACACACCCTTGCAAAAGGTGTGTCCTTGTCTCAGATGTTTTGAGAGCAGGTGGCGCATAAGCTTGGACCGATCAGGTTTCATGCGCGTCTTCAGCGCCAAAGGGAGCCTGAAGAAACCAAGAGCCGCTCGAGCCGCATGTGCGTCCGGCTGTGCCCTACACCCTTGCTGCCCTTGCTGCGAACCAAGCTGAGGACTGTCAAGAAGGTCACCTTGGAGCAGCATTTGTCGGCCTTGGACAATCGTCCACCCGATCCATGGCCGGATCGTCCGGATCGGTACGACTTGGGTTTTCAAACCACCTGTGGTTTACAAAGCAGAGTCATACACCATGATGATTCCAGGGAGTGTGCTGCAACAGGGCTTTGATGGAGATAGATGCAAAACATCTAGTAGTTGGTCTTACTGTAGTTGATCTTTTTGAGGATGACGGACCCAACCATGACAACGGAAAACATGGTCTCAGTTGGTACCTCCGAAGATGAGTACGAGTACCTGTTTCTTTGTGAAGTGTGTTTGTTTGTTTGTTTGTTTGTTTGTTTGGTTGTTTGTTTGTTTGTTTGTGTTTATTTTGTTTGGTTTTGTTAGGTTTTGTTAGTTAGTTACGTTCAGTTTTGTTTGGTTGTTTGTTTTGTTTTATTTTGTTTGTTTGCTTGCTTGTTTGTTTGTAAGTTTGTTTGTTTGTTTGTATTTATACAATGGGTCATGTCCCATTTTTGGGCTACTTTGCAGGGCCCAGGCAGATGCATTCGTTCTCTTTGCAACTTTGACTTTCTACCCCAGATGATTCCCCAAGCCCCCAAGCCAAGCCGTTTGCGCTTATTCTCCGCACCGAGGACGCGGGCGATGCCAATGTGCCCTGTGCTTCCACCTCCACCAACCACACCTTCCGCACGGACAACTCCGACACGAAAGCCCTCGACTCCTCGGAAGATGCCAAGCGTGCCCAGACCAAAACAGCGCAGCCGGACCTACCAGCAGCTTCATGTCGGGGTCTCCAATGGAATACCCCCTATGACTTGTGGACCTGTGGATCTCCAGCCAGGACACCCTTTTGAACGTTCAGGGTCGTCCTAGATGGCCCAGACCCTCCACTGCTCCGAACGGCGGAACCGGAGAGCAGCGACGTGGCGCCCGCTCTCCGCCGTTGGCCGGACCGAGAGCAGCTCCATTCACCGATATCCGCGGTCCATGCAGAGGGCACAACCGGGGGGGCTGGTCTTGATTCCATATCCTTAGCTTCGGATAACCAAGGGTGGTGGAAAAAGGATGAAGCAAGTTCTCTTTTCCACCCTAAGGATCCTTGGGTTCTCCATGCCAGGGGTGGGACCGGTTTGGACCTTTGGTTCGGCCCAGGTTCCGAAGTGCCTGGGGCAAACTGAGGGAGGTCAGGTTGGAACGGACGCTGAGGTGGGTCACCCAATCCTTCTTGGGGGGCATAAATGGGGGATACTATGGGGTACATGTAATATAATTCTTTTTACCAGTATCATCCAATGGGTGTCCAACAGACTACCCTACCCTACTTACAGGCCTCCATTGGGCACCCGTTGGAAGTGCTAGGTATATAAATTTAGTAACACTTCGGTTTGGGACGCATCAAGCATCGACCTCCCCGGAAACCCAGAACCCCCACTGCGAAACCCGAGCAGTGCTTCGTCCTGTTTCCTTTCGAAACCCCCACGGTGACGTACCTCAGTGCTCCACCGACAACACCTCACCGAGGCCAGCTCTTACTCATCGAAGAGGAGGTCAGGAGCTTCGCTGTGAAGTACCGCAAGGCGCGGACGGGTCCGGACACGAAGATGCCGCGTCAGCCTGGGTCCAGACTCTTACGGCTTATGACCTGCCGGACCTGGGCGTGAACGTTCGAATTCGATCAAAGCCCCCCCATCCTCCTGTCGGTGCCGGCGGATCCGTCGGACCTGGTTAGTTCATCTCGATGGTAGCTGCACCCTGCGGATCCAGTCGTACCTCCTCGGAACAAAGAGTCAGCATACCAGCAAAACCTACTGTATTTTGCCTGTCCTTAGATCTTCTAGCTGCTAGGGGAGTAATGGGGAGTAGTAAAATCGGGCTTAAGGGCTCAAGAGTATACCAAAGGGAGGTCGCCGGGCGCAGGACCGCACTGGACTGCAGGACCGAGGTCCCGGATTCAGAATCCAGGCCCGTCCGAACCGAATATGAGTCGGTTCAATTAATGTAAAGGTTGAACATACAGACCCTACGGATATGCTGAGGCCCTACGGGCTTAGGAATCTAAGTACCTTCTCCAAAAGTGATTGGAGACACGATCGCTGGTATGTAGGTTTGGAGGGTCCAGTCCTCGGGGAAGGGCACCGTGAAGAGAGATCGATGCGTCCGTCTCAAAGTTTCCCCCTAGACGTGCCGTTTGGAACGCAATCTTCGCACCCATCCTATTGTTATACGCTGTTAAAGGAGCTTGATGGTAGCATCTCGGAAGATGTTCCAACATGTTTTTCGGGAGAAGATGTTAGACGGTCCAAGCATAATCCAACTTTCAATATGTATGTCCATTGAACAGATCCTTTCTTTCCGCCGGAGCTCGCTCGCTGCCAGGTGAGCAGCCATCGCTCGGATCTGAGTGCCCTGGCGACCGACGTGACGTTCGTTCGGTGCCCTCCGTCGTGCGGAGTCTTTCGGAGGAAAGTGGAGGATTTCAGACATGGCGGTGATTTGGTGGCAATGGGCAGGTGATTTGTGGATGGTGCTTGTTGATGTTGAATATTTGCGGTTGCGTTGCCGGTTTTTCACATGGTTTTTCACATGGTTTAACAAGCACACACTTGAGGCATGGGCAGCGATACACACACAAAGACACGTCAGACACGTGTGGGACGAAGAGCCCCTTCTTTCTCCGTGCCTTAGGCGCAGAGACTCGGGTCTTCTTCGAAGAGAAGATCGGCTCCATTTCGGACGAGCTGAGGAGAGGGTGGGTCAACAGCGCTTGGCCGGTAGGGCGACGACCTACGACCTGAGGGTCGTTTGGGTATGTCGCCTTCCCAAGAGGTCCTTGGAGGGGAGTTTGACCATCCGAAGATGGCGTGAAACCGTCCCATCCTGGAGTCACATGTCGGGGTGGTGTTTAGTCCCCAAGTGGGTATATAATGGGCACCCCTAACCTCCAAGCACCCCTTTGTGACTGCAGGATGAAAGTATAACCAACATGAACCAACTGCCCTGGCGCCATGTCGGTAACATCTAGATCACCAGTTCCATGGAAGCCGCAAGCCATCGCTAGTAGTGTGGATTCTCTCAGGTTTGGGGGAGCAGATCCCCCCCCTTCGGCCGAAAAAGGAAGATCCTTTCAGGATGAAGGTAGAACCTGAGAACGGACCCTGCCTTGCCTGTGATCCTTCAGGTGTTTCTATGGTGTTTCGTCTGGGGTGTAGCACTGTGGGCGTGTGGAAAACACAGCTCGCCAGACTTCAGATGGTCTTGGTGTACCGAGCCTCCAATTGCGTTGGATTGATTTCTTGGAGCATGCATCGCCCAACTAGGTGTTCGATGCGGAATCTATAATTTGTCAACAAAACTAGATCCAGCTGAGTCTGGCTCACAGTGGGGGTCAGGGAGACTGATGCTTTAGCTGGATCATGGGCAAAATCTTCAACATTCAACATCGCTCAGCTGTTCTTCTTTTTTCAGAATGTTCAGGGTTGGTTGGGTTGGTCACTGGAATTCACTGGCCCCCAAGCCAAGAAGCGGTTCAAACAAAAAAGAAAAGCGGACATGCGGATCTATGGATGCACTGAACTGTATCCCAGTATGACCCAGTATGTATGATCAAAAAGCTTTACCCCGTGCCGTTGATGCTCCTTTTTTGCATTCCGTTTTGACACGTTCCACTCGGATCTCGGAGGCGGTTGACGCGGCAAGTTTCAGTGTCAACCACTAGCACTGAGAGCCACTGGGTGCTGGTGGGACTGGTGGAATGGCTGTGGCCTTGTGGCGGGGTTCGGGAGTCACAGCTGAGTGGAGGGTGGCACATAGAGGCGCATTTGTTACAAGCACCTCACAAAAAGAAGCTCGAGAAACGACACTCAAATCGAAATCATGGTATTGCAAAAGGAATCATCACCTTTCCATACCTTTCCCAACCTTTTTTTTTCTTTTACTGTAGTCTAATTACGATCCTTATATTCTTCAAATCCATTCGGAGCGCCGCAAAACTCCCGTTCCAAGTCACCGGCACGACCGACACCGGCACTCCACCGGTCCCGGTCCGTTCTCCACCCCGCTGACGCCATGGACGTCCGACGGTGACCGTCACCGTCCACTCGGACGACCATCACCGTCTCCCCGGCCCGGCCCAACCGAGGTGTAATGCAAACGGCCTATTTGGGCATGCGGAAGCGCCGCTTCAAGTCCCTAAGGGCACCTCGGAGCGGCCAACTGACACGGTGACTTCTTTGTCTCCCGCGGGGGGAGACGATTTTTTCCCCGGCGGAGGAGGGGGGAGGATTTGGCCCCCCAAAACGGGTGACAGCGGGTGCCCGTTCGAAGGGCGGGTGTGACACATGCATTTGCGATCTCTCAGGATTCAGATTCTTACAGGGACTCTTCCACACATTCGGATGCTTGGTCCTTTTTCACTCGAACCCCCTCGGAGAAAAAAAAACACAAAACTGCAGGCCGCTGGTGAGAGCGGTCCGCCCAGCGCCCACCCAAACGCAACGCCCACCCCATCGAGGACGTGGTGCGCAAGGTCACGACGGAGATCCGGATCGCGCGGATCTTGGAGAGCTGGACCGTGCCTCGGTGACGAGCACGGAGCACGGAGCACGGCCCCGGTTTTGGGTTCGGAGAAACGGGGTCTGGGCCCGGTGTCCCATGAAAAAGAGATACATAAAGTACCCCAAGTGCCATAGAGTGTTTTTTTGGCGGCCTAATAAAGCCGAGGTTTTGGATGGTTTGTGGGGCTCCCTTGGTGGGGCTGACAGCTTCCGAAAGGTTGGAGTGCACCGGGCAGCACGCGTGGCTGGATGGATCGAAGACCGAGGAAATGACCACTCCCCGGCGCCCGGGGAGCGCTTCGATGGAGACCGAGATGGAGACCTCGCTCATCAGCAAGAACGACATGGACGTCGCAACCTGAGTGGAGAGGGTCAGGACCTTCCTTCCAGAGGACGACCATTGGGCATGATGCTCTCTTGACAACGTCGCATGTTTTATATTCACTTATAAACTCCGATAGTTAAGCAAGGTTTAAACATGTTAAACAATGTTAAACATATTTTTAATGTGTAATTAAAAGCATGAATTTATGCATTAATCTAGTGTTTGACAGAACAATGATCAGAATGAGTAATTTCTCCATTTTGGGGGTATGGGTTTCTTGGTGGCATGCTTTAAAATGCAACAGTGTTGCTTTGTGGAGAGCACACTCTCGCATTTGGTGAGCATGCTTAAAACCAACCAACCAAAATGCATGAACATCAGGATGTCCTGGATTTTCTCCATCTCCTCCTGGTGGCGTTCTCCGTTGAACCGACAGGTGCCGGTTTTTTCACCGCTCCCTCCTTCACTCATCGCTAGCGGCGGATCCGGCACCGGATCCTGAAAACCCTGGCGGATCCTTCCTGGGAGTTTACAGGAATCGCACCATCCTGTGGCGGATGAAACATCTACCAACTCTAAGTGGAGGGGTTCGGATTCTGTTTGGTGGATGGAACCCACGGGTCCTCATGAGAGAAAACCTTTGAAACCTTTGTTGTTTGTAGACCAGTCCAGGGGGACTGGAAGGGTTACAGGTACGATCATTGGGTCTGGAGTTGAGGAATCAAGCTCCCCCCGCCTGGATGGTCGTTCACGTTTTGAGGCCTTTCTGGTGTTTAAATCCTCCACCTTGGCCTTTCCACCTTGGCCTTGGCCGTTCCACCCCAGAATCCTTAAAGAATTAGGAGAATGTGGCCTTCAAGAATTAGGTCCCAGGAGCATCCAATGGGTGTCCAATAGACTACCCTGCCCTACTTGCAGGTCTCCATTGGGCACCCATTGGAAGTGCTAGGTCTGTTTACTTTTTCCCGGTTGAGATGTGGTGATCCCATGAGAAGATCTTGCTTTGACGCTAGGTTTGGGATGGCGTTGATGTGCGGCGCTGAGGATGTTCCGATGTTTGGGCAGTGCTTGCGACGTTGATGTGTTCACCGAGCGACCCTTCATTCAACCGAAGAGGTGTAAAGGCCTTCTTTTGGGCCACCTGTGTTGATTTTCCTATAAAATCATGTAAAAAAAACTATTGTCATGTTAAATCCCCTTGTGGTAAATATGTTTCGAGGTTCCTGGATAGCAAATCCAAGGTATACAATGGTTTTTGCAAGGGCCATCAAGGGCCTAGGGTGCTGATGCTTCCCAGTGGGTGTCGAAACAGCTAACTGAGCGTAACTGAGCATAGATTTTGCTTCGGGCTTCGGTGAGGGACGTGGAGAGACCTTGCAGAATTCCAGATACAACCAGTCTGGGACCTGGGACCATCCATGGATGGAGGCCATACATTTACCCCCCATGTTCAATTGACGGAATCCATGTAGGTAACTATTCCATGCAGTGTTTGGCTACTGTTGTTGAGGAATCTGCAGTAACAGATGCACCATTGTCAACCATCGTCAAACAGTTTTCCTAGCCGGTCCTAGCCTTGGACCATGGTCCTAGACCACAGGGACCTTTGGAGCTCGGCACCCGTCAACAACTGGCTGGGCGTTCTCGGGACAGGCACCCACCCAGGAAAAGTGGATAACCCTTAAATACATGTTTTGGTGATTTGTTTCCCCACTGTATACAGTATATGCAGCTACTAGAGTGGGGAGTAGAGCTGTATTAGACTGCATGCTGTATTAGAGCCCTACATATGAACAGAAGGACCTTGTATTTCAAGGACTGCCTGATGGAGTCAGACAGGCACAGTTCTGGAGGGACGGCTACATTCCTTTGTTGAGGACAAGCAGTGGCAGCTGAAAGCAAATCTGTGTTGGACAGCCTGTAGAAACAGCAGCTGAAAGCCTAGCCATGGAGGGGTGACCGGGGATTGCTGTTTAACATGTTACAACTATCCACTAGGTTGGTTTCAGATATGCTTTTCAACCTTTACTTGGGATGAGTGAATCCACTGACTAATATGTTCAACAGAGTGGCAACCACCACCCAGTCCAGTCATGTTCGGTGTTTCTTTTGTTACTCGGTGGTAGCGGGTTGAAGGCCTTTGGCTCATTTGACTTCGACGAGCTGTGAATTCAGGTCCTGGATCTGGACCAGAAGTCTCACGAGCCGCTGGGGATGGGGATGGGGTTGGCATCTTCATGCCGTGTTAGGGATTGGAATCTGTGCCCTGCCTACCCTGGGTTTGCTTTAAGGTGACGTTTTTTTTTTCCCTTTGGTTAAGTCCCCTTCTGGTGATTATTTGGTATATGTTTCAGCAAATCCAAGCTACATCGACCCCCCCAAACCACCCCTGCCCTGATCGACCAATATGGCATACAGAGGAGTGCACACCGGATTGAATAGCAACCGTTTGTGTGTGTTTGTGTTGTTCCGAAAATCGACGCCAAAAAGGGTGTAAAACACGCTTGGCGGGAGAAACAACAGGTCCGGTTCTTTCCACATCCTATATATGTTCCAGATCTTTCATGTTACTATGATAGAGAACTCATGGGAATTGGTGTTCATTCATTCCACGTGGGTCAGGGGCCGCCGGCCATGATGAGTTCAGGCCTGGATGGCAAATCTATATAACTGAAAACGACCACAAAACGACCACGGAGTGTGTGTTGTGATTGGGGATGAGGATGTCCCACATACTGTGACACGACGTGACGGCTGGCCCCGTCGTACCTTCTTTCCACTCAGAAAGTGGCCAGGTGGAGACGGGCAGATTTTCCCTACTCACAGGGAGGGATGCCTGTTCTTGTGAACACTTACATACACGTGCATACATACTGCACAGAGAGAGCGAAAGAGGTAGGTCCACGTGCATACATACCGCACAGAGAGAGAGCGAAAGAGGTAGGTTGGAGAGATTTCCCAAGTTCAGTCTGAGTGTTCGCAGAAAAGCCCGACTCTGAGGCCATTATTTCAGATTTTTATGACGATTTGGCAATCACAAAAAATGAGCTTATTGGTCAAGGCTGCTGGGCTGCAACAAGCGTACTACCCCTGCGCGTCGAGGGCGACGAGTTAGGTTTGGGTCCAAGGGCATCAAAGAGCAAGTCAACATCGGCAACAACATTTGGCAAGCATCCACACATGTCCATACATCTTCACCCTGTACTCTAACCCCATGCCGGTTCGGCAGACCGATGAACTGGAAGATTCACGCGGGAGTGGCGTGGGAGGCTGGGACTGAATCAATTCACGCTCCACTTGCTCTCAACGCTTGCTGTGTCACGGGAATGGCTGTGCATAGACGAAAGACTTGTCGACCACTCACGGATTTCCCTCGAAGCAGCCTTCAGACGACTGCCGAATCGGCCCTGGGTTCCTTGTTCTACTTCCATGAGCTTCGACTTCTGTGGAGTGAAGTTCACCAAGTGTTTCGCGCGTGAATGCTATGGGTTTATGGAGCGGTCGGTCGCCGGGTGTTTTTGGGTCAATTTTCCATAATTTTCCGGCATTTCTCGCCTTGGCAGAGCATTTGGGGTTCGAGTCTCATGGCGCGCAGCGGCTGCGCTGAGCTGCGGGGACCGCGAAATGTGATGACAACAGATTGGCGAAGCAGGTGCGTCCAGTGGTGCAAGTGGTTTCCGTGGGGTTTTGCCAACAATCGCAAGCCGAGCGTGGCTTGAAGAAACGGGTTTTGAGAGGCCTTGTAAGCATATATTATGTGCTGCCTATCGGATCTGAGTGCACCAACGACCAAACAACACACCACCACGTGGACGTGGGTTATGATGTCTGAAATTTGTATTGAAACCTGTGATTTGGAAATTCCCAAGTCCCAAAAAGCTGGGAAGACCAGGTCTTCTATCTCCGGATGTGGAGGCGGTTTAAGGCCAAAGAGTAGATTGAGGGGCACCAGTTTTTTCCGTCTAAAGAGCATGACACCTTTGACCGGCCAAAATCCGGGCCGGGCCACAAATACAGTGCAAGCTCCAGATCCACCCAGTGAACGAATGGGTGCGGTGTGCTCAACGAATGGAACGAAGAGAGTCCGAAGAGGTGGTCCTATGGACCACCCCTTGGGGGGGGTAGCCTTCGCCTTCAGAAGCCCGATCCGACCTTGGGACCACTGCGACACTGCTGCTCCTGAGTCGCTCGCGGTTTCACAAGAACATCACTCTTTTTGGGAACTGTCGGCCTGCAACCGAGGCCCCAACATCCACTTTTCACCTAGTATAATAGGATGTAATAGGATATGTGATCCACAAAATACTGTACTTGTCGTTGCTAAGCCAAGCTTTAAGGGAGACAGCAACATTTGACCCCGAAACGCCAGGCAGGGCTGCCAGGAGCCCAATGGAGCATGGGCGAAAAGAAGTTCAAGGAGATGTCATGAGACTGCTCAGGAGTGTTTTTTTCTTTGTTCATTGTCCTTTGTTCGATGTTGTTTGGACTTCCTTTTCAGAAGGAACAGATAGCTTTGGTTAGTTTTTGTGGGGACTATCAGAGATGTCCTTCAGCAAAAACCAGCCTTCGAGTCAAAAGTGACCTGCGGTGGAAAAGCACACCAAGACCAGCTGGTTGGGTTGTCTCCCTTCGACATTCGCCTCAAACAATGAAGGTGCTTCATGCTGCTTCAATGTCGATGTCCCACTATGCTGAGGTCCTCAAGTAATTAAGATATTATGTGCTCGAAGGGCAAATGCAACCCACGATTCGACTGAAAAAGGATCATGCCGCTACAGAAGTATATGTGTACAATCAGGGGTACGGTATCTCCCAGATCCTCCGGCTTCTCTCGGTCGCCCCCCCGAGCTGGCCGCAGTGAGGTCATGTCCGCCTGCACGGTGCAAATCACCTCCTATGGCCGCTCGAATCGTTGGCAAGAGGCCTGTCGCTTCTTCCAAGAGATGCCAAGCAAAAGCCTTGAGCCAAACACCATCAGTGGCTTAGATGAGTTAGTGACGTGCGAAGACCTGCCAAGGTTGTATATAGTCTCCTTTCGTCCACGCCACTAGGGTATGTTTCTCCCCAGCTTTGAAACACATATTTTTGAAAAGGACATGTCAACGCTTGTCTTCGATCCACCCATTGGCCAAGACAGGTTTCAATGCCATGTTGAGCGCCTGCAGAAACCGTTGGCAGACCGCCGTTGGCGCGGTTTTTTCAAGAGATGTCAAGTGAGAGGGGTCATCAGCTGGATGTCATCAGCTTCAGCAGTGCCATTTCATCCGAGATGGGTCATACCTGGCAGTCAACGCTCGAAGTGCTTGTCACCATGAGATTTGCAAGTGTTCTGCCCAATGTATTTAGCTGTAGCGCAGCGATGAGTTCATTAGAGAAAGGCAACCAGTGGCAGCTTTCACTGACCATGTTGGACAGCATGGGCCTCCAGACGATCCAAGCAAACACCGTCACTTTCAATGCAGCAATCAGCTCCTGCGAACAGGGGCACTGGCGTGAAACGTTGGTTCTATTGGAGAAGATGCATTTGAGAAGCATAGAGAAGGATGTTGTAAGCTTCAGTGCAGCCATCAGTTCTTGTGAGAAGGCCGGGCAATGGCAATGTGCCTTGAGTTTGCTTGAAGCTATGCCCCGGATAAGAATACATCCAAATATCATCAGCTTTAGTGCCACTATGAGTGCTTGCGCAGGTGCCAACCAATTGGAAGCAGCACTCCGCTTGTTTCAAATCTTGGCCGTGAAGAAGCTCCAACCCAATGTCATAACCTTTGGTGCGGTCATCAATGCATGTGAGAAGGCTGGGCAATGGCAATTGGCCTTGAGCTTTCTTTCTGCTATGTCCCAGACACGTGTGCGTCGGAATGAATTCATTTACAACTCAGCCATCAGTTCCTGTGAGAAGGGCGGGCACTGGCAGATGGCTCTGGGCCTTTTCACCATGATTACTGAGAAATCCCTTCAACCAGATGTGATCAGCTACAACGCGGTCATCAGCACTTGCGAACTGACACGCGGCCATGGCAATCAGCTCTTTTTCAAGTTTGATTCATGAGTATTTTCCAGTTGGGTAGGGATTAGGCACACAAGGTATGCAGCTTTTTTAGATGTCTTACCAAGATGCAAGTGGCAGCAGCAGGGGCAGGAGCAAGGTCTGCAAGAACGAAACATGAGAGCAGCAAGAACTACCAGCAGCAGCACCACCAGAAAGACAGCACAACAAGGAACAACAACAGCAACAACAGATAACAACAGCAAAGCAGTGTGTTCCTCCATGTTTTACTTGTAGTTATATCATTATATCCTTTTGTTTGGCTCACATTTGGTTGCATGGACATACCTCCTTTGGCCGTGTGGTTCACGGCTTTCCGATCGTAGGTGGTGCGCCGGTTCGCCGGTTGACACCGCTGGTGGCCGTGGACGTTGAAAGCCTAAATGATTCCCAGACACCCCGTGGGACTGGCATCCAGACTCCATGGGACGCATACAGACTCCATGGGACTGGCATAGTTGCAAAACCTGCATTCACCCATGGAGAGCCCGTTCGGATTCGGATTCGGATTGATCAACAAACATCGACGAACGCCCCCACCCATTTCACCCCATGGTCGTTCCGGTGTGTCCGATGGTCTAGGACAGGTCACTGGTGCTTGGCCCTCCGACTGCTGCAGACCGCGGGACTCGTGACGACCGTCACGGCGGGTGCAGCACTGAGCGCCACGGTGCGGCGTGGAGAATGGTCCTTGGCCGGGCAGTTGTTGGACGCCTTGGTGTTCGAGCACCGAGTGGACATCTCCAGGGTTTGTTGGAATGTGGCGCTGAGTTCCTGTGACGTGGCAGTGGCATTCAACATGTTTTCTTTTTCGTTTTGGGAGGATCCAGGCCAGTTTGGAGGGAGCACGCAGTTTGATGATGTTTGATGTTTTGCTTTCTCATGGGTGGTAGCTAGGATCGACTTGATTGATGCAGTTGGACCAAGTCAACGTAAGGGTGAGAGAGTCTGCAGACAGACTGTGGCAGAGAGAGACTGATCCCAGCCATTCATGGGACTGGAAGAGTTACTTGCATATATTAGGATCATACATGGTGTAAATGGGTACGGTAACTCTCTAGTCTTGACCCATCGTCCATCCATCGTGTTTTTGTGATGGAAGAATTGCGCCTGGAGTCCAGTCATGGGTCGTTTTCGTCCATGTTTTTGCGGCGGTTTTGTCCCATGGAGTAGTACCTGGAGTCAAGCTGTTTGTACCTGGAGTCAAGCTGTTTGTACCTCCAGAAATGAGTACAAGCACCAGCAGTTCCAAGTCCCATCCAGTGAGTGGATGTGACAGGGGCACCCCTAGCCTCCGTTCGTTCGGCAATTCGTTGGAACTGCTGGTGCCAGTTCTAGAAGGTCATGTCATGTCATGTCCCATTTTTCTGGGGTACTTTGGAGAGTGTTGGGGATGGGTTACTTTCATGGTGTTTGTTTGGTCCTTGGTATCGAGTTTGTCCGACCCCTGAAGTGACCCTTGCTTGGAATGAGGACACCTAAAGCAAAAAGGGGGACATCACAGGGCTGGGCAGAGGGGAAGTCTTTTTCACACGAATGGTGCGCAGCTCATTTTGTCCAAAGTTCATCGACGCTTGATAGGTGAGAAGGGGCACGGCTGGCATCATGCCTTGCAGATCTTGGACACCTTGGACCAAGATTCAACGGGACCCGATCTCATCAGCTACAACGCAGCTATTGCGTCCTGCGAAAGCGCCACTCGGCAGTGTAGAAATGGCCAAGTTCAAGGAGTTGTGTTTGTTGGCAAATGTTCTTAGTTAGTGTGCCAACCCAAGCCCAGCTGTTTCAATAACAGATAATATTCCATAATATTACTGTATCATATTTGTATATGTATATTGACCTAAAATGTATATAGGGGGTCTTGGAGTTAACCTTGGATAAATCAGCCCTTCACTCTAATTGCCTACATGCTGAGATATTCACTCAAGCACTTTTGACAGAAGTTTCCACCCTGTGGGTCAACCGCTGGGGGCAGTGAGAAAGTCCGGCGGGTCAATCAACTCGAAGAGGATCGATCTCGAGGAGTCCACCGAGACATGATTGGAAAGGGACTGGATCGGAGTTTCCAAGTGACAGGGCGCAACTGAACTGGAGCCGGTGCTCGACTCCACACCCACATCACAGACAGAAGGTGCTCGATTCCTTCAAGAAACACCTGACAGGATTCCTTCAAGGCATTCCCCCTGGAGGGTTATGCCATGTTATTACCCAGACACTCCATGGCATTGGCATATATGCCTACAAGTATGCCTACATTGGGGTGGTTGACCAGGGGTCAATGAAATTGTGTTAGACTCTTAGACCTCCCTTAAGACTCGAAGGGCTCAATTCCTAAGCCTGGTGATTTACCAGGACCATCCAAGGGTGTCCAATGGACTGTATAATTACCCCACACTACCTATAGGCTTCCATTGGGCACCCCTTGGATGGTCCAGGTATAAATGACTTTGCCCAAAAAGGTGATCCTCATCGACTATGGACGATACCCATTGGGTCAGAGGCAGTGACCAATTTCAGTACTGATGTGCTAGCTTTGAAAAGAATCGATTCGGTGATCATGTTCAGGTGATGCGTGCTTGGCCGCATGTGCTTGGCTTATTCCATCAAATGTCGATCTCAGAAGTCCAGCCGGACGTTCTCACTCACAGCTCCGTGATCACGTCCTTCGTCGAGCGCGCGAGCGAGAGCAGACGCGGATCACGTCCTCCGCTTCAAAGCGTGCGGAGAAGTCTCGAGGCGATGGAGACGAAGGCGACCCAGCAACTCTTGAAGGCGTCACGAGGTCCTCCAGCCTGCAGTCCCTCACTGACATGGAAGTGTTGAGCTTGCCATTTGTTCTGTGGGTGGCACCCCCTCGTTACAAGGGTCATTTTGTAGGGGACCATGCCATCCACTTCCATGGCAGACACGGGATGTCCGCCAATCACGGCGAGTCGCCTTGCTTGACGGATCCACTTGTTTCAAAAAGCGCCATGGGACTTGAATGGCAAGAATGATGAATCTGGACGAGACTTTTGATGCGTTGTACGTTGTGAAGTTCTTTTAAAAGGATCATGTTTCAGCTCACTAATTTCTCACCGATGTGGTGAGAATTCAGATTGATATTTGGTTCAATTGTACATGCAATGCATTGAAAGTGCTGTACAGTAGTTTTGTCCGTTTTCTTGAGTGTCGATGGCCAACCCGGAGAAGGGTGCAAACCGCGGTTTGCACCGCCGCTGCCCAGCTCTTTGGGCCGAGGACAAAAGGATTGTGGATGGCTGGGGAAACAAGGCTGCCAGGCCTACATCGCTGCTTCCCCCATGTCACGAGTGTCCATTTGTTTGACAAGTTTTTGTAGAACTACCCCTTATAGTCACAGGATTTGTTCTTCTACACTGCGTAAACACCCGGTCTCAAACATTGAATCTGCCAGCAGGTCATGATCATCTCAGTTCTGGGTTCACACAACCTTCAGGACTTGAAGGGTTCAGTTGTCCCTTCAAGTCGTTCTGCTCACCGAAGCACCAGCCGTCTATAGCCGTTTGGGGCTTCGCACGGCCGAAGGCCGCTTCGCCTAAGCCGCTCCGGCCTAGGCCCGGATGCAGAAGGTGCAAGAGTATGTCCGGGCGGTGGAAGCGGGGTATCATCGCGCGTTCCTTGGAGATCGAGTGTTGACCGTGTGTGTGTGTGTGTGTGTGTCCAACCCTGGACAAAGGGTCTTCCACCACCACTCTTTCCACTTTACATGGGCAGGGGGACTGTCTACCCCACAGAAGTGACAGTCCAACGAAGAGGCTTCTGTGGCGGTACTGATATCAGTTCCGGACGCGGAACTGACGTACCTGCTTTCAACACACTGACTCCACTGGTCCACCCTGCCGCTGTTCGTTGGTTCCATGGTTCTTCTTCACGATGCTCTCCCACAAACAGGTTTCTTTCAGCAGCCGACCGCAGACTTGCACAGCTTTGCAGCCGCGTCTTTCGAGTGCGATTGGAAACCAAGGTGAACCATACTGTTTCAGCTGACTTTTCCACCTTGCGGTTCTTCGCCATCCTTCCCATCGGAGAAATTGAGCTAACTGAATACAAATTGTCGAAGTGTGTCCCGCTCAGCCGTCCCACTCGGGTGCTGAGTGTGATCCCCGTCACAGGGGCGCCGATCTTGCATGGGAAAGCAACCACCCCAACGCACCACCGCTCACTGGACTCTCACAGGAAGGCACCGACACCCTCACAGAATCAACTGCCACATCGGCCGCCGGGCCAAAAAACGGTTCTTGAAGAATACTTCGGATTCCAGCTTTCAGATTTCAGCATTCAGATTTCTTTTCATGTCTTCCAATCATGTGCGTGTTTCCATGTTTGCTATGTTGATGCCGCGATTCTTTCATCGACAGAACTCAAGGATGGGCATTACAGCTCTTCAGCTTAATTCGAGATGCATGAACACACACCTACCAACAAGCTCACATCTAGCACCACCTTACAACATACTCACCATCGACACCAGAGATGAAACCTTCAACAACAACAAGACAATACAACTCGGCACTTCCCCGCTGCTTTTTGCTGCCGCGCCGCGCCGCGCCATAGCTACGACCACGACATGCATTTTCCGTGGCCCTACGCTCACACCACGCCACCACCATTACCTACCACACAACCTCAACCCACATGGCCGATGCCACAACCATCAACTGCACCCACTTTTCCCCCGACACAACCATCGGCATACCCTCACCCACAACCACAACCATTTCAACCACCACCTTTTTTGTCCAACCCTACCGCCACTGCACTGACCTACGGCACACCAT
>CAXAMN010015558.1:223318-250484 GCA_963970005.1 Durusdinium trenchii | reverse complement strand
CCCATCGGAGAAATTGAGCTAACTGAATACAAATTGTCGAAGTGTGTGCGTTCACTCCTGGAGCATAACCATGGAACATCATGGAACTGGAGAAAGCATGAGAAAGGAAGCTGTTTGTGATCATTGTATATATATAATTGAGGGAAACTGCATTTTCCCAGGGCCATGCCACCCACTTCCATGATTCCAGTGACGGCAAGCCGCGCAGAGAAGCCATTGAGACTTAACACCAGCGGACGCCGTCGCTGAGGAACCCCTATCACAACAATGCACATGCTGCAGAGGTGCGCTGGGCCACGCTGCGTTTGTTGTTTTGCCTCGGATAGGAAGAATGAGACAGTTTCCCATGCAATTTCCAGCACCTGCAGGTTCATGTGGGCCTTCATGAACAATTTGGACTTGAGTCCAGGAAAACAAAAGCAACATGCTGGGTGTTCAATGCGGCATCATGCCGTTGAAGAAAACATGCAGCTTTTGACTTCATCTGACATAATTTGTGAGGCTGTTGTATATGTATACCATTTTATACCAATTGTCAGCGCCTGTTTCTCTTCAACCAGGAGCAAGACACAGTTCGCGCATCGGAGACCATGTGTGGGCAACCAATGTTTTCTTGGAGAGCAGTGCGGAGAGCAGATGAGAATAGCATGTTCCCTGCAATTACTGTACCCAATGACAAAGTTCCATGTCCACCTGCAGAGAACTGGTGCCACCCTCCTAAAGACGACGTCGGAGACAACGTCCTTTCATCGGTTTTCTTCTAACTAAGTCCTGCGAGGGACGCGAAACTCGGCAGGGCACCTATTTGACGAACCTGCGGTTGAGTGGTTGAAACAGAGCTGTTCATGCACTGCAACACCCTGGGAGTGGAGCATTTTGACAATGGTTTTTATCATTTTTAGGTGATCATCTCTCGACTGGACGTTGCCAGGTCACCTTGATGACCTATCAGATTTGGTCCTACCTCTCGGCCGGTTCCTTCAAGGGCTATTTCGAGCAGGCACGTTGACACCATGCGCGTGCCCGAAACGGGCACCGAAACGGGCAGCAGCTTCCGCTGGCGGTCCCAAAGCTTCAGAAACATGGACGGCTTCGCAGAAATCCGGATCGCAGAAACTTGAGAAAACCATGAACTACAGGATTTGGGTGGTTTTTTGTTGAGACCATCACCCGAACTCAGTGGGTGAACACCAGACATCTCATGGGTTCTTGCTGAAGGGAACGGGTGAATGACGGAATTTTCTCTATAGGATCTATAGGTGAATCCCCTTTCGAATCCTCCACCTCAACCTCACAGGAGGAAATTCCTGCAGAAAAAGCAGGCCAATCAAGGCCGATACGTTCCGCCGGTCCCGTCCGCTGGTCAAGACGCTGGGATGCGGTCAGGTGGATCTCCTGGTGGTCTTACTCGCCGCGGCCATCCATGATATTGGGCATCCGGCCACCAACAATGCCGCTTGGAACGGACGGAGTCGGGTCAGGTACCCGCAGTGTTTTCGCAGCGTTGGGTGTGGGCCTGTGTGTGGTTTTCAATATGTGAATCACTATATAATCATGTGCTATTTTTGAGGATACTTGGAAGTCAGGTCTGTACTGCCAAAGGTTTGATTGAATCCAGGTGTTGCTGTGGTTTCGCGGACTTCTAAAGAGGAATTGAAGTGAAGATCCAGAAGGTCATCAAGGAGTGCTAAAAACAGGGGCGATGATGACTGTTGAGGAAGCAACCCCGTGAAAGCTCATACAGCTTGGCGGCTTGACTTGCTGACGGCAGGTATCCAAAGGTGGTTTCATGACTGACTCGGGTTGTGCCACATCCGAGTTGAAGCCTCCTTTGAAGACCCTTGAAGCTGATCAGATGTTTTCCGATTGAAAGGGGGGATTCAGGAGCTCAAGCAGCTATAGGGCCGTATCCATTTATCTCATTACATGTCCATTTTTTGCATGTCCTTTCATTTCTTCCTTGGATCGCCGTCTTCTCTTTTTGATCAAGTGCGACACCTTGTTCAGGTCTTCAACATCACACTTAGAAAAACACACACCAATAGCAATGGCCTCCAATCTAGCAGCTGCTAGCAATGGCCTCCAACCTACTAGCGATGGACCCCAGCCTACTAGCAATCGCCTCCAACCTAGTAGCAATGGCCTCCAACATACTAGGGATGGCCTCCAACCCACTAGCGATGGCCTCCAACCTAACAGCGGTGGCCTCCAACCTATAAGCGATGGCCTCCCCTTTTCTTTGGTGTCGAGTCGTGGTCGGACATTCCTTCCACTCGCCTTGGCAGCGACAGCATCGCGCGCGCGCGCCAGCAGAGGACTTTTTGGTGAAGACCAAGACGGAACTCGTGGCCTGACTTTGAACATGGCGTTTGGAACGTGGCGCCTGCTCCCCCCAAAAAGACGGCCATGCTGTGTGAGTTGTTGTGGGGGAAATCCCATGAAATTACATGAAATTCCATGGTTTGGGTGAAAGTTATTGAAATCCTTTCTTTTTGTGCTCCGGTAATTATATATTCTCGAATATTCGAACGAACAAGAGCCTAACTTCAGGTGGGACGAATGCTTGGCCGTTGATCATTCCCTATTTTTCTTGAAACAATGCTTGGCTTCAGGACAGGTAAGCCTCAGGACCTTTTTGACCCCAGACCACAGTCAGATGGGAATTGGTGGGCCTATGGATTTTTGATGAAGTCCAATGCAGCAAGTCTTCACAAGTTGCTCCACCACATGGACCGATGGACCGATGGACCACGGCAGTGTCATGATCCCACCTGTTGGTCCGTCCGTCCGGGGGACCCGTCGTCCCTTTGGTGCCTCCCCTCCAGCGGTGTTTGCTTCACCTCTATAGGTTAAACCATGTGAAACCCTTGCCAAGGGATCTAAAGATGTGGCGCTCTAAGTTAAGATGTATAATATATATATATATGTAATATAATATATAGTTCTAGAGCCCATTTGACCCCCTGTTTGGAAAACACGAAAACAGACTATTTTGGGTTGTTGGTGGTCCAAACTAGAGGTCACTCAGGTTCCATGTAACATCTTTTTGTCCTTGGAACCGCTTCCCACAGCCAGTTGCATGCAGTGGAAAACGGTCCATCAAGCACTCGGCTAGACCGGAGCTGTCATGCAGTGTCATGCTGCGGATCCCTGTGTTTTGCCTCCCCAAACCCTCCACTCTTCCGCTGAAGATGCTGAAGAAAGCCCAACCCTTCGATCCCGCACAGCAGTTTGCTACTAACACATGTTTCCAAACAAATCACATGTTTCCAAACAAATCCAGTCCGGTCGTAACTTCTCACACCCCTCGCAGCGTTTTCCCCAAATGGAGCACACACCGGTAGTCGCTGAGGCCTTGCGCTACCACGACACGGCAGTGCTGGAGAACTTCCACTTGGCCACCGCCTTCGAGCTGATGCGCTCCAGGCACGACGGAATGGGCAGTGTAGGCCCCAGGAATGCCAACAGAGGTTAAGTGACCTGAACTAGGACCCTACCAGGGTACCTATGGCCATAGCCTTTTGGGGTTCTTCAACCTCTGTTGGTGGCGGGTTGAGGGAGTCGTCGGACGCGAGTTGTTTGAGAGATAATGGGAACTGGTGGTGTGTTTTTGTGGTGGAAATATGGCAAACAAGCTGCTCTAAGTGGTGGTTTATGTTTATGTAAGCCCTTTTTGATCATCACTAGCTGCTCACCTGAACTTCTCGGTGCCTTCCTTCGACAGCTGAGCTGAATAACACCACGGGGGTTGGCCACGGATCTGAATGAAGTAGAGTAGAAGCCAGAGTGGTTTCAGATGGCACAGACGGTCCCCGGGGGATTCACTGCCAGCACCGACCTCTTAGAGCTTGTAAGAACCACCGGTGTCGTGAACGAACTCCTTCGTGACGCGTGACGTTCGACCCGACTGAGGAGCGTCTCGATGTTGGACCACAACTTGCCCTCGCCACCCGTGACGTCCTTGCGGCGTCGCATCGTGGAGATCGTCCTGGCGTGCCTGGGACGGTGGAGGGAAGTGAGCGGTGGGCGGAGTGGCGGGGAAGGAGTCGCGGTGAGTGGCGCGACTTGGAGAACCGAGAAAACAAGAGGAAATGGATGGAGATGAACATCAATGAACATCCTGTATACACAATTACAGTGACAGGTGAAAAGTTATAATTCAAATTCTTGTTTTGTCGGTTCTTCGATTAGAATATTGATGATAGTAGCAGTAGTCGTCGTCGTAGCAGCAGCAGCAGCAGGAGGAGTAGTAGTAGCAGCAGCAGGCGTCGCAGCAGCCGTACCAGATAAATCATGGAGCTGCCTTTTGGATCCTTTGGGGGATCGTTGGACTTGTCTCAAGTGCACGGTTTCATGGCGGGCAGCAAACAAAACATGAACTGAGATTTGGGACGGTGTGCTGTCAGTATCCACAAGCAGCACATTTGCATTTGACGGGCCCAACCTCTTGCCGGGCTTGGCGCCTTCGACCCGTTTGCATGCTTCTCGAGCTCTTCTCAGCAACATGGCGATCCACGGACTGAGGACTGACATGGCGGTCCACAAGAAGCAAGTGGACGACTCTTGGGCTTCTGACTCCCACCCAGTCGTCCCACCTCCACTGCTTCGGCCGATGCTTTTGAGAGAGGGAGAGTCAGAGAGAGAGGGAGGGAGAGAGCTGGAGTGATAGAAGAACGTGGAACTATACATGGCCCCAGATGTGTTAAGTTGCTTGAGTTTAGTGTTTTTGCTCGCAAGAAGTGTTTTGCACCAATGTTGTTTGGAAAAAATGAAAGAAGTGTTTTGGTGTTTCCGTGGCCAAGTCTTAAAACACTTCCACAACCAATAACCATTCGACCCTTCTTCTCACCCTCAATACCCTGAAGCACTACAGCCATCAGTCACAAATTCCCAAAGCGCAAGCACCAAATGCCGTTTTTCTTTTAACAAAAAAATGCAAGCAGTCTCACTGATCCAAAGATCAGCTCTTCTTGAACAGCTTTCGCAGGTCTTCAAACAAACTTCCTACAAAGTGTTTACAAAGTTTTGGATCCTTACAAAAAATTGACAAAGTTTTGGAATTACAACTTTTTTACCGAGTTTTTGCATTACAACGTTTTAACAACGTCTACAAAGTTTAAAAATAGAAATAACAAACTTCACAAAGCTTTGGAAACTTACAGTACATTAAATTCTACGAATTTTTTACAACGTATTGAACCTTTAGATATCTGAACAAAGCTTTGGACATTTATCAAGCTTTGAACAAGTTTTGGAATTTTACAAAGTTGTTACCAAGTTATTGAGTTTGAACGTTTTTACAAAGCTTTTACAAAAGTTTTTGATGCTTACAAACTTTCTACAAAGTTTCGGACTTTTTCAATCTGTGTCAATACTTTGTAAACTTTGTAAATACCTTGTAAATGTGTAAAAGCAGTGTAAGCTTTGTAGAAACTTTGGTGAAATTCTAAAAACTTTGTAAACTTTCAAAACTCTGCAACAACTGTGTAAAGATTGAACAAACTTTGCAAACTTTGTCAAAACTTCGTAAACTGTTGTTAAAATTGTAAACTTTTTAAACACTGAAACACTTTAAACTTCGTAAACCTTTGTAAAAACTTTGTACACTTTGTAAAACTGTGTAAAAACTGCGAAAACTTTGTGTAAAAAATTGTAAAATGCGAAAACATTGTCAAAACTTTGAAAACACTTGTAAACTTTGTCAAAACTTTGTGAACTTTGTCAAAAAGTTTGTAAACATTGCAAACTTTGTACACTTTGTACTAACATTTTGTAAACTTTGTAAACAACTTTTAGATGTTGTAGGCCTTCGTAAACTCTATTTAAAAAAGACGTTATAGACTTCGTAACACTTTGCAAACTTTGTAAGACGTTTTTAAACGTCGTAAACTTTGTCAAAACATTGTAAACATGTTGAAAGACCTTGTGAACGTTGTGAAAACTTTGTAAACTTTGAACACTTTGTAAATTTCCTAAAAACTTTGTACAAATTGTGAAACTGTACAAACTTTGTAAAAACTTTGTAAAATGTAGAAAGAAACTTTGTAAACTTTGCAAATAAATAAACTAGCAAAACTTTGTAATCGTTGTCAAAACTTTGTACACTTTGTCGAAACTCTGTAAACTTTGCAAGACTTCGTAATCTTGGCAAAATCTTTGTAAACTTTCCAAAATCTTCAAAACTTTGTAAACTCTGTAAAAACTTTGTAAATTTGCGTAACAAAAGGCAAATGTCGCAAACTTTGTCAGAACGTTGTAAACTTTGTAAAAACTTTGTAAAAACTGTGTAAACGATGTAAACTTTGTAAAAACTTTGTAAAACTTTGTAAAGTTCTGTGAAAGAAGTGTTTTTGCACGATTTTTTGCTTAAAAAGAAGTGTTTTTCATGTCATTTGTTGTAAACACAAGTGTTTTTCACCAGCCATTGGCAAACTTTGTAAAAACTTTGTAAACTTTGTAAAAACTTTGTAAAAACCTTGTAAACTGTGTAAAAACTTTGTAAACTTGAAAAACTTGTGTAAACTTTGTAAAAACTTTGTAAACTTTGTAAAAACTTTGTAAACTTTGTAAACTTGAAAAAGCTGTTGTAAACTTTGTAAAAACGTTGTACAACTTTGTAAACTTTGTAAAAACTTTGAAAATGTTGTAAACACTTTGTGAGACTTTGTAGATAGACTCTGTAAAAATTGAAAAACTGTGTAAATTCCGAACTTTGCAAGAACTTTGTCAAATTCCAAAGCTTTGTAAAATCGTTGTAAACTTTCAATACTGTGCAAAAACTGTGTAAACTGTATAAACTTTGCAAATTTTGTGAAAGCTTTGTAAACTATGTAAATACTGTGTAAAATTTGCAAATGTTTGTACACTTTGTAAAGACGCCATGTAAAAATTGTAAAATGTGCAATCTTTGTAAAACATTTTATAAACTTTGTACAAGGTTTGTAAACTTTCAATACTTTGCAAAACTGTGTAAACTTTGTAAAAACTTTGTCAACATTGCAGCAACATTGTAAAACTTTCAATACGTCTTTAATTGATTTTTAAATGGTAAAACCTGTGTAAACTGGGTAAAAATTGGAAATTGTTCAAAACTTTGTAAACTGTGTTAAAATATTGTAAACTTTGTAAGACTTTGTAAACTTGGTAAGCGGTTGTAAAACTTTGCAAACTTCATAAAATCTGTGTAAACTTTGTACCAACTTTGAAAGCTTTGTAAAAACGTAGTGAACTTGGTATAAACTTGGTAAACTTTGTCAACACTTTGTAGACTTTGTAAAACACTTTTAAACTTTGTCAAACTTTGTAAGCTTTGTCAACCTTTAAACTTGTAAAACTTTGTAAGGACTTGGTAAAACTTTATTAAGACGTTGTAAAATTCGCAAACTTTGTAAAAAGGTTTACCAACCTTTTACGAAGTTTTGGAGTTCTTCAAATTATTCTTCAAAGTTAGCGCAACGTTTTACACAGTTTTTAGAACGTTTACAAAGCTTTATATTTACAAAGTTATACAACGCTTACAAACCTTTCACAAAGTCTTAAGAATTTGTACAAAGTTTGCAACTTTTGCAAAGAGTTGACAGAGTTGTTGAATTACAAACAAATTTACAAAGGTTTACAACGTCTACAAAGCTTTTACCATGGCCGTTCACTCACCACTCACGAGACAAACAAACCTATGAAATAGTCCTTTGGGTCTCGTATGTTGCCACTAACAGCGCAAAAAAACAAGACGTGTTTTATACCCTCTCTTAGTTCTGAACAGCCAATTCTTCAGAGGTCCGCAAGGGTCAAAAACACTTCTTCTGCGCTAATTCCCCCGAAACAACGAACGACGGTCCCCAAGCAACTTAACACCCAGATGCAGTGCATGAACATAAACCTATAATAAGTGTTATCATATACTGTAGTATATACTATTATTATTATTACTATTATTATTATTGTATATAATACTTAATTTGTGTTGAATGAAGGTGGGTTCTTAGTGCAAGCTTTTGTCCATCAACCCCATCAACCATAGCACCCACACACAGGCATGAAAAGGGTGCACATATGAACACGCTGTGGGAGAAGTAGGATTGCTGGGGGCCCTGCCGCCATCATGCTCGACAGAACTTTGCCAGTGGATCCCAGTTACGAGAAGCAAGGAACCCTTCCGAAGGGAAGGAACCATTGATTTCATTGGATTCCTGGCAATTCCTGGATTTCAACTCTACAGCGACCGACAGTGACCACTGGCTGAATCACTTGCTCCGTCCGGGCCTACACTCCGCGCGATGTAATGACCGATGAACATTCGCCCAGGAGATGGTTCGCTTGGTGGAGCGGAACGTGAACCGCCAGGAGATTGACAAACGAACGCTGGAGCAGTGCCGGCCTTGGAACGGGGCACGCGCGCCACGCGCGCCACGCGCACGAGTGCAAGCGCCATGGGGTTTTGAGGGAACGGTGCCAACAGAAAGGCTCGGGTGAAAAGAGGGGCTTGAGAATCAGACCTTGGAGCATGGGGTGGGTCTTTGAAAGAGGCAGACCCTCCCAGCAATGGATTTTGGTGTTAGATTTACTTTTATTCCAAAGATCACTTAATCAAGGAGTTCCTTTGTGGGGTTTGCATGAAACGCTGAACATGAACACCTGGTTTCCAACAACTCTTTAGGCTCTTGGCCCATTTGGGGAGTGAAAAAGAATGCAACATGGCCTTCCCAAAGACCAGATTGCTTCCACCGGTCCCCTGCGGAGGTTTTTGGTGCTGCAAGGGTGAAGGAGGGCCATCCGGAGGGGAAGGTCACCTGCAAAGATGATGGGAAGGTCATCTTGCCCCCCTCCTCCCGGTCGCCGGCTCGCGAGGTTTTTTCTCTCGCTGCGGCATGGTCGTCTTGTTCGCTGCGGTCTACGCGCTGTCGCGCATGGGACTCGCTGCAGGTATATTGTCCACACAGCGGATGTGGGACATCCCTTTCGGCCTGTGCCACAACACCACGAATGGGCCAGACGAGTGAATGAGTCTGGGCCAGACG
This sequence comes from Durusdinium trenchii, assembly GCA_963970005.1. Lineage (NCBI taxonomy): Eukaryota > Dinophyceae > Suessiales > Symbiodiniaceae > Durusdinium > Durusdinium trenchii. The sequence goes on along the minus strand of CAXAMN010015558.1, from coordinate 241,467 downwards.
AGTGAATTTTGGGAGCGGCGGAATTGCATAAGTTTCAAGGAAGGCTGGTCACCTGGAAAACCACGACGGTTAACATTGATTTGTGTTTATATGTACGTCATTGTTTCAAGATGTTTCAAGCACATCACTGTCTCCAAAGACTACAAGGGCAGAAATAGTGATTCTAATTATCATAAAATACAATCGGCCACTGAGTTGCCTAAAACTTGACAGAGTTGAGTGCCGAGATTTCCTCATCGCCGTTTCCCACTCAGGAGGAGTTCCTGGCGCAAGGTGATCGCGAGAAGGAACTGGGTTTCACCCCGATCGCCGCTGAGCGGCAAAGCACTCCGTTTGACCCGAAAGCGCACGCGTTCGGTACGGGGTGGAGTCTGCATCTGCATGAGGTCTGGTCAGCGCAGAGGAAGGAAGCGTGCAGTCAGTGCAGTCGACGCAGATCGGTTCAGTTCGGTCGGTTCGACGAAGGGCGGGTGCGCGAGTTGGGCCCAGGCACTCGACCTGGGGGGTCCATGTAAAAATCACGAAGCCATGAGGTTCTCAGGACCATGGTTTTGCTGGGTTTGCAATTAGAACCTGGGCGTCAGGGTTTGTTGATTCGCCCGAACGATCGGTGTGAGAATTTCCAGTCTCCGAGACGTTCCGCCAATCTCAGTGATAGGCAAGGCTTTTCACCTTTGAGGCCGCCTGGCTGGCCAGGTCAGCAGTGCCACTCCAGGTGAGGCGGATAGAACGAGAGACCCTCCATCCTTGGGTGATCAAAGGATATCAAAGGTGCATTTTTTTTAAAATTAAACCAACTCCACGGTCTGGACATGTCTGGACAACTGGGACTGGAAGAGTTACATGGATGGGTCATTTTGAAAATGGGATACAAAAATGACCCATCATGGATTCCTGGATGTAACTCGTCCCATGGGATGGTTTTAGATCGATTTGTAGAAAAAAATCACGGATGTCATGCTGCGTTGATTGATCAATATCAATACCCTCCAACATTTGAACATGTATATCACTTTCTGAACATATACATACATATATATATATAACCATGTTCTGAACACCATATGTACATTTGACCAATATCCTGTGCATCGCAAGTCCACGAAGGTCCGTCCTGGGTCGGCCTGGTCCGGACTTGGCCCACTTGGCTGACTGGGAGACCGGGACATGAGCTGTGGAGGATATAGACATGGTGTTTTTTTTTGGACTTTGGGCACACTCGAACGAACACATCACATTGTTACCTGCACGAAAATAGGTCCCGAAAGGAAGACGAATTTTCACGAAGAACAGGTGCCATCCACTTCCGTGCACGTGCGTCATGGTGCTGAGGAGATGTTTGATCGAGACAAGGCACCGCCTCTGCCAAAGAATCAGCTGGGCTTTTTGCAATTCGACGCCTGGGCGGCAAGCACGGACATGGCACCGATTCGGGCCGGTCACGGACGGGACGGGAGAACCCAATGAAGTTCGACGAGGAGGTGGAACAAAAGCAGGAAACACCGGCAGAAGGGGCTACACATCGTACAAACCCATTGATGAGAGTGAAAAACCGTCTCGTTTTGGGTCCAGATTTTACGATGCAATGAGGAGTTGTTTGCATGGTACCATGTGCTTGGAAGGTAGAAACATGTAGAAACAACTGGAAATGCGGATTCCATTGGAACATCAGCTTTATTCAGATTGTTTTTACTCTTACAGTGTTGCTTGTCGATGGTTTCCGTTATTAGTTTACCTGCAGATGTGCTTGCCGCAAGAATGGCCGAGGAAATGTGGTTCGTCCCCGCTGTAAAGGGGAGAAACTGTGGTTCTTGTCTTACTGCAAATGGACCAAGAAAAGCAAGAAGTCTCCCAACTTCTTGCCAAAAGTCTTGGACTGCTTCCCTCAACTGATGCATTAAAAGGACTTTGCACAAGCTTGTGTCAGTGCTTGTGCCCAATTGCAGGGTGACCGGTTTGCCATCTCAAGCGGAAGGGCCGAGGCTCGTCCGCCACTCGGTGGCGGTCGGCGCCGTCGACTGGCGTTCTTTCGGCCAGTCACGAAGCAGCCCTAGTCCCCTACTGGAAATGAGTTCAGACACGCCGTGCAGACAAGATTGAACAATTGCAACTCTAATCACTTGAGGGGTTCTAAATGTGGCTTCGATCCGTCACCTAGCCTCCTGGGATCTGAGGTAATCCAACCGCTATGGAAGCCTATGGAGGCATTGCTGGATAGCAAGGCGCGCCCTGCCAGCCTCTTCCTCCATCGGAACATCAAGGCCCTGGCGACGTGCGGCGCGCGGCGTGGTGAGATTCATGGTGAGACAGACAGACCATCGCCTGTTGTCAGACGGTTAGGAGCTCCGTTGTACCCCCAAACAAGGTGTTACTGTAACGTGTTTCTTGATCGTGCAACCATGTATCTCAATTGTTTATATGACATCTTTTTGTTGACCATCTCCTGGAGTATTCTTGAAATATGGGAGCCGGTCTTGATTTGATTTGGCCTCCAACCGGCAGGGGGTCGTTGTCTTTTCCGCGTGGAGGCCAGGCCTCCAGGCCTCCGCACGACCACGACCCCATCCTGCCAAGCCATTCGGGGTCCGTGACTTCGCCATCGGGTTACGAAATTCAGGACTGGTCCAAATCCTTTGGTCCTGGAGTCCTGTTGTTCTTTTTGAATAGCATGGATGAGAATTCATGCATCTTCAATAGCTTCAATTTGTTTGTTGGAGGGGTGGTCCACTCCCTGAAATCATCCATGGAACTGGATGGCATGGCCCTGATTTCGGATGACGAAATCACCCACCAGGTGGCGTCATCCACGTAACCAGACCCCAAACAAATCAAGAAGTTTGGCCGCCCTGGTTTGTTGGTCTCTTTTTCGGAGTCGAGCTTACTCGCGAAGGTCCGGACGTGGTAAGTCTCTGGAGGACCAAGACCCCAGGGTTGATTTCAACCACCCCAACTGAGGTGTCAATATGCCAGTCCCATGGATTTGCTAGTGTTTGGGTGTGGAACAAGCTTCTTCCTGCCCTCATGTTTGGTGGTTTTGCCCTACTTTTCGCTGCACGGCACCCCATCGATCTCATTCCCATTGCCCGGTCTGGTGGTAGAATACATTCAACCTGTTCCGCGTCGCGGTCGCCTCCAGAAACGGATGAAACGCAGTCTCTGACCCAGTCACGGTAGAGTCTCTGAAAGTTCTTGGTCTGTCTTGAAAGAGCAGCTTTGCGCCAGGTTTGGCAGGAGGAGCTCGAGCCTGAGGCTTGAGAAGGACAGCGGACAGATGCTGACAGCGTTCTTCGGACTCGAGGAGCCGTGGGAGGGAGGGAGTTCGGCTGCGAGTCGTCCCCAAAAACAGCTGGGGACCTGGGGCGAAAAAGATGGCTCGAGCCGTTTTGGAGGTGCAAGATCGGTTTCAAGAGCATGACGTCCTAAAGAAAGTGTGTGTTTGATTCCCTTTTCCTGAATGGACTTAAATGGATTAATAGCAATAGTAGCCTCTTTTGTTTGAGGGGCTCTAAGCGGATTTTGTCGCGAAACAAGGGAAACATGGAAACCTGATGAGAGGCAAACTTCAAATCTCCAGGGACCTTACGTAAGTAACGAGGGAAAGCTGGAAGAAGGTGACCACCTGTAGTGTCCTGTAGAAAATGAACGGAGAATGACAAAAACTACCTAGCTTGATAGGTTCCAAGTTGGAAGCCCACCAATGTGTCTTGGCTCATTCAATCCAACTGAATCCAACTGATGGGTGTTTTTCACGAGTGCCAATTCACGAGCTCCGGAACCACCGCATTGACAGGAGCCGTCCGGATGAGAGCGACATACACATCGGTAGATCGCACAGATGGGCGTTCTTCGATGAGCAGATCGATGCGCTACGGGGAGAATCATCAAAATCCATTGTGGATCGTCTCCAAAGGACACGTTCGACACCGTCAGAACCCGTTTGCGGGTCAAGGCAAGTCTTGCCCATGATCGCCCATCCATGCTATAGAGCCTGCCATGGCTAGCTTTTGTGCCTGCCCCGAGATTGAAACCATGCTTTCGGAGACTAAAGGACTCAAGTGTTCAATTGCAGCGACGCACCTTGGGATGCCAACCAGCATCCGTCGATCAGGTACACCTCCCTCAAGACTCGTGGCCCAGTCAGTCTTCCCAGGCTATATCGGGAGTTTCCAAGCATAGCGATTGGCCTTTCAGTCCAAGAGTTCAGGGGAAGGCATAGTCTTTCCCAGTTGTTGTTCAATATTAACATCACCCCTTATCTAGAGCTGTACTCTAGATGAGAGGTATATCGGAATATGGTGTTAGCCTGCAAGTTCCCTTATTAAAAAGAATCAGGGAACATGGACCGGAAACCGGTATGAAAAAATAAGGTGACCTCCACAGACTGATAAAGATGAATATTGTGCCTCGTCGATCAGCGATTTCGCTGCCATCACCTACTGGTACTTGGCAGAATCCTGCGTGCTTTTAATTGGAAACTTCATGTGTCAGGATGTCTAAAGGGGTGATGAGTATGGTCATGTCACGTTTTCTTTGTCCTATGCTGTTCAACAAGTCCCGTCTTCACCAGGAACCAGCATTGGACACTGATGGGCGTGTCCTTCACTATCTTTTCTGCTGGTCGCCCCTGTCAAGAAGCACCTCCCCGCACAGCACCTCCCCGAAGACAGAAAAACAAAAACAAACAAAAAAAACCAGTCGGGCGCGAGCAGCCTTCGCGTGAGCTCATGAGCTTTCGCGAATGTTCGCTCGTGTGGTCGAATTGTGAAGGGAGGTAGTGAATCATGATGAATCGTGAAGAAACTGACCAAAAAACAATAACATCTCACTGTCCAAAAAGGCGTGCTCAACCAGACGCGTATGGATCGTCCTGTTTTGAAGGGACGTTTTACTCACCCACGAGTTTGGATGAGTTGGCACCAACCAAAACCTGCAAGTTTGGGACCCCCCAAAACTCAGGTCTTTCATGGTATTTCTCACCTCGGATCGTCATCAGAGTCCTGGGGTGGGCCGTCCGTCGAGTTCTGGGCCCGGTTTTAAGTCCGTCTCGCATCGACCGCTCTCGATGCGAGACAGTGAGTCCAATGTGAGTCGATGTGAGCCGATGGTTCGATGAGTGGAAGGGATGATGAGACGTTCGGATGTTCCCATTAAAACCAAAAGAAGAACCACATGGATCGGTTTGGAATGGATGACCGCCCCAGAAAGACCACCTTTTTCAATCTGTTTCAACCATATAGATCCATAATATAGATCATATAAATGCAACAGGTGTGTGGATATACATATATTATATATATATATCTTATATAATCATGTGTATGTATAAATGCGAGCAGTTCTGTTTGGTTCTGCTTGGGCGAACGAAACTAGTCTTAGGGGGTGTGGGGTGGCTAAAAATTTGGAGGTTTGGGAGGGTGAACCCAGAGCCTGCTGGTGGAGAGCGAAAATGAGGGCCCTTGTGATGCGAATGATGTCGCAGCGGTTGATGCTAGCGTTTTTTGCGTCATCGACTGGGCATGACGGGATCTCCCGGAGTGCTTTGCCAATTTGTCGGCTGCAGTATGATGACATGTATTGAGTGCGTGGCGTCAAGCCACGCATGAAGTTATTGGCAGAGATCTAGATGCAGGGTCTCGAGGAAAAACCCTTAGACCGCATGTCTGGGCTAGTGCCCTTTTGCGTTGTGCCTCTGCCAAGGCCCCGTGTCAGGCCAAAAAAGAACACTTCCTGCAGCAATGACTTATCCATGCAGAAGCCACTTTTCTGGGGTGGCGCCCTTGTGTTTGGAGGCCATCTCGAGACCCAAATGGGCAAACTTGACTTCAAACATCTCCGCTCCGTCTACTTGGCTCAGCAGAGAGTCATCCTTGACTTCGATATGTTTGGGTTGAAAAAATGTGCCAAGTTCTCCCAGAAAAGACCTCAGCGAGGAGTTCTTTGTTGGTGCGCCTTGTTTGGGGGCCGTCTCGGCTCGGTCTCCGAAAAGTGGGCTCTAACAATAAGGCACTTGACAAAGCAGGACATGGCAGATGCATCTTCGAACCATTCAAAAGAATCTTGCAAGGCGCCCGCTGGTTGAAATGAATTGCCAAATCAGGTATCGAAAGACACTAGGTTATACAGATCTAGATGCCAAGGGCCGAAGAAGAAAACCCTTAAGCCGCATTTATGGGCTCATCACTCCTCATAGAAAACTCATTTCTATGCCCTTCTGCGCTTTGTTTGAGGGTCATCTCGTAGAAAAAAAAAGGGCACCTTTGGAAAAGCGCGTTCTATCACCAACTTCCCCCAGAAAAGACTTTATGGAGGAATTTTGTTGCTGCCCTGCCGTGTTTTGTTTGGAGGCCGTCTTGCGGCAAAAGAGGGTATACGTTCTAGCGGTGGGGCATTGGACGAAGCAGGACATGGCAGATGCATAGACTTGAGCATTTCAAACGAATCTTGTGAACACTGTGCACACACGAAGAGATACAGTAGTCCCCTTTCTAATCAATGACCATTAGAATGGCAAGTGGTTCACATCGATCCTTGCTGATATCTCGGCACACATCGATCTCAGCGATCCTTTTGTGTGGAGTACTCTTGAAGGCTACGGGATTGGACTTACCATCACAATCCATGAACAACCTCTCGCTCAGCCTCCTGCCTGCAGATGTTCACTGTCTCGCTCGCAAGAAACTGTACTTGGGCGACTCAGCCGGGAATGACGGAATAAACAACCCTCACTATGAAACTTATGGATCCAGCCACGCTCATTCTATGCACTCGTCGCACTAGTAGAGGGACCAAAGTCAAAGTTATTTTGGCGTTGTGGTTTATCATGTGTTTAAAGATTTGGTATGCTTGCACAAGTGTCATTGAAGACAACAGGTTCCAATCAAATGTCACTGAATTCTATAATTATGACCATTGAGCAGGGTGGACACAGATCCTTGCCGTACATGTTTTGCGTCTCCTGCGTCGCGTGTGATGAATTTCCTCCTCAGTGATTTTCAGTCAACTTCAAGAACCGCACCGGGCGTCGCGGTAGGTTGATCCATGTTGGTTTTCTGGAAGTTAACCAACGACCCCTGCTGAGAAGGTGTTTAGGATGGGTAAATGCCGTTTGCTCCTTCCCCTGCCTTCTTTCAGAAATACGACTGGATGGAGCCCTAATGTAGTATCAGTCAAGAGTCAACATTAGGGAGAAATCCTCAAATGTCCGACGTTCAGCCTTTGGGACGCCCGCAGCCTTTGGGACGCCGGTCGCGCGTGGGGAGAGCCGACTGTTCTCAGACGGCACCACGAACGGCCATTCTTTGAGCGTTCAAAGATGCTCAAACGCACAAAAAGTCCAGCTGTGATGGTGAGAGTGGAACCAGAAGTGACTTAACCCCAATTGGTCCAGTTGGCTCCACTGGTCGCAGTGTCGTTTGGCTGTTTGTTCACAGTGTCTGAGGCTGTTGGCAGGCTCAAAAAAAGAAACAGTCTGGGCAAAGTACCGGGTGTTCAAACGAAACGGTTTTCTTGCACACCGACGTTTGCAAGAAGCACACCGGGATTCGCCCAAGAAAGGATTCCCTACTGGTGAGTCCCTTCTAGGGAATGCGTTGAATTGTCCCAGTTCCTGAAGCAAATCCAAGTTACCCTCTTTGTTACACCGGTGAAAACTAACATTTTGGCCAATTTTTTTTTGGCATATGTTAGTCTAGTTTCCGAGCGGGCACCGTTGAGACTAACCTAGACCAAATTCAGATGTGCCATGGTGGGCCCTACGGGTATGTGACTGGTCCATGTTAGCCTCCACCGGGCCATGTTGATCTCTACCGGCGCGGTCTATGTTAGCCTGCGTTCAGTTTATAGTCAGAGTGCAGTTGGTCCATGTTAGTGTCAGAATCGATCATAGATTGAGAGTAGAAACGGTCCATGTTAGTCCAGAAATTGCCAAAAAAGGTGCTAATACCGTTTCCCCAGGAAGTCACCGTTTCCAGTGGTCCACGTTAAAGCGCACTTGAAATTGAGTTACGGCCTATGTTGTTTTTCCCCGGAGTATATAGTTTTGACATGAATAGCTCCGAATAGCTATACTCTTTCAGATGCGCAGCTAATGTGTGAGTCAGGAGGCCTACAACAGACAGGAGCCGAAAAGTACTCTTCAACGCATGCGTGGTTCAAAAACTTGGGAAATGGAAGGAGGTAAGTTTAGACTTCTTGGAGTTTCTGCAGCTCCGGCTTCTAAAAATTGTCAACTAGTTTCAGTTGAAAGAGACTCGATGCCCTGCACTCCATCACAGCGCTCCCAGTGTCCTACCGATGTGGCCAAGAGGCCGTTAGTCCGAGTGGTCTTGATTTCATGCGCAAGAAACCAGAGAGTTGGTGAGGGTGATGTTCACGGGGTTTCATGTGGTTTCAGAGTAGATTGCCAAAATGTCCCATCTTTGGGGTGCCCGCGCCATCTATTCTGAAACCACTGTAAGTTTGATGGAGGGTTTGGCACGGGAAACCACTAGTTCGTTGGCTTCAAGGCCCGGCTTCCTGTTTCCTATAGAATCCTATATATAGATGTTCCCTTAAACCAATCCATTGAACCACGGCTAGTTAGTCCAAGTTCGTTTGCCGTGGTAGGGACGAACGAGTAGGTGGTTTCTGCAAGTCCCATGGCAAAGCTGAGCAGGGCGGTGCACTGGGAAGTCCAAACCTTTTACAGCTGGTTACATGTTGATTTCAGTCACTTCAAGGTTGGGGCTGTTGTTGGATGAACCAGCATTCTGACGCACCCACAAACAGGGGTCCAACTATGTGAAGCCCCCTTCAACCCAATTGAAACTCAGGAGGCATACCGCACACTCTCAGCTTCCCTCAATGAACTCGCTCCCAGCGATTGGTCAAGTGCCACCCGGAGAGAAGCGGTTCTGCCGGCGCAGTGAGTAGCCCCGCGCAGAAAAGGACGGACAGCGAAACACACCTCGTTGACGGTGCTCGTTTTGAGGGGCTGCAAGGACAACCTGGTGTTCTGCATGGTGAGCAACCTGAACATGGGATCGAATTAATGGATGTTCTTGTTTTGTCAGAAAGCTTATGATGAACACCTTTGACTGTTCAATTCCGTTTGCTCATGCCCTAATCATGATTAAAGCACTAACGTCCGACCATTTGGCCATTTGATGGGGATCATTGATTATTCTATAATATTTGTGTTTGTTTTTTTTGTTGGAGGCTTTAGGCTTTAGGATAGGTGAGGCAAATTGTTTTCAGGTGCACTTGAGGTGAGAATGACAGTAGACGCCCAATAAGGAGATGATGGGTGAAGGTTCAGTTGAACTGCGTTCAAGTACTACCCGTTACTGTGATTTGCACAGGTTGAAGTATGTTGAAGTACTGTGTTGTGGGTGGCTGCCGCCGCTGCCACACAGGCTTGAACAATGTCGAACAACTATCAATCTAGGTATACCCAGACGCTCCATGTATGCCATATATGCCTACATTGACCCCCAAACCACCCCAACTGATCGGCATATATTGGCAGTCCCATGGAGTGTTTGGGATATAGGGCCCCCCTATGTTCAAGCAATTTTCAGAGGCCAGGTGGCCCTGGTTACTTGGACTCCGCACCTGCGTCACTGGCTCATTGGGATCTCGGAGGTGGCGCGACCTGGGGGTCGCTGGGGTCCTCCGAACCTCGGGACAGGCAAAGTCCGCGCCTTTGGGCTGCTGCCAGGCGCGGTCGCCCGGTGGCGGACGAAACACAACGGAAGAGCTTAGATATACCACCAGTGCTTGTTTCTGCCATGTTTTGCAACTGGATGCTGGGGGGAATGCGGGGGGCCGAATTGGGGCCTCCTCCACAGCCGTTTTGTTTGGCTTCCCTTTACAGTCCAGGCCCCAGCCGCTTGGCAAGTCAGTCCCATAAATACCCACACTCACTACAGCCAGGCTGTCAACAAGACCCGACAAATTCATGGCGAGGGGGGGGCGCAAGTCCTTGTGGTGTCGAATTCCTTGGGTCGAACGCAGGTGTTGGGACACCCAAACCGGGGCTCCTGTTCCGTCGTTCACCGCGGCCGCGGCGGTTCCGATGTGAGGCCCTCCCTGTCGTGACGGTGGGTTTCTGAAGGATGGACTCACCGAGGTGAGAGGTGAGAGTTGGCCGCTGGTTTGCAACCAGTTGGGTTCATATGGCGGACCCGATGGGTTCGTGGATTTCACCACATGTTTGCTCTTTGGAATGCCTTGGCTGGTCAGAGGTTTTTCGAGACCGGACCCAGGTCTGTACATCTGAAATGACCTAGAACGCAAGGGCTGAGTTCAAAACCTCTCTTGGTCATCCATTTCTCGCTTTGCTCCACGCACCCCACCGATTTCAGTTCGATGGCGTCATGTTCAACGGCCGAAACGGCCTTCAGCTCCCCGTTGGCTTCGACCCCGCTCGGCGCGAGCGCTCGCGCGAGCGCTCGGTGGGGCAGGCGAGGAGGAGCCCCTGGGAGTTCTTTTGGGCCGTGAGCTGAGCGGAAGTTGGTGAGGTTTTTCACTTGGACTGGTCGTCAGCGGATGGAGTTGTGTCAAGAGTTTGCTGGTGAAGAGTTGGACGAGCCATGGACAGTGGAAGGTTCACACCCATGGGGTCCCATCAAACATCATCATGGGGTCCCAATGCACGCATCGCCCGGACATGTCAGGAGAAAGAGCAGCGAATGCTACAGCCATTTTCAGCCTCTATAACAAGACCATCCATGTATTCGCATGGACCCCCACGAAGAAGACATCTTAAGGCCTTTGCCATACCCCCATGAGGTTTGTGCATCCAGCCCTTCTAGCCGCCACTAGCCACCAAAATGATTGTTTGATGCCGTGACGTGTTCTTTCTTCAGAGAAGTTTGCAAGATGCCAAGAGTCTACCTACCCTTTCTATCCCTTTCTTTCATATCTGACCCTTTACTGAGTTTGTCCATTCTTGACACCACTCTCATATTCCTGGCCAGATCCGATTGATTGCTCCCGACGGACTCAACCAACGACTCCAAGGCTTCTTCCCACGCGAGCTGGATCCACGTCGAGCCTTGCAAGGCGACTGCTTCGGCCGCCGTTTCTTTGCGCGAGCTTCAAAGCCGAGAAAAGCCATGACCCTGTCAGAACCCTTTTCTGAAGCACCGCTAATCATGTATGCCAATGCAATTTATGCCATGTGTGTTTGTTGTTTAAATGTTTGTTAATGACCTTCATGATGGATTGTTTTTTCCACATGTCCACGGCTATGGAGTTTTGCATTTCACCAAAATACAAGCGCCTAGCATCCTGGCAATCAGGCTGACAGAATTCACATAAAGCTGGCACGCTATGTGTCAATATGTTTGTAATTGTCTATATGTCAATTCTTGGATGTTGGGTGTCCCCGCCTTGCCCAGCATGTGAGTATTCAGGTCTTGTCTCTCTCGGAATTAGGCCTGGGCCATTGAAGCGTCATCATCAAGTGTGGAGGCCTGTTTGGCCTTTGACACGTCCAAACAGGCACGGTGGCAAACACATCTAAAGTGGAGAACTCTGCTGTGTTTGGTCGGTCAAATCCACTTGAAGTGGGTGATGTATTGAGAGGTATTGGACCATCCATGTAGGGAATATATAGCTGCATGGACAATTCCTTGATGACTTCATGACCTCAAATGTAAGTCATACATGGATGCTCTGGGGAATGGATCATTTGGCACATGTTTCCACACCCCGTACTCCCCTTCAACCGGGCCCCTGGTAACATAAGGAATCCTGAGGCGACCACACCGAGCGCGGCGACACCCAGCCACCGCGTAGGTCTCATTCAAAGAGCACGGACCAAGCAAGAGAAGGCCATGGCGGAGGCGCACTGGGCTTGTTGGGGGGTGGAATTTGAGTGCAGTTTCATGACAAAGTCTTGCTTGAATCGATTTGTATGTATGCTTCCTTAGCGTTGCATAGGCGTAGCAATCCGGATATGGCCGGATATGGTGTGTTCAAGTTCAGTTTGCTGAGCGACCTTCAAGGGATAGCTATGGAAGCATATAAAAGTACGCTGTCGCCTTGGTTCGTCACGTTTGCTCGTGTTCTTGCAAACACAGGACCTCCAAATCAAACAGCCCCCCCGAACAATTCACCGCCACCAAACAGAGATTCCGTTGATAAAGGCGAACGTTCTGTTTATGAGTCCAGCCGTTGTTGATTGAATTGGGAGCCTTTGGGCGGGCAAGGTCGGGTTGGCATTTGGGAGTCTACCTTTTTGAAGAGGTGTCCATGTTCACTTCCACCGTTTGCGCCTATGAAGCCTGTGGGTGAAATATGCCACTAGAGGAGTATCAAACACGTTGACATACTCAAGTGCCACCCAAGGGCCATCCGTGCCCGTAGTTCCAAAAAAGGTTTCTTCTTGGTGCCGCAGCACCAGGCTGCCCATATGCCGCCACTGACAGTGGTGGGGTGAACTAACCAAACCGCCCGCTGGCGAGGCAAAGCTGGAGGATGCGATGCAGCATGTAGCACAGTGCCTTGGCCGAGCGCAGATGGAAGTTCTGAGGCGAAGTTGACCCTCCCTCCAACGAATGAAGTGGACCACTCCCTGATTGGTAGAGGATTTCATGGTCATCCGACATCGGGTCCATGCCAATACGCCAATCCAATAAACCAATAAGCAAACAAAAGAACGTGATTGTTCGCATCTCCACCGATTCTACACGTCCACACATCGGTATGCACGGTGCGTGCGGTCGTGAGCATCTGATTACAATCAACTGATCAGGCTCTGGTCAGTTTCTTCTACCTGAAAAGGAACATCTCTCAGTTAGGCAGCCAAGCGTCCTGCTCCAAGAGTCCTGCGAACACGACTCATTAAAACTACGCTAGACTACAAGCACCAAGCACCAGGCATACTGCGCTGGGGAAGGGGGGCTGTTATGCAACTGGATTTTTGATGTTCTGAAGCTGCCCTGGAACATATTACACTCCCTGAAGCAAAAAATATAAAACGTGGATGAAGGGAGGTTTGCTGCACAAGCCATGTTTGTGCTTGTTTTTGAAACATTTTTGATACTATGTTTGCACCAAGCAAGTTGCACAATCACCAATAGTCCATTGGTCCATTGGTGCTTGATTCTCTTCACACAAGATTGGATGCCCTGATGCCCTATTGTTTTCTGCATCATTCTCTGGACATGGGTTTTCTGCACAGGTGCCCGCTGACGAACATCATTCAGATTCAGCTGGGATGCCCAGCGCAGGGCGTTCAAGACATGCAGCCCTGCCTGTGTCAACATCCTGCCATCCTTGTGCTAACAGGGCCTAACGGACCCGATTCTTGGGCCTAAGGGACCCGAGCCTGTGAATGTAGCATCTCGTTGTGGCGAAATGATCTGAAAAGAACTTCACTCTGAAGTACACCCTGCAATCAAGTGTAGCAATAAAGGCACTACAGTTTTTTTTTTCACGAAATCGTCAAAAGAATAGCTAGTTGATCGAGTCACTTAGTATATCCAAACCTTCAAAGCCCCTATTCCTTCAGTACCTCATGATTCCCTACCTTCGCCTTCTCATCGCCCCTAGCTTGGTCCTTGGCCGTTGTGCGGTCCTTCTAAGGCAGTGCATCAACATGCTGCAGGATGGTATGCATCGCGGGGAAGAGACTGGTGGCTGTGTTTGCAGAGATCACGGTCATCCGTGCGCACGGAGACACCCCAGGGGGGCCTTTAGGGAGACGGGACTTGGTCGTTGGTTGAAGACATCTATAATGAGATTGTATAGTTGGAGGCGATGCAAGACGAACATTAATGAAGAGGCCTACTGAAGGAGATCTTAATGCAAAAGAAAGGCAGTTAAGCTTGTTGTTTGACCTGGAAGCCTCCGCAGCAATTCACCCATTGTTTTCATTTGTTCGATTCGTCACCCAGTCGACAGACGCATCATGCATGTTTTGATGAGAGTGACTGCGCAGTAGTTGTGTGCAATTGCTGTATATATTATATATATGATATGGACACTGGAACGGGTAGACTGCCACAAGTCCCATGTACCCTAAGGCTCCTAGCCCACATCCTCAGGCAGTTGCAACTCCCAGACCCACCCCGACCATCTTCGAGACGGAAGGTAGTTGGAGACGCAAGGGGCAATAGATCAACGACCCTGAGCATCCTTGGACCCCCTTCACCTTTGCAGGTGTCCGGAGCTTCAAAACCCATTCCATTGGTTCTGGCCCAGACTTCCTAGGGGTAGAACCCAGGGAGTTTCACCATCAAGCTGGTGTAGAGTGTAGAGCTTGGAATCCAAGCATTCCCACGGCATCTCGCCCTCATTTCTACATATTTGCATTGATTCATAGGCCCAGTGCGTATGAGAGTTTAGTTCGACGTGTTTGACCAAATTCACAAATGCTTGGTTTGATATGGTGTGATCTTGGATTGCATTGACAAAGATCTTATTGTTTGACTAACATGTAGCAGTGTAACATGCTTGACATGTTTGATCTTTGATTCTCCTGTGCCTGTGGACCCGCGGGCTCAGGTGCATCTCCTGTCTTGCTCTTTGCAGTGGAGGAGAGCTCGCCGATGCGGCGCTGTCGTGTGGTTTTCCACTTTCTGGCGGTGAAGACCAGTTGTGGTGGTGTTCAAGCCAACGTGGACCCTGGTGGGAGTTGAGCGGAACTAACACGACCGATGGGTGGATCATGCCGCCCCAAGTGTTGGTCACCAAGTCCCAAGTGTTTGGGAACATGGCAGGCTTTCCTGGGCGAAGTTGCTGTCGAGTGAAACCACTGCTCCCCCCCTCTTCCCCCGATCTTTGCGCCACAGAGTTCGTCGCGCTGCTTCCCGGGGTCTACGCGCCGCCAAAGGAGCTCTTGACCGATTTGAGGCAGCGCAAGGCGCGGAGGGAACATCCATGCGACGGGAAGTCGCAGTGTGGCATGGTGGGGTGAAGAGCATGGTGAAATCGTTGTTTTTTCCCAAAGGCACCCTTCTCTGGATGCTTTTTCTATATGATTTGTTGTGGGCATACTTTCTCAAATAAGAGCAAAACGTCGTTTGGAAGCTGGGTGTTCCACGGCCTTGTTGCAATACAATAATACAATATAGTTTGGAATGTTCTGGCGGTTTCACGCCGAAACTGGATCCACTGGGCATTTTCTCGACCCAACCAATGAATAGAGACACAAAATAACTCATATTTAGACTCAGACCTGTGGTGTAAACGTTCCTTGTCGGAAGTGGTCGTCGTGAACGAAGTGGATGGGACACGCAACGAAGGTGGGCACGTTCCGGGCAGCCGTTCCCTCGCCCCGGTCGTTTGTATCGTCGATCTTTCTGCAGGGGCGCTACGACGAATTCCATGCAGAGAGGCCAGCGTCGCGTCGCGTCGCCGCTCACTTCCACCCAGTGGCCTCCACAGACGTGCTCCATCCCTAGCAGTGCAGCTGGTTGACGTGTTCCGAGGCTGGACTCTTTAAAAGATGACGGATTGACCGATTTTTGTTGTGATGCAAGCAGTGGAAGTGTGACGGAAAAAAATTTTTGGGGGGCGGGGTTGAAGGATTGCAGAACTTTTTCCAGGTCCCTCAACCGATGTTGGGTCCAAACGAGCGCTCCACTGCGCCGGCCTAGCTGCTTGACTGAAGAGCTACCCCATTGAGTCCCAACTAACTGAGGTTCCGAGAGAGGTTGACCAGACCTTGTGGGACCCCATAAGTAGGACGATCCTGTAGGACCATAGGATGGGCTAGTAGGATGGCCTGCTGTACGGCGCTGTACGGCTTCTACGCCAGGGCCATCCGACGGCGCACGGCGCGCCAGGATCGCCGCCTGGCATTTGCTCCAGCAGGCGGCGGGAGGCCTCCAGAGCCGCTTATCGCCCGGGGGCCCGATCATGGGCCCGCGCGGCCCCGCTGACAAGTAAAACCAAGATGTTGAAGATGCAGATTGGCATGGTTTCAGATGAGTTCTCAAAAAAGGTTTAAGATAAGAACTAAACTTGTAAACATACAATAATTCATATATATATATATAATCCCTATTAAGGTTGACTATTTCTTGCGTGAAGTAGAGGAAGTTTCATTCTTTTCGAAGTCTTTGACTCTCAGAGTGCAGGAAGCTTTTTCCGACTCCGCTGGTTGCGAACAGACATTCTGAGACTCTTTTAGACTAGAGAACGCTGGCACGGAATCTAGAATCTAGAGCCTTTGGTTGAAACAACACATTTTTGCTGGAAGCTTTATATTTTAGCAACAGATGTTTCTTACGCATATCTCCAGCTCTTTCTTTCTCCTTGCCCTGATTTTTCAAGCCCTAAGACAGGGCAAGTGTTCGTCGTCCTTTTCCAAACGATTCCAAACATCCGAGGGCCAGCATCAAAGAGCGGAAGGCCCTACAAACCGCCTTCAACGAGAGGCGCACTGCACACGTCAGCGTGGTTATGGTGAAGATCATTGAAACCCTTGATGGATGCCTTTAAAGGTTTCCTTATGATACTAGCTCCGCCTCTCGGTAGTTCTTTGGGTCAGCAGGTGATGTTCCCAAGGAGGTGACCTGGATGTTCTTTCAAATCACTGGAGGCTTCTCGAATGGCCAGGCCATTCGAGCGGTTAAGAGTTATAGCCTCCCATCGATCGCCGCCCGCCGACTTCAGGAGCCCAAAGGTTCCAAGTTGGGTGGCCCCAGATGGAGCGGTTGCGACGGGGTTGATTCTGGGTCCGAACCTGCGATTCGGGACCTGCACCTGCGATTCGGGACGCACTTACAAAAATCGTTGTTTTTTTGCCGACTCTGGGATTCCCAGAAGTGTGCAGGAAACAGAACAAGCATCCTGTGTTTGGCTTTTGGGTAAATATTTGTAGCTGGGTTTGTGGAAAGGGTGAGACTATTATATATACTGTAGATCTTTGGACTCTTACTTCTCTCTCCTTTGGCAATAAGAACGGGTGACAAGAATACCACTCATATACACCCGGGAAATTAACATGGAAGCTGAACATGGACCTCTGGAAGACTACAACCCAGTGGTTTTGAGGTTCCATGTTCTTCCAGGGCGATCCAGGGGTTCTTCTTCTTTCGTATCAGTGTATCACCAGCCAATGAGCCCATCCATGCTGCGGCAGTCGCTCCCACACTTCGCTCCCACACCTTCGTCGCTCCCACCGGTTCCCACATCGGCTTCAGCTCCACGTCGGCTTCAGCTGGCTTCAAAGAAGAGATTCCGGTCGTCAGCTGCTCTACCAGCAAGAGTTTCTTGGCGGATCGAGTGTCTTTGGGGGCGTTTCTTATCAGCATCGGGTGCTCAAGGAAGTGGGCAAACACTGAGTAAACATCACAGAGACTTCCCCACAAGACCGTCCCACACACTCTGAAACCACTGAAACCACCACAACATGTAGGATCCAGATGCCAGTCCGATGGAGTTTTTGTAGTAGTCACTTGGGCGTTTGTTTGGTTTCATTCCCTGTCGCCGGAGACGGCCGCAGTCCCAGGTTTGCAGAACTCCTTGGATCACTTTTTGGAGCTGAACTTGGCCTCCACCGATGAAGTTCAGGCGGCGAACGCAACCGCGCGGAGCGAGGGGTGGGGCGGTTCTTTTTCGATCGGCTTCGCTGGGGTGAAGCGACGAGAAGACGAGAAGGTAAGTAGTTGCTAGGATCGCGGACGATCGCCATGTTGATGGTTTGGTTGCTGTTTGGGGTACCCTCCAACAATCATGGAAGTGGGATGGCATGGCCTAGGGGCCTGACGGGGCCGAGCCCAAAAGACGTCTTCCTTTCGGGGCCATGTTCCGCTTCCATGTTGTTGGATGGTGGGTCCAATGGTCAAAACCCGTGTTTTTGGCTTCGTGTTCCTTCAACTCGTCCCTCCCATCGCACCTTTGGCTTGGCGCTGGGCCCGGCACCCCATCGCGCCAACCCGGTGCCCCGGCGCTCGTGGGCCTCCCCCACGTGGCAGGCGGAGACGGAGAACTTGGTGGAGCTCTTGGTCTCAACTGCCCCATGGCAGAGTGAGTGGGTCGTGTTGGTGTTGGTGTTGGTGTTGCTGCGTTGGTTGGTTGGTTGGTTGGTTGGTCGGTGGGTCGGTTGGTTGGTTGGTTGGTTGGTCGGTTGGTCGGTTGGTCGGTTGGTTGGTTGGTCGGTTGGTCGGTTGGTTGTGGTTGGTTGTGGTTGGTTGTGGTTGGTTGTGGTTGGT